>JH651313.1:123949-198743 GCA_000260095.1 Tetrahymena borealis
GCTGTTGATAATAATGGTCAACATTCACCTGCCGCTGATAATGCTTGTGCTCAATGTGCTGCTAATAGCTGGTCTACCTAAGGAGCAACCTCCTGTACTGCTTGCACTAATAACCGTACTTCTACTGCAGGTTCAACTGCAATTACAGATTGTAAATGTCCTGGAGCCACAACTGTTGATGATGGAACTAGTGTATGTAATACTAGTTCAAATTCATTATTTTTAACTTTTGTTACATCTTTAATTTTAGTAATAGTTGCATTCGCCTTCTGATTAAGATAATACTATTCTTACTTACTATTCGAAATGTTCTTAATTTAAAGTATTTTTATATGCTATTTATGTTGATTAAGTTGGAAATAGTAAAAAATTAAGTTATCTCATTACAAACTTTCCATTTTTTAATTTTTTATTTTTAATAATTGATTAGAATTTTTTAGTATTTCATTTATTTAATTTTAATTATTTAAGGATTTTGGGTTAGAGTTATTCATATTTAATATATTACATAATAAGGTAATAAATTTTGTTTATGAAGCACTTTATCTTTCATATAAATCACCTTTTATAAAGCAGACATATAGGTTTTTATAAATAAAATTTTACTTAAAAAATCAGAAATGTTTCCATTCAAAATTTCATTTTAATAAACAATTGAAGAGATTAGTTGTAGAGATTAATATACTTATTATAGAAGCATAACTTGTATCCATATTAATAATTTTATACTAATTTAATTTGAAGTTTTAATTTCTTAATTTAAAACCAAAGTAGGGTTATTAAATCTATAATAATGGTCATATCTTTTCAATACTATGCTTTTTTGATTTTTAAAGTGTTTATTATGAGATTTCCTTTCACTATTAATTTAGGAAACCATAAAAGTTTACTAAATATTAAGGAAAGCAGGGAGCTAGAGGGATAAGTCTTAAACTACTTGAACAACAGATTATAAAGAATATATTATTTATTTTGAATATCACTGAACATTTTAAATTTATAAAAATAAGAAATGATTAAAATGATTATCTAATGTCTTAAAAATATCTTATTAGTTTATTTAATTTATAATTTAAAATTAAAAAATTTTATTTATAAATTTTAAAGTATATTTGAGAATATTTTTATTAGGCTAGGATTTTAATAGAAACTTTAAGAATTTTTAATAAACAACTAATGATGTTCTTATATTTATTTGGTAGAGGTAGTAAATTGATTGATTTATAATGTTTTATCTATTCTATTAATATTTTAAATTAATACTACTTTTTTAAGATACGAATACCATTATTTGTAGATACATGATTTTAGTTAAATATAATTTGATCGAAGGATTTAGAACATTAAGAAAATTGATTAGAAAAGAAGGTAAAGTTTGCGATATCAATTTATTTAACTATAATTAATTATTAATATATTACCAAAATACTAATAGCTTAATAAAAGAGAAAGTGTAATGAAGATTATATTCTAAGTTATAAAGAATTACCAAAGCTAGGAAGTAGCTGCAGTTGTAGTTACTACACCAAATAAAAAATACTATTTCAACTTGCCAGAAACATTTTAGAGATTTATGAAAAACAACAAAATTAAATTGAATCCTTCAAATGGCATCTTTCTTACAAAGCTAAGCACTTCTCATGTTTGCGGGCTTTTTGGACAAATGTTAACTATGTTTGAGTCTAAAGCAGCTATAGATACTAAAATTTATGGTCCAAAAGGAGTAACTCAATTTTTCGATAGAATCAGATTCAAAATGGGATATAAAATATTACCTTTCTCATTTTTTGATCTTGAATAGGAAAACCAATATTTGTATGGGTACAAAAAGTATGAAACAATTATGAAACTAATTGAACAACCTAATTACCCTTAGTTCTTTTATGAGATGAACAAATATATAGATGAAACATTTAAGGCAGATTAAAAAGTATTTGAAGAAGAAATTAACGATCCAAATTAATAGATTAAAAATAAGAATGTATTTAAAGATGAAAATTGTGAAATTCACCCTGTTATATAAAAAGGTAAGTAATGTTTAGAAATATCAAGTAGAATCTAATTAAATTTTTAATAAAAGGAAATGTGCTTAGTTATGTAATTATTCCTAATAAAGTCTAAGGAAAAGTTTTGAAAGATAAATTAAATTAATTAGGAATTAAAGGAAAATAAATCACCGAGTTAATAAACAATGGAAATATAACTCTCCCAAATGGTTAGATAATTTACTCTAATGAGGTTCAAGAGAAATCACTTCCATCTACTATTGTTATGATTATAGAATGTGAGAATGATTAACATCTAGAAGATATCAACAATAATCCTTTGATTTAAAGTTTGTTGGAATCAAATATTAATAAAGAAGATGGTATAATCACTTGCATTATTCATCTTGCAAAGTTTGAGGTTGTCATGAAAGAAAATTATCAAACTTTCTTTAGCAAATTTGGAGAAGATTGTAAGCATATCTTTACTTGTAAAGAGTTATCCGAAGAAGGTTTGTCAGATTTAGACTAGGATTTGATTAATACTAATTTTAGTTAGTTTGCATTCGTTGAGGCCTTAAATACTACTTTCCCTAATAGTTTCTCATCTTCAATGCAAAAATAAGTTAAATACTTTTCAAATGTAAGTTTTTTTATTTTTAAAGAAGTTAGATATCAAAATTTATTAGTTTTGAATCCTAATTAATTTCGATGTTGACTTTTCAAAATTAATGCAAATAATTTTAATATAAGGGTATTATTGATGTGAAAAAAGCTTTTCCTTTACTAACTAATTGTACTGTTGCAAAGAGGTATTTTGAATTTACTCTTTATCCTTTGAAGAACTAAGGGTATATTGGATTTTAAGGAGGATCTCAAAAAGAATTTCAAACTAGCGAGGAAGTAGATAAGAAGTTAAAGGAATACTTAGATAATTATAAAAGAAGTGAAATAAATATCTAATAATTTAATAAATGTGACTTCTCTTAGTATAATCCAGAAGTTGTCTTCCTTGGAACTGGATCAATGAAGCCAGCATAATATAGAAATGTTAGTGCAATTTATATCAGAAACAACAACAACAATCATGGTATAATTCTTGATTGTGGTGAAGGATCTTATTACTAATTATTGAATTAATATGGTGAAGAAAGGGTATAAAAAGAAATACTACCTAATATAAAAATTATTTTCATTACTCATATTCACTCTGACCATCATTTGGGCACTCTAAACATGATCAGATAGCATCACTTGGCCTTTTAAAAATAAAGGGAACAAAATTAATAAATGAAGGATGAGTAAACTGATCCTTTATTCTTAGTAGTTCCCTTTAATATGGCTCCTTGGTTATAAACTTATTCAGAAATGATAGAGAATTTAAACTGCAAAATAGTTTTTAATCAATAAATAAGCAATGAAAACTTCTCAAATTTAGTAAATACTTCAATTTTTGGATCTATGAGTAAAGAAAGTTTAGAATACTATTAGCACCCATAATAGAATGAAATTATTATGTCATTTTTCAATTAAAGAGATTAGGATTTATAACTATTTAAAAATTACTTATAATCATAAAACATAATTGAATTCTCTGCAATTCCAGTAGACCATTGCCCATAATCTTATGCTGTAGTCATTAAACATGCAAATAATGTTAAAATATGCTATTCCGGTGACTTACGTCCATCAAAAACATTCATCGAAGCATCTAGAGATGCTACTTTATTTATTCACGAAGCAACTTTCAATGATGATCTATAAGAAAATGCAGAAAAGAATATGCATTGTACAGTAAAGGAAGCAACTATTTCAGCCATACAAGCAAATGCTTGGAGATTGGTCCTCACTCACTTCTCTCAAAGATACCAAAAAGTTGCTCTGCCTAATATAGATAAAGAAAATATTTCTTAATAAGATAAAGAATATTATGAGTATCTTGAAAATAATTCAGTACTTGCATTTGATCACCTAACTGGATAAGTAACTGACTATGAAACTCTTCCCTTCAAAACTAGACTAGCATAAGATTTATTCCCTAATAATACTGAATGAAAACTAAATATTAAATAAAATATACTAACTATCTCAGTTTCAGCAATTTACTTTGTGTATAAATAACTTTTGATTTTATTCTACTGCTACTTAATATTGTTTTACATCCTTTCATTATAAAAATATTCAAAAAATATTAAAGTATTTCTTTTAAACCAATTTTTAATAAAAAATATCAATTATGCAAATAAAAAGGATTTAAAAATATTCAGCATATTATTAGATTATAGGAAAGTTTTGAATTTATCAGATTACAAAAAAGAAATAAAAAACAAAAGATATGGATTAATATTAAATCAAAATATAGTGCAAGCTTTATAATTTTAATCTCTCAAGCGATCCATATAATCAGGATATTTTGGATCTTTTACTTCAGTTTATTGTTAAGTTTTTGCTGTTTTTTTACTTCTCTTTACTACTTCTTAATCTTCTTCCATACTATCAAGGAAGTTTTAATTAATTTGAGAGATTCTCTCACCTGGTTTTAAAATATACTTAAATATAAATATAAATTATAATATAATTTTACTATTTATGGCATTGTTTACAACTGAGTATTTAGAAACATAAGGCTAATGTTAATTTTGAACCTATTATTAAGAATTCCTATTTTAAAGTTCATCTCTAAATCCAGGTGGTCTCATTTAAATGGTGTATTAATCATCTTACTTTTATTTAGTGAATCTCATTGAGTTAGATTTATTTTCAATTCCTGATGCTATCATATATGACTGAGATTATGGCTCTTAATAAGTATAAACTCCAGATTAATAAGTAGGAAGTTATTTATTCACAACAGAACCAGTTCCATACTATTGGTTTTATAGATTTGTAACTGAACCAGTAGTTCTGTATTATTATTAGTTATCCATTGGACTAGCTCCGTATTATATATTTACTTACTAATTTACATTACTTTATCTCAATTAACTATTAAATTCTTAAGAATTGTTTTAGTACATAGTTGCCTATTGTGATTATCTGTATTGATATTCATTTCCTCCTCCTACATTTTCAAAATTTGCAAAACCTCTAGAAGAAGATTTTCTCTATTTAACTTTATTTATAAAAGCCTAATTTGGAGGAAACTTAACTGGAGGATAATACTAAGTAACATTAGGAGTAGTACCTCCAAATTTCTCTTCTAATTAATCTGGATCATAGAATTCAAGTAAAGTCTTCATTTCACTTTTTTTGAGAAAACTAATTTTTCTAAGAGATCTTTCACTAATGAATGCTATTTTGATATGTAAAGCATGAAGTCATAGATAATAAGAGTAATAAATTACCTGCAATGACTTTCCAAGTAATGTTTAAACTAGTAGAAGGATTCAAAATAAATAATTTATTGAGATTTGAAGGGAAGTTATTCTACATAGTAGTGATGATTTTACCTAAAATCTTTATTTTATTTTGTAAATTATAAAAATATTATTTTAAAGTCTATTTTAATTTACCTTGATAGGCAATCTCATAGCACTTATTTCATTTGTTTCAATAATAACATTCCATGATTCAATTTTTGATTTATAAAATTAGTATTCTTCTATCAGTTTAAAGATTCTATTATATGCAGAGATAATTGATTCTTCAGTTGTACTTTCTAAATCAATCTTATGAGCATTGAATATTGCTGTAGGCCTCAAAAACTTATCGTTTCCTCCAATATAAATATAGCCTTCTTGCTATTTTAATTTTAACAATAATAATTATTTTTCTACAGTAATTATATTAATAGTATTTTAATAAATTTATTTGTATTACTATCTTCTACTACAAATTTATTCATTGGTTTCATTAAAAACGATCTATTTGTTAGTGATTGTTTAAAATAAAAAAATTTTGAATCATACCAAATGCTTAATAGTTAAAGGCTTTTCATTAAATGTAATAGGATTATCAATCCATTCAATATGTTCCATCATATTTTAAAATGTCTTTTAAATATCAAATTAGTTAGCGTAAAGGAATTTCAATATCTATCCTGTTTATCCAAACCTATTTAAATGAAAGGATATTGGTTAGTATTATTTTTCAATAAAATAAATAAATATTTACAATCTGTGATTAATATTATTTTGCACAGCCATATTTTCAATTTCTTTTAACTTGTTCCTTTCTTCATCATCATAAGAAACATTACAGAATATATTTCTTTCTTTCTTATTGCCATCAATATGTTTGATGTAAGAAGCTAATTGTTTTAATATTCATAGGATAATTATCTTAATGAAATGTCACAAAAGCAAAATAAAAATACGCTCATGCTCTATAGCTTAAGCTAAATCTGGGTCAATTCTCAGATAGTTGAATTAATCTCCAAATACATCAACCATTTTTGCTAAATCTAACTTTCTATATACTTTAAAAAATCTATTTACTTGATTTTAAAATATTCAAAATTGTAAATTACTATCTAATTTTGTTGTTATGGCAAAGAATTAATTAATTAAATACAAACTAAATTATTGTTATCTCCTAATATTAAAAAACTGAATAACTCTTTCCTTTACCGTTTTCAAGCTTTTTTATTTAACTTATTAGTTATTAAATATCTATTAAAACAAACAAATAAATTTATTGAAAGAAAGATATAATTTTTATCTATTTATTATTTGGATTATTAATATTAAATAAAATGCTACAAATCATTAAGAATATATCCTATTTCCAAAATTAAAGCTAACATATAACTCTTATATAGTATTAATATTCTTATTTATTAAAATTCTTTGTTATAAGATTAAATAAAATCTAAATTTATTTAATATAAATTAGCATATTTTTTGAAATTTTTGTAAATAATTTTTTTTAATATAGAATGAAATAAGAGGAAAAAACTTCAAAAAAACTAAACCCCTTCTTATTAAAATTAATATAAATAACTTAATTAGTAAAAAATTAATAAAAGTTAATAGAATTAACAACAATTATAATTAATACACTTTAAATAATTGATTAAATTAATTTAAGTTTTTTCTACATGTTTTAGAGAAATAAAAATGAATTTAGAATAAATTTAATTAAAAAATTAAACAAAGAGCTAGTTAGAGTTTCCTTAGAATTAAGATAGAACTTTATAGAAATAAATATTAAAATAGAGAAGTAAAATAGTACTAAAATGAATTAGAAAAATAATATAGTAATATAAATACTATATGAAGCATGTATATTTGCAAGAGGGAAATATAAAATGGTAAAATTATTTTATTAGAAATGGTTTCAGTAATATTATTATGGGGATTTAGGTGAAAGTTCTTGAATAAATTCAGCTAAAGAAACAAATTAATCTTTATTTTTATCTAAACGAGAAAAGAGATATATTAAATCTGAATATTCTATAATTATTCCATTATTTTCAAATAAATCTTTGAAATCAGAAGGCCCCAATAATCCTAATCTTGAACTTTAAGTTTGATTTTCAACTTATTCAGATTGTAATGAATGAAAAATTTATTTTAAATCAAAAGATTTTCTTAAGTGAAGTCTTTGTCTTAAGCTTTCTATAGCAGCTTCATTTTCAAGCATAAGTGAGAGAAGTTTGATCATAGCCACACGAGTTTCATTTGAAAAAATAGGCTGATTTTAATAAAATATATCAGGTCTTTGAAATTAAGGAGGCTTGTTTGTTTATTAGTAAAGTGGAGGTTTTAAATTATTTTAATAAGGAGAATCGTCTCTATTAAAATCTTGCATAGCTTGAATTTAATTTTATATTCTAGATGTAGGATTTAGTTTACCCAAGGCTTAGTATTCGCTACGAATTGGAGTCATCATATCTGCAAATTCTGCAAATCGAATATGTCCATCTCCATCACTATCATATCTACGGATAACTAAGTAAAGTTCATGTCTGCCTGGGCGTAAATCTAAGCTCTCAAAAACTGTTACGAATTCATTGCATTAAATTCTTCCCTTTCCATCAACATCAAATATTCTGAAAGCATCTAATAGATTAAAATCAATTCTAGATACTAATGATTCTTTAGCTTGTTCAACTTCCTTTTCTAAATTGATTATTTATTTAAAAGTACGAGCTAGCTCTCCTTACTCATCAAATATTTTCTTAGTTTTAACTAATCTACTATTCTTATTAATAGGATATCTTTATCCTTATATATTTTGCTAAAAGGGAGATTTCTTATTGTATATTTACATTTCTTTATCTTCTTTAAATTTAGATATTTTTTGTGTATTAACTATATGTTTATTGATGGATTGATTAGTTCTCTATGAAGCAGCAATAAAGCTAAAGTGAATATTATCAGATTTTTTATCTTTTACTTAACCGTTGCTATTCAAAGCATAATATAACTGAGGAGTAGCCTTTTTCTCTCTGTATTCTTCAAGCTTTTAACCCTCTTTATCAAAGTTATTTCCAAAAGTATTTCTCTTCTTACATTTATTTAATGTCAACTCCATAAAGAATTCAAACTCATTATAATCTACTACCCCATCATCGTTCTTATCCAAATATCTTAATATTGCTACAACATCTCTTTCTGCCATTAAATAACCTAATTTTTAAAAAAATTAAATTATTTTGTTTTATTCATAAAACAATTATCAAAATTACTATTATAATTTGCTTTTATGTAAAATATATCCCTCATATTAATAATTAGTTTCATTTTATATATAATGGTCTATTTAATCTAATTTAAATAAAAAATATTACCTTTAATTTTGAATAATTCAATTAGATTTTCAATATTTATGCAACCGCAGTTATACATGTCAATAACAGAGAATAAAGATTTAACATTAGTATAATCGATACGTTGATAGATAATTGTTTTATATTCTTCAAACTTTTTATATGCAATAATTTCTCTTTCAAATACTCTAGCCAATGCAAATTCAACATCATAAGTTAGCACATCTATTTATTAAACTTCATATTACTTTCTTTAACAAACTATTGCTTTTAATGAAAAGTTCTCTTGAGGCAAAACACATCTCATAAAATCATTCAAGCATAATCTATCATCATTATTTTAATCATAATGCCTCACTATTCCTTAACATAATTCCTATGAATAAAATAAACCATTATTGGTTAAGAATTCTTAAATATTTGCTGCATTTATAGTTCCACTTTTTCTCCTATCTAAACGCTTAAAAGCTGTATTTGGTTCAAATTCAACTTATTCGCAGAGAATTTATCTAGCAACTTCCATGTTTTTCTCCTCATCTGCTATGCAAAGTAAGAACTTGCATAAGATTTCTTCTGTTTCTTTTAATAACATAATGCTAACCTAACGATAATTTGATATTTTAATGTTATTTATTTGTCCTCAAAATAGATTTCAAAGATCTTTTGTTTCAGTAGTTTTTGTATTTAATTCAACGATCTCAAAAGATTGGTAGTTGACTATCTAATAATTTTGAAATTTTATTACCTCAATAAGTTTTCAAATAAAAATTTATCAAGCAAATTTCATAATAAATAAAAATTAACAAAACTCTATTTTATATCTTACATGCACACATAAATCTTGACAATTAAAATTGATATTAGTTAGCATGACAATTAATTTAATCTAGACATTTTTTGATAAAATACCTTTCATAAAATTATTTTCAATATCTTATCAATATAATAATATCTTCTTTTTATAACCTAATTTATTTATCTAATATTCTTTTCTCAATTAATGCATATATCTATCATACATATTATTTATTAAATAAATTAAATTTTAAAAGATAGGAGAGGTAGCTGATAATTTTAAATAAATTAAATAATAATTTTAATTTAAAAAATTTTAAATCAATATCATACTAAATTGAATAATCAAATACAAACTATTATTATTGATATCTTAAGAATCAGATTTTTGCTTTTTAAAAGTAATAAAATTTCTTAATCTACTTTTATGAATTAAATTTAGAAGAAGAATTGAAGAAGTAGAAATAGGGAAGGCTAATAAAATATGCTTGAATAGAAATTAGTAAAAATTAATGGAAAATTTAAATTACTAACCCTTTATTTCTATGATGGGAGATTTGGATACAAACAGACATACAAAAATTGAAATTTGCAAATTTAAATATAAATAATTTCATCATTTGTTTGATAGTTTTTTTGCATGCTTATTTATTTGTTTGTTAGATTTGAGAATGAAAATTTCAAAAAAAAAGATAAATAAATAGCACCAATTGAAAATAATAAATATATGATATAAAAAAGGAATATATCAAAAATTAAGAAATATTATTGAAATCAATTAAATTAAATAGTTGATAGTTGCATAGAAATCAATAATTAAGCAATTAGTTAAAGCACTACATACATTATCATCACTAATAAATAACTATATTCTTATTAAAATATATTAAAATCAAGCATGTACAAACCCTAGTATAAAAATATTACTACTTCTAAAGGCAGTAATTTAATTAGCCAAGGATTGCCTATAGGATAATCAAAAGGAACAAAATCATAAACTAGTATTAAAAGCATGAGCTAGTAATATACAGTCAATTCACTTGGCTAAATAAAGATGAGTGATCATACAAACTCCAATATCATACCACCATTTGAATCTTAGAAAAATTTAAAGTAACTTACTCATACTGAGAGTTTAAATTTATTTAAAAAAGCATAGGACTCAAATACTTCGAAATAGAATATTTAAAAAACTCCAAATAATAATAATAAGTAGATATAGCCTACTTCTCCAACTGGTTAATTAAATGGGTCAAGTAATAGTAAAATGACATCAAATAATCTAAGTAGCAATAATAATTCTTAAAGCACCTAATCCACCTAATCTATTACTCCATTTAATAAATACTCCTCAAACTATCTTAATAAAGTTAAGAATATATCTATTGGATCCATTCAAAATCTTCCTAATTAATAAGCTAATTCTAAATTGCAATAAAAATCACAATAAAGTGGGTATTTAAATGATGCCTAACAAGCATAATAATAAAAGAGTGAACCATATTAGACAATATTAGATACTCATAAAAATATTAATGATTAGGGAAATTTTGATAAACTTCCAGTTCCTTAAGCAGCAAATTAATAAAACTCAAACCCTATTCAACCTCGTACTGCTAAGTTGGATTTAATTGATTTTTCAAATGAACAACCAGTTACAAAGAGTAAATTAATTCTAATACTTAGAATAAAGCAAAAATTTATTTTAAATAAATAATAGAAAATAACTTTATAGGTTCAGAAGATGCATCTAATAATTAAAGTAAGCAACAAAAGAATGTTAGCGAATAAGAGTATGAGAAAGCCTAGTCTGCTTTACACATTCTAAAATCGAAAATGAAAAGAGGTATTTCTTAGACAGGTTATTATAACGAAGAAGATTAAAGCTAGAATTAAAAACAATAGCCACCTTCAAGAAATGATAATTCAGATAAATAATATTAACGTGGGTCTGAACTTATTGGAGAATCAAAGTGGTTCAGAGCAGAAGATCAAGAAAATTAATAGAAATAAAACTATCAAGATAGGACTCCATTGTAGGATAACAAGGATATAGATTAATATGAAAGGAGAGGAAGTAACAACAATATTTACTCTCGTAATGACACCGATAATAATAGGAAATAAATTATTCCTAATGGAAATAACAATCGCAGATAAAATTCTAACAATATGATTTATGATTAGGAGCTTTAAAGAAGATAGAATTATGGAGAAGAAGAGAATATAAACTATGATAATCGTCCCAGAACAGCTTAAGGAAATAACCCCTCTTCTTATAATTTTTAAAGAGAAGATTAAAATGATAATAGATATTAAGGTAATCCTAAGTATCCTGCAGCTATAAAAACCCCAACAAATTAACATTAGTATTTGGATGGTAAGACTAAACCATTTTAAGAAGATGATAGATTTGAAAATTAGAGATCTTAAATTTAAAAGAATAATAATTTAGGTAGAGAATAACATTGGAAAGGAAAAGAGATGGGTAATATCATGTCCTATGAATAATTTAGGGAATAAAATAATATGTCTCATCCTCATTATCATTAACCTAGAGATGATAATAGATAGTAACAATATCCTCCTTAAAGCGATAAATACTATGATAATTATGATAGAAACTATCGTAATGAAGGGTACCATCCTGATGACAGGGGTAGAAACTATCCACCTCGTTATGAACCATATGATAACTACCCCCCTCATTACGATTACTATGATAATTATAATAGAGGCTACAATAATAATTATTATAATGAAAGAGATTATTATAATAGGCAATATGATTATGATTAGAACTTAGAAAGAAGTCAATGGTATCCACCATAAAATCGCTACTACAATGGGCCACCTTCATAATATATTGGCAGCGAGTATGATAGAGATTATTAAAGGTAGAGAAGAGTTAGCGAGTTTTAATATGATTATCCTGATAATCCTCATTACTAACGCTAAGGATATAGAAGACAAACTGATGTAGATGGATACAGAGGAGAAATGTAATATGATCCATCTCGCTATTAAGTAGATGGATTTCAAAAGAGTTAACCTTATTTTGATTAAAAAAACAGAAGAGATGTTTCTAACCCAAGATTACCCACTAGAAACGATTAACAATATCATTCAGATAACTACTTAAGAGGATAAAGAAGTAGATCTCCTATAAGTTAATCATAGTAGTAATAGTAGGATGGTTTGAGACCCCAGTAATAAATTTATCCAGCAAGACCAAATAGATAAGAAGATTAATCTCCATTTAATAGGAGAGATCCAAATAGAAATGTTGAATCTAATGATTACAATGGATCTTATTTAAAAGGAAAGGAGGTAGAAAGAAATAACAAATCCTCGATTTAAAGCGAAGGTTGCAGAAATGATTTAACCAATAATAATAGATATAATGATTAACCTGATTATTTTAAATCTATAAAATAATAATAAGAAGATAACAATAATAATTAAAAAAGAATCAGCGATTTAAAAAATGAAGATCTTAATCCTAGGAGAAATAATTAACATGAAACTTTCAAGAGTTAGTAATTGAATAAAGTTAATGATCTACACTCCAAAGAAACTAACAATTACGAAAGAGAATAAGATTAACTTAAATCCCCTATTAATAAGCAGAAGTTAAATTATGATGATTAATAGAGATAAAAGTAAGTCGATATTAAAGCTTTTGATGAATAAAGAGGATAGATCACTCCAAATTAATCTAAATTGAATAAAAATTTAAATGACGGAAAGTCTTAAAATTCTATTAATAACCTCCTAAAAGGTAACGTCAAATAGAATTTAGATTTTGAAGAATAACCAATCAAGCCAAAAAATCAATAGAATTAAAAGGAAAACATCAAAAACTTTGATGATACTCCTACTGGAGGATCGAGAAATAATAAATATCCAGTAGGTGATGATTAGCCAATTAGGGTTAATAACTAAAAAATTAATACCAATTATGAAGATATTCCAATTAAAGCTACCAATTAGAAAAGTAGTTATGAAGATTATTCAAATAAAGCAGTGAATTAAAAATAAAATGTGAATTATGATGACCTCCCTATAAAAGTAGCAAATTAAAAGAATATGCCTAATTTAGAAGAGTATCCTACCAACAATAAGTAAAATAATAAATAGTAAATAGATAATAAGTAGAAACAAGTAATCAATAATAATATCAATTAGAATTATGAAAATATTCCTGGTAAACATAATAAATAAGATTTGTATTCGAAAAATAATTAAAGAGGATATAATTAAAAATCTTATGCTTATGAAGATGATGGAGATGAATTTAATGTTGATGAAGGACCAACTAATCTCAATACAAAATAAATGTAATCAAGAGAAGTTAAAACTCTTTAAAGCAATTATGACTCAATTGATGATAGACCTATCAAATCAAGTACAACTGGAGGCTATGATCTTAAAAATATTCCTGCAGAATAACTCTATGGAGCGAATGCATAAGGAACATCTAACAAATTTAATAATAACTAGAAAAAGAATACCCCTATATCCTATAAATAGCAATAAGTGGAAAAACTATAAATTCAAGAAAATCCAAACTAAAAAATATAGCTTTTCGAATGTAGTCTCTGCTCAAGAAAATTCAATGAGGAGTCATTAGTAAAGCATGAAAAAATATGTAAAAAAGTTTTTATTGATAAACGAAAATAATTTGATATTTAGGCTTAGAGATTAGATATTGATGGTAAAAATGATTTAGAAATTACTTAAGCTTCTAAACCAGTAAAATAATAAAAAAAGAATATCCCTAAAAAAGAAAGTAATCAGTAAAAAGGTAAAGGAGATAAACCTGATTGGTTGAAATAGTCAGAAGCATTTAGAATGTAAATGCGTCAAAATAAAACTGGTTAAACTGATCCAGAAAGTGCTGCTATTATGTAGGAAGCCTTAGGTCATGTTCCTTGTAATTTCTGTGGAAGAAAATTCAATAAGATTGCTGCTGAAAGACATATTCCTTTTTGTGAAAAGAAAGCAAAAGAGAACTAGATGAAAGGTGCAGGGAATAAATAAGCTGCAAATAACTTGAATAGCACATAAAATAATAAAGTATAGTAAAAATAATCTAATCAAATTCGTCCTCAAACTTCGCAAAGCGGAATGAATGCAAAAAGATATTGAGAATATATAATTATTAAAACAATTATAAACTATAATTTAATTAAACTTCTGCTAAATAGTTTTTATTATTTATTATATATACCTCTTCAATTTATGTTTTCATATTTTAGGCTCATTTTTAATCTTTAAACTTCTTTTATTTTTGAAGACTGTGACTAAAAAACCCCAAATTTTATTCTATGATTAAATAATGAGATTGTAAGTTATATTGAAGATCAAGAGTTATAAAAATAAAAATTATTTTTGTATTTATTTAAAGTATTTTAAATTTATTTGTTGAATAACAACCATAATTAAATATATTAAAAATAATTTTATATTTAGAATTGAGAGGTATATCTTCATTATTCAGAAGAATCAAATTAAAAAGCACAAATAAGCTGTATTTATATTATTAATTTATTAGATGTTATTAAAAGTTATTTAAAGATATAAATTTGTTTGGAATTAAATAGTATTCTTTATTTATAATTTTTAATTTTAAAAGGCATTTTTACAAGTATTATATCCCATATAAAAATTAATTGATAAGTAAATTTATTTAATTATCAATTCATTTACCACAATAATAGATATTTATTAAAATTTTATAGTTTACTTCCTTTTAAACAGAAATTAGTTGAAATTATAAAAGGCAAAGAGAGTATTAGCTAGTGTAACAAATTTAAAGTAAATTAATAAAAATTATAAATAGTAGGATAGATAAAGAAAGTATGAGATTATTTATAGTTCGTTAAGAGTGCTTTGCTTAAAAAATTAGTTAGTAAGAAATATAGTTAAATAAAAGAAGAAGTAGGAGTTAATACTTGTTAGTAGATAGAGAAATTTTATTTAATCATGTTGATTGATTGATTTTAATTATAATTAGTTATGCAAATTATACTAATAAATGCATCTTTTATATAAATCCAATAGAACTTATCTTCATCTAATTAAAGTATTATTTTTTGTTTGAAATTTTAATAAAAAGCAAAACATAATTTCTTCTACTTTTGATACCTATTATAAGCAGGTTAAAAAGAAGCACCATCACCTAGGACTCTATTAAAAAATTTACAATTAAAGAACTCATTAATAGGTCTTTAATTTGATATAAATAACAGTTCAAACATATCAAGTAATGATAAAATGATATTAGAAATTATTATTTTTAAATATCTTCTATATCCCTCATAATAATAATCTTAATTTTAATGTAGGAAATGTCTCAAAGTTAATAACTAGGCTTCAATAGGAAGGAAAGTCTGGAAGGTATTCCAGAATCTAAATAAATATAATAGAAGAGCAAAAATTAAATATCTTAGCAGTTTGATAAATGTAAATATTTAATCATTAAAAGTCCCCTTTTAGTAATAATGTACTTAAGGATAGCATAAGCAAAAACTATGATGTTAATATAGGATATTTTGTTTAAAATGATAAAGAAATTAAGCTCAATTAAATTATTTTATTAAACTGTTAATTATTTTTAGAAAAAAGTTCTGGTAGAGGAAATTCTTATCAACTTTTAGAGAAATTAGAGGAGAAGAGATAGAAAGGAAAAGACTTACTTCTTCAGATGAAGTAGAAGCAGGAGAAAGCAATGGAAAAGAATCCTTAATTAATGAAGAATAAAACAATGAAATTACCAAATAAAAGTGCGAAAGCGAAAGAAAAGGTTTTAGAAAAGAGATTGATGAAGAAGTTGGAATAGAAATCCGAATTTAAAAAAAAGATTGAAAAAATAAGAGTAAAATATTTAATACTTAGCTAATATCATCTTATTTCTACTATCAATACTTATTTAGGCAGTTGGTTAGGGGTTAATGACTTCTGGTGTTGTAGAAGTTATAATGAGTATAAGTACAATTTACTGTTTATATGCAGATGATGTCCGTTAATATGGTTTCACATAGGTAATTTTTATTTCTTTCTTTCTTTTCTGAATTGGTTATTTTAAAATAATTTATTTCCTTTTCAAGACAATAGTACCAATATTTAAACCTTTTTTGATTAAACGCTCTTTACTTTGAAAATTATTTGAAATACCAAATTATTTTAAGCTTTTCTATAAAATATTAAAAAAATAAGGATGAGGATGACATATTCTACGCAATTACTTTCTTTTGCTTTATTTTGTTCTTCTTGGATTGCTTTTTATCCTGCTTTATTAAAGACAAGTATTTTCTTACTTTTCAATTCTATATGGATGCTGTGTCAACAGTTTCTTTGATTTTTGATATACCTTGGTTGAGTTAATAAGTATTTGGTACTAGTTTTGATGGCAGCTAGGTTAGTTTTCTTAAGTAAAAATTGATTATTTAGAGTTTTAACTTAATTTACTGTTAATTAAGTAATGTAAATTTTATATTAACTACTAAAATTTAGGGCAGGTAGAGTTACCAGAGTAACTGCAAGAGCTACAAGAGTTGTTAGATTTATCAAATTAGTGAGAATTATAAGAGTTGGTAAGCTCTATAAACATGCCTTCGATAATATCAATAAAAGAGTAATGAATATACTATAATAAGAGAAAGAAGGTAGTAGTTAGTTTTATTCCATCAAATAAACATACTCATAGATTTTTAAATAAAATTAAAGATAAAACCATTGAAAAGGAAGAGTAAATATAGATAGAAAGGTTGCGTTAAAAGACTGCATTAGAAGAAAATATTAAAAAAATAAGTGTTTAAATTGATAAGCTGGAATTAAAGGAAAAGAAAATGTCTAATTAGAATAAAAATAAAGATATAGAATAACAGCCCAATCTTAATCAAGATAAAAGAAAATCTTAATTTAACTTTGAAAAATCAGTCATTGAAATCAACCAAAACGATTTAACTCAAATGCCTCTTAAACCTAATATTCCATAAGCCCAAAATCTAACAAGCATAAAGAAAGTTATGGTACCTAAAACGAAAAAATAAAGAGATTAAGAGGATTAATAGGATTTCAATTCTTTTGAACACACTTTATTTCATAGTTATGGAGGTGTTTTTGTTTCTCCTCTCAATACAATTAAAAGTAAATTTAAGAAAACGCCAGAGTAAAGGTAAATTTTATCAATTGATTTACTTACTTTAACTTTCTTGTTCTTTTTTGTAATCCTTTAATTGAAATATAAAGTTAACACAAAATCGAAGGAAGTCCCTAAGGCTTGAAAAAATTTTAGATTTCTTAAGATTCAACAATAAATTTGAATGGGGGATTAAATGGTAATAATAATGGTGTTGTAAATAATATAAATGCAAATGGCTTTACTATATAGCATAACTAAAGTTTCTTATAAGAGACAACATATAGGAATATATAACACAACTAGCCCACAGATCACTCTCCCAATCTCAATAGCATGGCTTCTCACATATATCAAAATGCAGATTAAATTGATTCATTTTAATTTGATTCTCTTGATTTAGATGCTGAGGATGAGAATTTATTGGATATGGCTAAGAATCATTAAAATAAGCAAGAAGTGAGGAATGGAGAGCTATTTGATTAGAGCACTCACCAATATGTATTTCTTATTTAATAAAAATTAAGATATAAAGTAGATTATAAACTAATAAATATTATTATTTAGGTTGAAACTAAAATTGGCAAACATCTCTCCGATATTACAACGTAGAGAGTTATATTGTTAATTTTTAGTATTGTTTTATCAGTTCCTATATTTAGTGATAACACATGGTATTAAGATGATATATCATATGATACAGGATTATATATGGTAGATGATTACTCATCTAATTTAGACTCTATTCCAAAATAAATGGGAGACATCAAAGTTGTTTTTAATCATTTCATTAATTATCATAAAGATTATGACAGATATTAATTATTATGGATACTTTTTGGTAATTCAACTATGTTTGTAGCTCCTGATAATTTAAAACTTAGAGACTCAGAGAAAGGACCTATATAATATTCTTCTACTGACAGAATACCTTCTGTAGTAGGTGTTTATTCTTATAAAGCTGATTCCGATTTATCTGCACTTCTTTCTATAATCTAAACTACATTTTTAATAGTATTGTTGAGTTTATCTTCCTATTATTTTGCTAAAGTAAATTAGAAAATTAATGAATTAGCATTAAAATAGTAACTATATTTAATTAATTTAAGGATGCGAATGAAATTTTGGTAGATCCAATAGAAAGAATGTTAAACAAAATCTAACTGATTAGTAGTAATCCTTTAGAAGCAGCGAGATTAGCAGAGGATGAAGCTATTGCATAAGAGGAATTGAAGGCTAAAGGTTTATATAATAGTAATAACTAATTTGAAACCCACATGCTAGAAAGTACTATTATTAAAATTGGAGCTCTTCTAGCTTTAGGATTTGGTGAAGCAGGATCAGAAATTATAGCTAAAAATATGAATAAAGGTAATTTATGATTTCTTTCTAGTTTTATTAAAATTAAATATTATTTAGATGGTGTTGTAAATCCTATGATTCCTGGAAGAAAAGTTCTTGCTATCTTTGGATTTGTTGCTATAAGAAATTTTGCTGATGCTACTGAGGTTTTAGAAGAAAAAGTTATGCTTTTTGCTAATGAAATAGCTGAAATTGTGCATAATGTGTGTGATGCTTTTCATGGAACAGCTAATAAAAATTTGGGTGATTGCTTTTTGATGGTTTGGAAATACAAAGAAAGCGATGATATTATCTATTTAAACAAAGACGATGAAGTTTGCACTAAGAATTTATCAGTTTGTCAAAACTTTACAGATTTGGCTTTGATAGGATTTTTGAAGACTGTTGCAAACTCCTATAAATTAGGTCAAACAAAAAGATTTGTAATTTATATTTATTATTAATTAATTAATATAAAATGTATTTTCAATTATTCTAACAGTCTAGACATACAAGATAAATATAAATGGACAACCCAAGTTTTTACTTAAAATTAGGCTTTGGGCTTCATCTTGGGTGGGGAATTGAAGTAACTCATAACACTTTATCTAAGATTATTTAAATATTAAAATTTTTAAATCTAAAAGGGATCAATAGGATCTTAATTTAAAATTGATGCTAGTTATTTAAGTCCAAATGTAAATATGGCAAGTAGACTTGAAAACGCAACCAAATAATATGGATTATAACTTCTAATCAGTGGAGCTGTGTACAGTCTTTTATCTCCATGTGCCTAGTAATATATGAGGCACGTAGATAGAGTGACAGTTAAAGGATCTAAGTAACCTATGGATTTATATACTTGCGATATGGACCCTCAATTAATGCAAGTTACTTAGCCGGAAATTAGAATTAAATCTAAAGAATAAAACAAAAAAATATTTAGATTTGTTTATAGAAAGAAGAAAGATAAGAGATACGAAAAAATAATTTCAGGAAAGATATAGGTATCAAAGCTGTTTGAAAGTGACTAAGATTTTATTATAATGAGATAAAATTATACTAAAGTAACTAAATAACTTAAACACCAATTTAGAATTAAAATAATTAATCAATCATCTGTTTTATTAATAGGAATTTGTTGAAACATTTCATGAAGGTGTGTCTTATTATCTTGATGGTTATTGGGAAGAAGCAAATGAGTATTTCTAATAAGCTTAAGTAAAATCCTATTTTTTATAACTTATATTTAACGAATATCATTTTAAAGAATATATTAACCTAGAACATTATTGAAAATTCTGATCCTGATAAATGTAGATTCATTGATGATGGCCCTATTAAAACCTTAACTAACTTTATGAAATCATATAACTTTTAAGCTCCTGATTATTGGAGAGGATTCAGAGAATTAAAAGATAAATGATTCTTTGAATGGGATTAAAAGTTAATTTTTGACTATTTAAATTGTATATATAATTAACTATAATTAAATGTATCTATCTATCTATCATATTATTCTTACTATTGTTCTTATATTTTCTTTTAAATCAATCTTACTACCATAGATCATTCAATCTCTTAAATTCTATAATGCATTTTGAAAAAAACAAAAGTATTCTTAATTATTATTATTATTTAATAGAGTATTTAATCATTAAATAATATGAAATATAAAATTAAAAATTTCTATTTTTGATTTTAGGTTTTTATTCCTCTATTATTAAACTATTGAACTTTATAGTCAATTTAAAAATTATAATAATAATAATAATAAAAATATTGATAGACATCAAAAAGAATAAAAGAAACCATAATTAAGATTAAAATAATAGAAGTAAAGAATGAGCTTAATAATTAAAGGTAAAATTAATTGCTTGATAAATATTAAAAATAAAAATTTTGCATAATTAGAAGTTTGATAGTTTTTTTAATGTGAGTGTTAATTTATTTATGAGCAAATAAATAATAATTTAAATGCAATAAAAAAAATTAGTCAGTCAGTCAAGAAGCTAAATCACTCTCATTTAGCTTAATTACAAATATTGTTGATTTAAGTAGCATGAAATCTAGGCAACAAATGAAAAGTTATAATAAAAATTTTTGGATAATTTAGGATATTAGAGTGTAAATAAACATTATAATAATAATAAACATTCTAAATAATAATATTAGATAGAAATCAAGCAATCAATTAATTAATAACTATAGAAAAAAGTAGCATATAATTTATATATCAACCAAAAGATAGTTATCATTTGTTTACTTTACAGTATGAGCGAAATAGTTAAAATAGAATTCTAAAAAGAATTACAAATTCACTCTTCAGTTATCACGGTTATACAGACATAGCTTAATGGCTTACTAAGCTGCCATGAAGATTTAAACTAATGCATTTAGCAAATTCAAGCCTATTCTGCTAAGTTTTTAGATATGAAGAAAGTTGCAAAGAAGTTGATCTTTGAAGATAGGAATTTAGGAAATTTAAATTAATCACAAGAAGATAGCACTGCGAAAGAAGTGAAAGGAGATTCCTTTTCAGTAAAAAATACTCCTTAAAAGAGTACTTCTCAATAGGATGAGCAAGGTAAGCTCTATCATTAATAGAAATCAGTGAATTAGTCCTCTACAAAGTTTGAAAACTAAACTAAAGTGTGCATTGATTTTTTAAGTTTTACTCACAAGAACATTCTTGCTCCAATATTAGCGAGCCTTATCTCTATTGAGAAGCATAGAGGATCAAAAGATTTCAAAGATAAGTTAGAGGGAGATGTTTGCACAATTGGTGTTTAGTGCTCCAAATTGGAAATTCTAATAGATTACATCGACAAATGGATTTCTATTGATACTGACAAGGATTGCATTATAAATCCATCTTTATTAAAAGTTGTGATGAGTGCAGTTAAAATAGAGGATATTTCATAAAATCTTGGAAGTGATATAGAAGAATAATACTCCTAGTTTTTAAATGTGATATATTCAACTTATGCACTCATTTATGAACATGGTTAGAAAAAAAATAGCTAAAGATAAGATATATCTTCTCAATAAAACGGTAATAACTAACAAAATAGAATATAGCTAATAGAAGGAAATAATATAAATCATTAAAATTCTGAAAATTAGGAATAATAATAAAAATAAGAATAATTAATTCAAAGTTAGAATGATTAAGTAGATTAAAATCATATTAATAACTAGAACTCTAATAAAGAAATAGAAAATGACAGAAAGAAGTAGCAATTAGGTAGCTTTGAAGTCATGTTCAAAAGCATGAAATTTTTGATTTATAAAGAATAAGCGAAGAGGATGACTGAGAAATTACAATTAAATCCTACTCCTGAGCAAATAATTCTAGCTTGGAGGATGTATGAAATAGTTCCTGAAGTAAAAGCAATGTTTTCTCTTCAATTGGAGAGAGTAAATTTTTCAGAGAAATTCTATATTCCTAGATTTACCAAAAGGATTGACTTAAGATATATCTTACAGAATGCTTAGAAGTATTTTTCATTCCCACAAAATTTGTCAGAAAATGAGTCAAAAGTAATTAAAGAAAAGATATCAGAGTGTTTGAGCTAAACTAAATTCATGCCATCCTATAATCATCTTTTCTTCTAATAAAAACCTTTATCAAACTAAACATAGCTTTCTACAACTGATTTTATCAGTTCCATTCTTTATAATCGAAACTCTTTTTCTTACAACTCTAATGTTACTTCAGGTAGATCTTCCTTTTAACCATAGACTTCTTCCTTCTTATTTGGACCATAATATAGAGTTTCTCCTCAAAATCTACTTAACATTAAAGAAAAAGACCATTAATTAAAAATAAAAGTAAGAATAATATCTTCATACAAATTAGAGAATGCATTTGATATTAAAGATGAAGAAAACAACACTATATTCGATAAACTCTCTAATATTATGTGTATAAGCAGAAACAAAACTCATTAATTTAATGGTATATATAATCAAATGGGTTAAAATGGCCATATAAATGGCAATGGAACCCTATACGATGAAACTGATTCAACTCCCAGAAAGAAAGTGAATATAATTTTACATATTCATGGAGGTGGTTTTGTTTCAATGAATTCATTCTCTCATTAGATCTATACTAGAAAATGGGCTAACCAAATTGAGGATAGCGTAATAATAAGTGTAGATTATCGTAAAGCACCTGAAAATCGCTATCCTGCAGCTCTAGATGATATTTGGTAAGTGTATAACTTCATAATCTATCATTTAGAAGATGTATTCCCAAATATAACAATAAATTCAATTATACTGGCAGGTGATAGCGCTGGAGGTAATTTATGTTTGAGCCTTATGAATTTAATCATATAAGAAGAGCTATTCAGAAGACCTGTTGGCATATTACTATCCTATCCTGCCTTAGATTTAAATAGTAGTACATACACTCCTAGTAAACTCCACTCTTTATAAGATGTAGTACTCCCTTCCTCTTTCCTAAAAATATGTCTAGGAAGCTACTTACCAAATTCACCTGAATATTTGAATGATATATTTGTTCATTATGACTCTTTATTAAGTCCTATTCTAATTCCTGATAATATTCTGCAATAATTCCCTCCAGTCCATATTTTCTGTGGACAAGAAGATCCATTGTATGATGATACTATTAGATTCTTCCACCGTATTAGATTATTAAAAGATCCTCTTTACATTTAAATAGTAGAACAATATGAAGAGAAAAAGATAGAAAGTGAGAATGGTGATAGTTAAAAATTAATGCCTATTAAATTATAGAGATTTGAGAGTGATTCATTTATAGAAAGTCAAAAGGAAATACTATAAAATTAGTCTCACATTTCTTTAATGACAGTCTATCCAAGATTAAAGCATGGATATTTAAATCTTGATTTCCCTTTTGGTATGCCCATAGTTAGAAAATGTGTAAATCAAACAATTGAGTCATTAAAAAAACTAATACAATAATCATAAAATAATAATTAAGCTCTAACTTCTTAAAGAAGTTCAACAATTAGATCTTAATTAATCAGAAATAGCCACTATAAAACAAACAATAATTCTTCACCTTCAGATAAAAATAAATTATTCCAAACATGTCCTGATTTATTTACATCTTGAAATTATCAAAAAGTGAATATAGAGTATATCAAAGTAATGAAAAAAGATTTATTAGAAATAGAAGATAGATAGATGGTAGATAGATAGATAGATTCATTCATTTAAATTACTTTAAAAAGTATGTTTTATTATATAATTACTAAAATTACTCTAATTTAAGATAATTATTTGATACCTTCATTATTACATCAATCTCTTAAAATAGAAAATAGTTTTTATAAATATTCTAAATGTATGAAAAAAAGAGAATACGAAGGAAAGGAAGTACATTTTTTTTCTAAATAGATTTCTTTAAAATTAGAGTAATTATGTATGGTATTATTTGTTTATTTATATTAAATATATTCAAAACAATCTATATTAATATCTAAATTCTCAGCCCAACATAAAACCTACACAAACAAATTAACATACACAAACATTAACATAAATAATTATTTATTTATATATCTATTATTACTTTCATAATCAATATAATCAATGCTATTTTTTAGAATTCACCCAAATTGTTATAGCATCCTATGCAAGTAGAGTCTAATTTATTAATTAAATTTGTTTAATTTTTTTAGTTATTAAAATTTTTAGAAATTACAAGAATAATATGAGGAGCAACTCTTGATATGAAAGTAGGTAAACCAACCCAGAGACCTAAGATACCTTCTCTTTAAGCACTCTATTTATTTTAACAATATGCAAATGATTTTAAATCAATTAAATAAGTAATTTATTTACCTTTCTCATGCAATCAATAAATCCTGAATATGGTAGAACTCCATTGGCATCTGGTTTCATTCTTTAAATTTTAGTCTTAGCATTATCAACAGGGAGAGACATTAGAGAGGCAATGATACCAGAACAACCAGAAGCACTAATAATAATAAATTTGTTATATTATTTGATTTATTTGTTATTGAATTTGTATATATTATGTAACTAGTTAATATTTATGCTTAAAGTAATGTAGATAGATAATTAATTAATTCATGGTTTTATAAAAAATATTTATTACATAACACGAGTCTAAAGGGTATCAACAGTATTGGTGTAGGCATTTAATCTTTCTTTCACTTCATCAAAAGTAGAAAGCATACCAAGATTGATAACTAGTGCTCTGTAAACTGTGGGAGTACATCCTTTCCATAGAGCTAATACACCTTCTTCTCTCACGATCCTGCTTAAAGCATCAAATACGTTCTTGTAGTTTCTTCTTTATTCTGGTGGAAGGAGAGTATCTGATTAGAATCTAACTAGAGCTAAATCAGCTGGATTACCTATAATTGATCCAACAAACCCAGCTGTTAATGAAGCACCTGCCTTTTCAAGGATTGTTAAGTTTCCTGAATTTATAATATTTTATATAAAGGAGTAGTTTAAAAGAATAATTTAAAAAAGTTATTATTAAATTTTAAAATGTTACTTTTTTTAGCCTCTTTTATTCTATCTGAAATAGTTCTGAACAAACCAAGCCTAACAGTTGCATAAAGTGCTTATCTCAAAATAGCGGAATCTAATCTACATAATAATAATGAATTAAATCATGATTGAAAATAGATTTAAATAAATTAAGATGAGAAATGGAAGTAATAAGTAGGTAGATAAGTTTAAATATTCTTTTATTATAGATATCTAATGCTATTCTAATTGGAGTTTTAAATAAACTCAATCTCTTTTTTATAATTATTCCTTTTTATTTAATTACCCTTTGTATAAACCTGCTACACCATCACTTGCTATAGTCTACTTAGCAACAGTAATAGGATTTGTTGATACTTTAATACCAGTTTAGCCTGCTTCTTCAGAAAGAATTTAGATTCTAACTTTAACAGTGTCTATAGGTTGAATACATAAAGTAGCTAATATACCCGAAATACCTCCGATCAAGAAAGGCTGGATTGTAGACATTATTCCTGGTTTTTGTTTTTAGGGGGTAGACATTTCTTTCTTAATAAATTATTGTTTTCTACCTTTTTATCTGTTATTTAAGCGTTTTAATTAAGATATGTATTTATTCTTAGATAATAAATTAATTATTGAATTATTGAACGATGTTGAAGCAATTAATTAAGCCTAAATCTGGTATTTAATAAACTCTATTTAGCTCAGACAGCAGAAGGTCATCAGGATTTGTTTTTCAAGCAAAAATTACACCTCACCAAGAAACAGGTAATTTATAATTATCATAAAATTATAATAATCATAAAATCAAATAAAAATCAAAGAAAGAAAAAAGTGAAAAAATAACTAAAGATAAATATAGTATGAGTTAATTCTAATATACTTAAGACTTTATGCCTAATATTTATTTAAGCAGCAATAGTGAATTAGGAAATAATTTTAGAGATCCCTATCCAAGTATATATGAAAGTATTGGATGTTTGTAAGACGATTCATGGACGTAAAGAGCCTAGATTTGTGAAATAGAGTAGGCCTCTAAGCCAGAAAAAGACAATAGAAGCTCTTCTAATTCAGAAAAAAGCTCAGAAAATAATACTTCAACTGATGAAAGTAGCAACAAGAAAGAAAAAATACATTCTAAGAAGAATAAAACAATTTAAAAACCTATAAAAAACTAAAAGAATTCTAATCTCTAAACTTAAAACAAAAATACTAGCTCTTAAAAAGTGAACATATAGAAACCTAAACCATTTAGATAAGGAAATGTGATTAAATAAGTTGCCTAAGATGCTGTAGAAGATTTAAGGAGGATTCAGATATACTTGCAATCAACCAAAATTAAGAATAAAGAAGAAAATCCTATTAGACATTGGAATGAAAAATAGATAAATTATTGCTAAAGAAAATTGGAAATGTTTACTGAAATACTGAGGCGGAAATATAAGGAAACGGATATTGATTAAAGTGAAGATGCTCTCAATGATCTTATCAACAAATTTTGTGATAAAAAAACACCAAAATTTGTTAGAGGGATAAATAAACTCATTTACGATAAAGCTTAAAACTCACTTTTTGATAAATTTTAATAAGAAGCATTTAAATAATTTTTTAAAGAACACATTCAGCAAACATCGATATCTTTAGTATTTAATAAAGAAAGAATAGTGAATGCAAGATAATATTTGCATTACTTACCTCAACTTACTCAGATAGTTAACGGGGATGGTTTTTTTAGAAGATATAGCTCTATCGTTTAATTTTAGAATAATAAATGGCGAAGTTAAGATGAATGACTGTAATTCATTCAAGAAAAAAATTCTATATTCTAAAAAATTTTTGGTCAGAATGTTTGTTGTATTTCTTTTATTAAAAATTCAATTTGCCTTAAAATAGTCATTTTATTAGTTTAGAATTTAAACAAAAATTTAAAACAGATAAATAATGTTTATATTTTTAATGACTTTTTCACCTCTTTCTTTAGTATTTTATACTTCTATGGGACAGATAAGTATTAAGTGGGATTGAATTTAAAAGTAGAATATGATAAAAGCACTTCAAGCTTTATTACTGCAAATCCTCTTTTAAATATCATGTATTATTGGAGGGGGAAATTAAAAATAGGATTTATTGTTTTGTTTTTCACACTATTTCCCAGATGGAAAGATAAACGTAGATTATTGACCACCAGAGGTAGGTAATAACAATTAATAGCTAAAATATTCTCTAATTAATATAAAAAGATTAATTAGCTTGATATGATAAAAAATAGAATAGATTATTAAGAAAATAGGCTCTAAAATTATAGTAAAATAAAGAATTTAAAATAAATTTGCCTGATTTAAAAATATAAATTAATTAATCTATTTTTGTGATACATTTTTAATTAATTGAAATCTAAAACAATAAAAATTAGAACATACTTTAATATTTCGATATAGTTATTTAATGGCAACATTTATTTAAAGTATGATAATATTATCTTTAAGCATATAAAAAGAAATAACGATATATTTAATAAATTAATTAATTAATTTATAATTAAGAATATGTGAGATATTTAAGGTATAACAAAAAATAGAAGTGATAGATAGATAGATAAGCTATAAATAATTATTATTGTATCTGGATTTAAATAAATTGATATAGTTCATTAATTTATCAATTCAATCTTTTAATTACTCAAGGCATGTTCTTCTACTCAAGTATTCAAAAGTAAGAACACCTCTTCTAAGTTATTCTTTCATATTTAAGATATATTTTCTAGCTTTAGGAGGAACTCCCTTTTCAGTCATTTATTTCTATTATAGTTATAATTAAATAATTTAATAATTTAATGTAAATGTAAAAAGAATATTCATTTAGAAGATTCTTTTGAAGATAAATAATTTATTCATAATCCGCAAAATAATTAGTTTATTAACTAACTATCTAAAGGCTTTTTATAAAATATATTGTTTATATTTCGATTAGCATTCTATTATTCACTATATATTTCATTTTAAATAATTACAGATGTGCATGTAAAGACTTCTTATAAATTTTCAAATTTATCAGCATATTCAGAAGTACCGCCACCAATTCTCTTTAAGAAAAGTTCTTTATCCCAATCTAATTTCAATTACAAAATATTATTAGTTTAGAAATTTAAAGAAAAATAAACATGAATTTCATTTAAAAATAAAAATTGTTTAATTTCTGTTTTCTTGAAATATTTTATAGTTCACATTCCTTTACTATCTTTATTGATTTTCATAATATTCATCATTCTCTATACATTTTTATTATTTAGTTTATCTTCTAACTTGTCTTATAATTTCTAGAAATATAATAATCCCAAATGATATGATAATTATTTACCAGGAATTTCTAAATTTAAACCAGGAGGAGGATAAATGGGAACGCATGTTCTAAGTTTTAACTTAGGTTGTCTAATATATTAAGTTTTGAAGTAAACTTGGGTAAAAACTAATTATTAACAGTCTTGCTTCTTGACAGCCTAAACTAAAGATCTGATCATTCTTCTAAAATTAATTTCGCTAATATCTTTGATTTCACTTAATTTTGCAAATTTTCTTTCTACCTCTATCTCTCTATAGTTAGTTCTCTTAGATTTTTTCTAAATGATCAATCAGTGTTATCTAAAATGATCTTCTTTTTAATAATGAAATTCTGCAAAAGAAATCCTCATTTTATAATGAATCACATACTATTAATAATATACATTTAATACTTTTCATCCTTATTTTTATATTTTATAACAATCTCTATCTTGTACTTTTTCATATGTTGATCTTAAATACAATAGCGTTTTTACTATTAATAATTTTAAAAAATAAATATTATAAACCTAAATTTCTAAATAAAATAAAAAATTATTATTTATTAAGTAATAATTTATTTTAAAATGAAAAGAATTGAATAAGATAAATAATTAAGAGATAAAGAAATTATAGAGTAAATATTAATTATCTCATAATAGTTTTTTAAATTTAATTAGCTTTCAAATTATTTAATCATAATGTAATGACTTAATTTATATCTTTCAATAATTTAAAACTGACTTTAATGGAAATGTCTTTTTGGAAATTAATTTTAAGAATTTAGCTCCTTTAATTAACAATTAATAATTAATAAGATTTTCCAATATAATTATTCTCAGTTAAAAATGATAATAAATTATTATATGAATTTCTTAATTACTATATTTATATATTTTCATTTTAAATAATAGAATTTCAGTGTAATCGTATTAAGAAAATTATAATAAGCTTTTCTTTAAATAATTTGTTAAGGTTATTTAAAAAAAGCATGTATTTCAAATTTTGCAAATTACAAACAAAAATATTTAATTTTGCAAATTTATTTAAACGCACAGATTAGATTCCTTCAATAAATTCATTTAAATACTTTTTTAGCATTGAAATATCATTTGAAAATTTATAATATTTTTAAAAAGAAAATATTGCTTTTTTTGGTTTTTTATTATCAATTAATTAATAGATAGGTTTTTTACTCATTTAAGAGATGGTTAAAACTTAAATGAAACCAAGCTATTAATAACGATAAGTAAATAAATATTCTTTTAAAAAAATATAATTTTAACTTATTATATATTTTTAAATTGATCATTACTAATAAATAAATTGATTTAATTTGGTAGTTATGAATTAATAATAATATTAATACGGAAACTTAATTATTTGTGAGTTATCTGTCTTGAATATTTTTGAAGTGTAGATAAATGTATTTAAAATTCAAATTCAAAATAGCAGATTTCCTTTTCCTTACTTACAAACTATTTATTACTGTTCTTAAAATAACAATCTTAAAAATTATTTTCTTTTTAAATTCCCTTAAGTAAGTTGATTTTATTTTAAGTTTAATTTATGGTTAGTTTTTAATTTTATTTAAAATAAAAGTATTATTAGGTTTAAAAGTAGGTTTTGAGTGGAAAGGAATTTTCCGTTAAAAGATCATTTGATGAGAATTAAGAGGTGAAGATAATAAAGATTGGCGGATAATTAAGTTAAAATGAAAGTCAAATATTATTGTTCGCAAAAATAATTGATTTGATTAATGAATTTGAATATGAGTGAGTGAATGTGGTTGAAGATTTTGATTTGTTTTTCTCATATATTTGAAAATTTGAAATTTAAAAACTTTGTGAAAATACTTGCACTTTTGAAAGAAAAACCAGATTAATCAAGCAATTATCTATCAAATTTGATTAATAACAATACCAAACAAACTCTGCATTTTTATTATTTTTTATTATCTCTAAAAAGCGCAAAATAAAATAAATAAAAAAAACAAAAAAGCAACAAACAACACTTTACTTGTTTTTTCATTTGTTTTTACAAACAAAAGGAAGGAATTAACTCAACTCCTAACTCTCCCTCTTATTTATTATTCCCTCACTCAATAACACAAACCCCTCTAAACATCCTTATAAAAATGTCTTGTTATAAAAACAGTTCTGAATCACTCCCTATTTCTGAAGAATAAGGTAATTAACTTACAGAAAGAAACATTAGCATATCTAACTTTATTATATTGGCGCGTTATTTTTAAAGATTCCCTTGACAACATAATCGTTGAAGATGACTACAACCAACAAGAAGACATAGACTCCTTTAAGAGCTTTTCTAGCTTTGGCTTAGAAGGAGAAGATTAACACGACTAAGAAGATCTAGACGAAGAAGAAGATGACAATTAAAACTATTAAGACTCTAAAGAGTAATAAGAAGATAGAGAATTTGAAGATTCTGATTAAATTGATTTATAACTCCTTGAATAAAATAATCTTAAAGAGAATGCTATGATCTTAAAAAAAATTTAAGAAAAGAAAAGAAATATTTTCTAGCTCGTTCATAGAAGCCAATTAAGGTAATTCATTCACTTTTATTAGAATTTATTGTGAGTAAAAATCACTGTTAGCCATATATACCAAGTCTAAAAACATTTATTGATTTAGTATTTCAATTTCAATCCCTTCACAATTCTTTTTTTTTTTGAAATTAAGAAAATCCGGGAATTTATTTTCTGTGGATAAAAAAATAAGATATGCTATTAATTTTTTGATAACCAATGATATTTTTTATTAAAACAGTCTGATCTTTGAACAGAAAAATGGTAGTTTATGCAAAAAGAGAAGCTCTGCAAGTTCAGGATAATAAAAGTCATTTTAGAGCAATTAATTCAACTGCAACCAAATCCTCAAGAGAGAAATATTAAATTATAGCCGTAGAGAAAAGAGCTTAGAGGAACTCTCAAAGAAATTCCTCTCCCTCTTTTTGGATAAGGAAGAATCGATGTTGAGTCTTGATAAAATCACTAATCAATTAGGTAGATTATCTTATCAAAGTAGATATTTATTAATTATTAATTTATTTTTATCATAGGAGTTGAACGCAGAAGAATTTATGATATCATTAATATTCTTGAGAGTTTAAAACTCGTTTCACGCAAAGGCAAGAACAACTATAAGTGGAATGGATTTCAAAAGATTTATGAAACAATCAGTCAAGTAAAAATTACATTCTTTTAAATTTCATTGCCTATTACTTTGATATTCTCATTTATCTTTAGAACTTTTATCTTAGAAAGATAAGTAGAAAGAAAGATTCTTCGCTAATTAGAAATAATTGCGCAATTTTTCTAAATTTAAAACGAATTTCTTTATTAGTTTTAATTAGATTTACTTTTATGAATTTCAGAATCTAATAGAAAAATTCTTAATTAACTTACAATAACTTTATTTTTTAAATTTAAATAGTTCGATTCCAAAACTTTAACAAAGAAAGAAGAACAAGAACTCACCCAAGAACCCTAAAAGAGAGAGAAATCTTTAGAGATGCTCTCTATCGGATTCCTCAAACTCTTCCTCCACTATAAATGCACAATGACCTTAGAAGAAGCTGCTAGAAAGCTCTCATCTAAACAAATCGATGACCATAAAATCAAGACAAAGATCAGAAGACTTTATGATATTGCAAATGTCTTCAAAAGTTTAGGATTAATCAAGAAGACTTCCCTTGCTGAAACTAAAAAGCCTGCTTTTGAATGGATCGGAATTGTTGGATTAGACTCTTTTGCTTATAAAATAATGAAAGAAAAGAACACTAAAGTAGAAGATAAAGAATCAGTTAGTGAAGAAGAAAATCTTAATTAAAATTCTTAAATAAATTAATAGAATATTGAACCTAAGATAAGCAAAAAGAGATTCTCTAATGACAAAAATGCCTCCAAAATAATCAACTAAACTTCTTCTTTGAATGGTGAAAAATAACAACTAAAAAAATCATTTATTATTGAATAGTAATTAAGAGAGCAAAGAGAAAAGGAGAGATAGATGACTGAATCAAGCACAAAATAATAACAATAACCTATGGAGTAAAAAATAAATAATGAAAATATCAACACATCTAACTTTATCTCTAATTTTCCTTAATTAATTAACACTATTTAAAAAAACCTTAATTAACAACAAACTAATTTTTAATCTACTTTGCCCTTTTCTCAAGCTCAATTATAGCTCCTCTCTCATCCTCTTTTATAAAGTTTAAATAAAAACATTAATAACAATAACAAAATTAATTAAAATATTTCAATTTAACAACAAGACGATAAACCTAAAATTAACAACAACAATAACAACAATAATAATAATAATAATTTGATTGGCAATTTAATGCTCAAATGCTTTTAAAATATCTTAACAAATATAGCTAACAAGAATTTATAAAATTAATAATAAAATTAGAACTAAGATTTAACTCAAAATAAAGATGAAAAAAATCCAATTAATCATTAGAATATAATTAACGAAAATTTATAATAAGAATCACCCGAAAAAATTTTAAAAATGAATAACTTGAATTATATAAATTAAAATAATGGATTTTTGAACACAAACTAATGGTCTTCAAATACAAAGAGTAACACCAATAAATATTTATTATCCTCTCAAAAGAGTTCCACTAATCTCAGTGACTTTACTACAGCCAAGAAATAAAAAGTAGATATGAATTAAATGATAAATGATGAAAATGTTCCTCTCTCTGGAGATAAATACTAAGGATAAAACAATTAAATTAACTCTAACAATACTAGTAACTTGAAAACACCTATTTTAAAACGCACTTTGACCATAATTCAACCTAAGCTAGATGAATAAGAAGACATCACTCCTACTCCTCCTACTTGCAAAAGAAGTTTCTCTGCATGTTACTCTTCATAGAATAATAATAACAATTTCGTGAATGGATCTAATTTATTTTAAAATTTAAACCAATTTGGAGCTCAATAAAACTAAATATATTCTAACTTGTTTGCTGACAAGACAAATCACCACTTACATAGAATTCAAAACAATCAAATAGTGAATAACTTGAACACTTAATAATAATAACCAGCTATTTCTTCATTCAAGAAGATCAGAAAACTCACTTATGAGAATAACTCACTTTCTGGTTCTGATAACAAATAAAATGAATTCGAATTAAAGAAATCCTGTTCTTTCGACAACAGTATAAATTGCAACCAAGTCAGTTTCAATACTCTTATTTAAAACTCTCAATAACTTCTTAAAAATCCTCATTTCTAATTGAATTAAAGTACAAGCTAATAAAATGGTAATTAAAAAATGAATGATAACAGCTAACTTATTAATGGATTATAAAATATAAATATGAACCAATTAAGTGCTTTACAAAATAAAAGAGTTCTCGAACATTACTTCTGATAAATTTAACGATTTTGATGAATAATTTAAATAACTTTTGATAAAAACGAACAAAAGAATGAATATAGATAAATTATTATAATAATACTCTACTTATTTATAATTAATATAAAATAGTTTTCTATTCTATCAATATAATAATATATTAACTTTTTAATATCTATCTATCTATTTATATTTATACATACATACACACACACATATTTATATCTTTACTTTATTAAATCAAATAATCATCTTAAATACTCTCTCATTTTCAATATCTATTTATTAATTATTTATTTCTAAGCTTTTAAAATATTAAAGTAGGGCTAAGTAATTCATTTTTGATTTTGATAAAAAATGAATAGAAATACAATAATGTTTAAGAAATATGTAGGATAATATTATTTTAATTGCTAAAATTAAATCTATTAGCTCACTAGCATAAAAATCTAATGAAAAGAATAATCTTTCATTTTATAAAAGAATAAATTAATTGGTAGTTTGGTTATGCAATTAATTAATTTTGATTAGTAATTAAAAGAAAAGTGATTGATTGGTAGTATAATGATTGTGTAAAATTTAAATAAAATTTTTTGTTGATGACGTTATTTTTTAATGAATCTATTAATTTTAAATTTTTGAGCTAATAAGATAGATTGATTGATAGATCGATCTATTGATTTGTTTGTTTATGTATTATTTGTTTACCTTGTTCAGCAAATGAGTATATTGTAGAATAATCATGTTCGCTGATTTAAAAATATTCTGTAATGTCTCGGATAATGAGTAATCATAGAATTATAGGAATCCAGAAATATATTCATAAAATAATTGGGTAAATTATTTCAAAGAAAAAATTAAGCTGCTATTTTATTTCATGGAAAGTATTTGATATTTTCATTAATACTTAGATCCTTCAAGGTATATAGAGAAGAGTTTATTGAAAAAAGGTTTTTTAAAAGTGAATAAATAAACAGTAAATAGGGATTTGTTTGGTCTATAAATTGATGGTGTATTAACACTATAATAATTTATTGATAATTATTATTATTATATAATTTATAATTATCATCAATTATAGCTCAAAGTTATTATTTAAAAATTTAAAAAATGTTATTATCTCAAAAGATCTATCTATATATTATCTATCAATCTACTAATTATCCATAATTCCCGAATATATTTCCTTATAAATGATTCAATTATTGGATCTTCCTGTTGATTCTCTACCTTTTTAAGGATTAAATTCTTAAAATAGGGTGGGAATGACTCATAAATTAGCCCATAAAATAACTTTAAAGTCGATAGAATAACTAATATAGCAAGATAGATAGCGAGTAGGTTAGTTGGTTATTAAGAAGTTGTTTTATATAAAAATATATCTATCTATCTATCTTCTGAATCTGTGAGTTATGGAAAGGTATCAAGCAAGATAATTATTTAATTTTGTTAAATGATAAGAGATGATATTACAGATATAGCATATATTAGGGGTATTACTCAAAAAGATTATCAAAAGATATATCATGAGAACTATCAAATTTCTATTAAAAAAAGAGGTCAATCAATCAGATTGATAGATAGATAGATCATTAAAAAATCTAATCCAAATTAATTATTAATTCTTCGGGGAATAAAGCAGCAAATCTAATAAGAAAGGAAGGAAGGAAGAAAGAGATCTCTCCTTTTTTTACGAGTTTAGAAAATGTTATAAAACTTCTACTAGAATCAAATGAGTGATTTATTTAGATTGTCTTCTCAAACTATAAGATGTTAGAGTAATTAATGAAAAATCTACTAATTTTTAGATCATTTTTCCTTGCAAACTTTTATCAAGGATTATTTAAATAGGGGTTCTTGGCATTTTTGTGCATTTATAAAAAGAACAGCGCTGGTGTAGTTAATTATTTCTGTTGATTTTTTTTTGAGTTCGTTTAATTGTTAGATATATTGCCACTGCTTTCATTAAGTTAGTTAACTCATATCATCCTTCTAATTTTAAAATTAAATTTTGATTAATTCTTCCTCTCTTCTAATTATTAATTACCTTAAATTTTATAAATAGAATCCAATCATGATTACTAAAATTTTGATGTTGTTTTGTTATTTAATTCATTCATTCAGTCAGTCAGTTAATCAATCAATTAATGACTGACTGGTTGATAATTTATTTATTTATTCTTTTGGAGTATATTCATTTAGTCAATTTATTAAGTTTAATATTTTCCTACTCCTACTTCTATTAAGTTTTCATTTAGTTTTTAATTAATTTTTTGATTGCTTTTTGTAATAAGTGAGAGAGATTGAAAAAGTAGGATTATCTGTAAATGAATGATTGGTGGAATTATCAAATAAAAAATAAACAAAAATAATAAAAAACAATAAAACAAAAAAAGGTAAAAAATAAACTAATAATATAATCAGATACTAGAGGGATACATAGATAGATCCATATCACTGCTTACTAAAACTATAATATTACTAACCTTTCTATACAAATTAATAATAATACCACTCCATTCATCACAATAACATAATAAGACTATAAGTTGGCTTGATTTTTATCAAAATAATACCATAAAAAAACTTCTATTAATCCACCCAAACCATCAATTAATCATCATTGAGACTCAAAGTCTTCTCTATTAATATTAATATACCATACTTATAAGGTTAAAGTACACTCATAAAGGCTTAAATAATAAACTCTTATATTACCATTTGTAATAATGTTCCCTTAAAATAGCTAGATTGATTTCTCTACGCTATTCAAAGATATTTACTAGTCGGATAACCAATAATAAGGAGGTAGTAGCATGAACTAGAACAACATTATAAACCCTGGATTAATGCAGTAATAACAATAGCAGCATTAGCAATTAATCCAATAATAACAGTCATCTCTACAGAGTACAAATACTACAGCATAGATAATATAAGAAAAGATAAATCTTTACCTTCAGTAGTAATAGATCTAACTATAATAATAATAAATTCAATTATCTGACTTAGCCGCTCTTAGTGCTTAGCTTAATGCTGGAAATCCTTCTTTATTCAATAATCCTCTCTTCTCTTCACCTTCTTCTAATAAATTTAATTCCGAAAACAATTCTCTTAACTTTTAAAACACCAATTCTTCCCTTTTAAACAAACAAAATAATATTTTCAACGAGATTAATTCCATATCTAATTCTTCTATTCCCAATAACAACAATAATAGCAGCAACAACAATAATAACAATAATAACAACAACAACAACAATAATAATTAGGCATCATTTAATTTTTCTTCATCAGCCTAAAACATCATCTTTTAGAATTTGTAAAACTAATTGAGCTAATTCAGTAATAGAAGCATCTAAGACTCCGATTCTAACATGTCTCAATCGAGTCCACCTTCATAGAAACCTAATTTTTCTAACATGTAAAATAATGAAGGTATAATGAATAGTCCGAACAGTAAAATGAGTATTCCAAATAGCCCAAGTTCTTAAAATCAGTTCAGCGGTACACCAAAACCAACTAATTTTAATAATACCACTCACAACCCCAATGGTTCTAACAGTGGCCGCTGGACTAGAGAGGAACATCTACGCTTTGTAAAGGGACTGGGTTAGTATGGTAAAAACTGGAAAAAGGTTGAAGAATTTGTAGGAACACGTTCAGGTGCTTAAATCCGCTCACATGCCTAAAAATTCTTTAACAAAATATAAAGAGAAAATTCAAAAAATAATGCAAAGTAATCTGCAAATGGGAAGAATGGTAACAGCTAAAGCAGCTAAATTCAAGAAGATAGCCTTCCATCTATGCGCAAGAGACAGTAAAGCACTCAAAGCAACTACAGTGTTGGTAATATAATTATAAAAATTTGGTGTTATTTTACTTCATAATTTACATATATCTTTTCACCGATTGGATAATAGATAAGTTGTATCAATCAATCAATCAATCAATCAAACAAACAAACAAACAAAAAAACAAAAATCAATCAATATCTTACTACATAGAGTTTTCTTAGTTAAATTTTTAAATCTCTTTTCTAATGATTTATTTTTAGTAGGATAATAGATTGAGTTTGATAGTAATTGATCTATCTATCTATCTTTATCTATTTTCCTTTTTCTTGTTTGTTATTTGATTATTATTTCCTTAATTTTAAAGTAGGAGTATTAATTAATTTGGTTGGAATTGGTTGGATCAATTCCATCCAAGAATTAAAAAAATTTAATTTTAGAAGCAAACCCTTCATCAAATTAATAAGTTAATTAATTTATCAATTTTATTTAAGATTTAGTTTCTGATGACGGCGAGTGTGAGAATGATTTACAATGTGAGAATTAATATGCTGATATTATTCCTGAATAAAGCAAATAAAAAGGTAAATTATATATCTATTAATTTATATATTTATATCTTTCTTTCTTTTCTCTCAGATTTTAATTTTATCTTAATTATATTCATAGATGCTAAGGAATGGCTTCATTACTATAAACTCTTATAACAAACCTGTTCACAAAATCTAGAAGCTCAAAGTAATTAAAAATATCTTTTTTTAATTTCTTTTTTTTATTCATCTTTAATTTCAAACCAATTATGATAAATCCAATAAAAAATACCCATAAAAAATTAAAAATAAAAAATTCTATTAAATTTTATTTAGAAATATTAATAGAAAAACAAAATTAATATTTGGCTCAAAGATAATAAATAATAAAATATTTTTGTTCTATTTAATTAAATCATTTAATTTATAAATTAATTAGAATAAAATAAAAGCCTTTCGATAGATCAAATTCAATAAATGGAAGAGTAGTTAAAGAAAATATAGATATTTATATAAGTTCTTTCAGCTTGTGACAATATTAACTAGCCTTTGGAATGTGCTAGTCCTATGTCTTAAGGCTCACCAATTGCATCTCTATTCCCTTTCTCATTTGAGAATCTTAATATCAATAGCCCTCTTATGCAAGCCTCGCCAGGATAATAACATTTGAATAAATAGATTCATTAGTCTCCTATTGTTGAAGTTAATACATTTTCTTTGGATGGAAATAATGAAGACGACCATAAATTTAGTTTAGCTTCTAAAATCACTAATAACTCAGCTTCTTTACTTGATGATAGAAACTAACCTATAAACAAACCAATATAATTTGGTTCAATTTTTAAGAGATTTAATGAAGGTTTAGAAAACAGTGAATAAAACAGTAACTCAAGTCATGAATCTATTAACAGTAAGAAAAAAGAAAAAATTTAAAACTTATAATCAACTGGAGGTATTATCTAAACTAAACTCAAGTTAAACAACAATGCCAAATAATAGAATAAAAGTGAATCTAGGATTAATGATGACAACACTTCTGATACTTAAAAATCTTAAGCTAAGAAAAGACCTGATCAAAAATCTTCATATAGCGTTGAAGTTAATGTAGATGAATAGGATGAAGAAGTATCAGAATAACCTACAAACAGACCTAATAACCTATCAAATTCTGCAATCAGTAGCAACGATTAAAATTCTACTTTATCAACCCCTGAAAATTAAAAAATATAAAATGTTGGAAATAGTTAGTTTGGGTTTTACAACAATAAATCTCTATCTAAAAACTCAGTTTTGAGCAATATCCATCTTGTTGGAGATAATATTGATATAGAATCAGATTTCTCTCAAATAAAAAATCTTAATAATAATAGTAATCATAATATTTAAAAGCTAAAAAAATAATGTTCTTAACCATTTAGTTAAAATGATAAAAATTCTGTTGTCATGCCAATTGCTTCTCCACCATTAGACAGTTATAAAAAAACTCCTTTCTTCTCTGCAACAAATACTCCTATTAAAGGATTGCATGAAATAGAATTAAATTCTCAATCAAATTCTACATAATCATTTAAGCTTGAGCCATCTTTCTTTACATTCTTCATGTAATAACATTAAATTCTTTTTTTATATAAATTAAATTTTAATTCTCATTTAAATCTAAAACTATAGAAAGAAATATGGAAAATACTTTAATGACCCAACTACTTAATCTCCTAAGTTATCTGATCTAGTAAATATGAATACCTAAGAGTTTGTTTAAGATTGTGTGATTGAAGAAATAAATTTAGATAAAGAAAATGCTAAATCTGCTTCTGCTAATACTTCAAAGACTAATAGCCCTGTAATGAAGAGACGCTAAGCAACAGAAAGAGCATAGAATTTCATGGAATTAGAAGAAGACTATGGAATTACTGATCATATGCCAATTCTCAGAAAGAAGCAAAGCTCATTTTCTGCTTATTCTAATTAGAATAAAGGACTTTTATCATCTCTTTGCTCAAACAGTTAAAATGTTACTTAGTAAGGGTAGCTTGATAGCAAAAACTCTTCACCTATAATAAATAAATATCTATCGAATTATATTATGACAAAGGCTGATGAGGATAAATAGTAAAAGATTTAGAACTTCAGAAAGAAACTAAAAACAACAGATTACTCTTCTACTCCTGATAATTTTATTAATAATTTAAACTAGGAAGAATAAAGTGAGATAATTCCTGCTAACTAAGCAAAATGAATAACTTTATAATAAAATATAATAATCATTTTAACAATTAAAATATAATAATTTTGAAAATATATTTTCTCAAAGATTATTTACTCAAAAATACTAAGTAATTACTTTATAAATATATTAAATGGGTTGGTTGAGTAAAGATTTCTTTGCAACAAATTATTAGATGATTCCATCTACTTTATAATTATAAATAGAATTATATAGAAAACTAAATTATCACTAATATCAATAATATATTTAATCATTATATTAATATCCTATGTTATAATAGATTTATCTAAAATTTATTAAGCAATCCATTCCTATATACATACACCAATTACCTTTATTATTTCACACTTTCATATCTAACCAACTAACTATGAAAGCTAATTATTTTAGTTTCTATCTTTGGTTGAGCAATTAAATATCAGACTTTAATTTAGATAGATAAAATTAATCATTCTTAAATACTTTCTTTTAAAAAATCCAAAACTAAAAAATTTAAATTTAAAAATAATAATATTGTTTAAAAATCATAAATTTTTGGGTACACTCTTAATTTTAGATTTTATTGTGTATATTTAATTATTTTCAATAACACCCTATTAAATATCATACGATTTCATATTTGAGATTGTTATTTAAACATTTATAATAATAATAAATTTATTTTGCAAAAATTGACTAAAAGTAATGTAATAATTTATCCAACAATATTCGATTCATTAGAGAATATATTTTTGACTTCTTTTTTAAATGCTCTTTGTTTAAATTAAAATTGAAAATGTAAAATTCTCTAGAAAACTAACTAATTACCTTAAACTAAGATTACCTTAATATTATTCATAAACTTTTTTAATTTATATAAATGAATTAATATCTTTTATTAGTGATGCGAATAAATATAATTTAAAAATAAATTAAATTAATAAATTTCTATAATAATCTACTGATCTATATTAATAGTTTACAGATAAATATTTTATTACTAAATTAAATTTATATTAAATTTTCCTCCAAAATAAATCAAATATCAGAGCTAATCGAATGGAGTAGTAATTTAGACAATTTATTAATTTTTTTAAGATTAAATAGTAAACTGTAATTATATTAATTTCAATCAAATTTAATTAATTTGCTGATTAGATAACCTGATCTTTTAACATTAGGTATTTTGATTAAATTCAAGGATGTAAGAGTTGGATTACAAGGTAAATTTTATCCTGGAATTTTAGGATAGTAGAATAAAGTTATTATAAGGAAATGACTTATAAAATTCAATAAACAAGTTCCAAAAATTTAAGAGATTTCGTATATTCTGTAAATCCTCATTAATTAGTACCCAAAAAATATTTTTTATTTTGAAATAATATAAGGGATAAATTCTCTTAAATTAAAGTGAATCTTAAGTACGTGTAGGGATAGATAGTATCTATTATATGGTATTTTATAAAATATATAGATGAATGTGGTTAAAGTTATAAATTTAAATTTAAGGTTACTTGATATAACATTATTAGAGATATATCTTACAGATTAATTGATTAGGGATTATCTAACTATCTATCAATCTATAATTGCAGAATAGGAGGATATTAGGTTTTAAATAACTTTGGTATATATTAGACAACTTAAATAAACATGAATGAAAATTTACTTTAATCTCCAATTTAGTGGAATCACATTATTTTTTAATTGATTTATATTGCCTCAAATTAAGTTTATTAATTATTATCAAATAATAAAAAAATAAATTTTGTAAAAAATACAGTATTTTTAAAAAAATATTAGGTTAAAGCTGATGATAGAGGAATAATTTAAAAATGTAAGTGACTTTTATTAAAATGTTTTTATTTAGATATATTATTTATTAATTAAAAAAGTTGATTGAACAATATATCTTTGCAGAAGATAAGAAATTTGATTTAAGGTAGAGATATATGGTGCAATTTTTAATTGACTATTTGCTTATTAGAAAAATTATCTGTTCTTATTTTTTACTTAAATCTTTATATAATAAAGGGAAAATAGAGTTGGAAATAATACCTACGGTTTATAATCTAAAATAGATCCCTCTTAGCTTACTAGATTGCTAAATGGCTCATAACTTACAACATTGTCTCTCAATTTTTAGTATAATTTTTTAATATTTTTAATACATTCCACTAATCAAGAAAATTTATTTCCTCTATTTTCTTATTTTATTTATTTTTTTACTCTTTAATTAAAAAAGAAGAAAAAATATTGGTGAAAGTGATGCTTGTGATTTAGGATCTATATTAAGAAATTGCTCATAACTCACAACATTAGCTCTTGATTTATCGTAAATTTCTATTATTTTTATTTTCTTCCACTTTTAATTCAAATTATTCTCTATTATTATCTTTTACTAAAATCTTTAAATATAATAGGGATAATCATATTGCAGGATATAGTACTTGTGGTTTAGGATCTAAATTAGGAGATTTATAGTAATTAACTAAGTTAACTCTACATTTATCGTAAAATTTTACAATATTTTTATTACCCTCCATTTTTATAAAAATTTATTTTCTCAACTTTTTTTTCCTTTATTCTTTACATATAAAAGCAATAATGGAATTGGAGGAAATGCTGCTTGTCATTTAGGATTTAAGTTAGGAAATTACTCATAGCTTACTACATTAGCTCTCTATTTATCGTAAAATTAAATTATTATTATTAAATGTTTAATTTCGCTATTTTATTCCTTTTACTTAATCATTTTAAAATAAAGTAATAATGAAATTGGAGAAATGGGTGCTTGTCGTTTAGGGTCTTCATTAGGAAATTGCTCTAAACTTAAAATATTAACTTTAGAAATAACGTAAAATTTTGAGTGTTATCTTCTGATAATAATTGATTTTCTCTATTTTTTTATTAATTCAATATATAAGTAATAATGATATTAGAGATCAAGGAGCTTGTGGTTTAGGATCTATGTTATGGAATTGCTCTTAACTTACTACATTAACTCTACTATTATAGTAACATTTTTTCATTTTTTTATCTTACACTTTTGATTAAACATTTTTTATTTCTAACTTATTCTTATTACCTGCTTCTGTAATTAAAAAAGGGAAAATAAAATTAGAGAAAAGGGAGCTTAAGGTTTAGGATTTACATTAGGAAATTGCTCATAGCTTACTACGTTAACTCTAGATTTATCGTAAAGTTATTTTAATTTTAATTTTCTCTATTTATTTAATATATTTTCTCAATTTTCTTCTATTTCTTATTTCTTATTATATAAAGCAATAATATTATAGGGGATCTAGGGGCTTGTGGTTTAGGATCAGTATTAGGAAATTGCTCATAGCTAACTATGTTAACTCTTGATTTATAGTAATATTAAATAATTTTCTTTTTCAATTAATAATAAATTGATTTTTGTTCTCTTTTTAATTCTTAATGTTAAAGCAATAATAGTATTGGTGACCAAGGTGCTTGTGGTTTAGGGTACACATTAGAAAATTGCTAATAGCTTACTTCGTTATCTCTTTATTTATCGTAAATTTTATTTACTATTAGTATTTTTCTCTATTCAAAACAAATTTATTATTCTCTATTAAATTAAATTACTAAACTTAATTCTCTAATAAAAGCAATAACAGTATTGGTCAATAGAATAGAATAGAAATACTCGCATATAATATAAAAATACACTCAGTAAAAATACTTATTAGTTTATATTTGTATTTTATAACAGAATTAATTTAAAGTATTTTATAAATTGATTCTTTTATTTTACTTTATTTTCATTAAATTTCTAATTATATTTTAGCAAGTAAATAAATAATTGTTAAAAATAAATTATAAAAATAAAGTAAAAAAATTTTTTAAGTTCTTAATGTTCTTATTGTTCTTATCGTTCTTTTTTTTAAATTTAAGAACAAAAACTTTTCACATATTTTTAAAAAAATTCCATATTATATAATTTTGAAATTAAATTTTCAAATATAGGTTGAACAGTCGCAGGGTTGCACGGTTTTACAGTTGCACGGTTGCGCGGTTGTCGTGGTTTAATAGGGAAAATAAAATTGGAGATAAGGGAATTTGTGGTTTAGGGTCTGGATTGGCAAATTGCTCATAGCTTACTGCATTAACTCTTAAATTATTGTAAGTTTTATTTTTTATTATTATCCTCTATTACATACAAATTTGTTTTCTCTATTTTGTTTTTTTACTTTATTTTTTATATATAAAAGGAATAATAAAATTGGATAATAGGGTGCTTGTGGTATAGGATTTACATTAGGAAATTACTCATAACTTTCTACATTAGCTCTTGATTTAATGTAAAATTCGATATTATGTTCATTTTCTTCCATTTTTCATTTCACATTTATTTTCTATAGCTTAATTTATTTCTAATCCTTTTTATATAAAAGCAATAATAAGATTGGAGAAAAAGGAGCCTAAGGTTTAGGATCTACTTTAGAAAATTGCTTATAACTTACTTCAATAAGTCTTCGTTTAAAGTAAACTTTTAAAATATTTGTATTTTCTTCTTCATTATTTCTTTACTTTCTTCTCTATTATACTTTCACATAACTCTTTAAATATAAAAGCAATAATAGCATTGAAGAAAAAGGGGCTTGTAGTTTAGGATCTGCATTAGGAAATTGCTCATAACTTACTAGATTAACTCTACATTTATCGTAAAATTTTAAAGCATTTTTATTTTCTTTCTCTTTTAAATACACTTTATTTTCACTTTTTCATCATAACTTTTAAATAAAAAGCAATAACAGAATTGGAGAAAATGGTGCTTGTGGGTTAATATCTACATTAGAAAATTGTTAATAGCTTACTACATTAAATCTTGATTTGTTGTAAATAAAATCTATTTTAATTATATTTTTTTGAACTTTTCAAGATAAATTTATTTTTCAATTATTTTACCTAATACATTAATTATAAAAGCAATAATAGTATTGGAGAAAAAGGGGCTTGTGGTTTAGGATCTTCTTTAGGAAATTGCTTACATCTTACTACACTAACTCTTTAATTATCGTAAATCTTATTTCTCTTAATTGCTAGTTTTACAACTTTTATTATGTTACTTATTTTACATATAAAAGCAATAATAGTATTGGAGAAGTAGGAGCTTAATAATTAGGATCTGCATTAGGAAATTGCTCAAAGCTTACTGAGTTAACTATTTAATTATAGTATTTATATTATTTTCATTTCTTTTTGATTTCATTAAAATTTTTTTTACATAATTCTTTAAAAACACAGCAATAATAGTATTAGAGATTAAGGTTCCTCTGATTTAGTATCCACATTAGTAAATTGCTCTTAACTGACTACAATAACTCTTAATTTATTGTAAAACTATATTGTTTATACTCTCTTCCTCTTTGAAAAATAAATTTATACTCTCAAATTTGTTATTTATCACTTAATTCTTAAAATATAGGGAAAATAGTATAGGAAAAACAGGTGCTTATGGTTTAGGATCTACATTAGGAAATTGTTTATAGTTAAATACATTAATTCTTCATTTATAGTAATTTTATTTTATTCTCCTCCACATTTCAATACATCTTAACTCTAATTATATAAGGTACAATAAAATTGGTGATAAAGGTGCTAGTGATTTAGGTTCTACATTAGCAAAATGTCCTTAGCTAACAGTTTTAACTCTTTATTTACGGTAATTTTTGGCTATTATTTATTATTTCAACCTTCTTTCCATTTCAATTTTATTTTTTCTATTTATTTTATACTTATCTCATTAAATATAAAAGCAATAATAGTATTGAAGAAAAGGGTGCCTATTAATTAGGATCTGCACTAAGAAACTGCCCTTAACTTTCTTTATTAACTCTATATCTTTCGTAAAATTTTATAATTCTTTTAATATTATCCATTTTTAAAAACAAATTTAATATTTTTTTGAAGAAAATTTATTAAATAAAAATATAAAATTAAAGAACTGTAAATTAAGATATTTTAAGATTGATACTAATGAAAATAAAGAAACTAGTGAAGGCATAATTAAATTAGTATGAATTAACATTTTTACTTTACATAATTTTATATTATTTTTAAAAATAAATTTGATAGCAACTGAATTAACTAATGAGAATTGAATGTTTAAATTAAAACTTTAAATAAACCCACTGACAATTATAACATCACAGCGAAAAATAAATTTATTAAAATGTTTAGAAATAAATTTTATAAAGTAAATTAGTATTGTTTTTATAATCCAAAATGTACTTATTTTTATTAAATTGTTTGATTAGATCTTAACAGTATTTCTTTCCTTTTTAAATTAGTCAATGTTATAGAAAATTTTATGTATTATAGATGTCCTTAATAAAGAATGCTTAAAGAACTAATAATAATGGGTTTTAATTTTGTATAATTTATTTTTTCTCTTTTATTTTACTAAATCCCTCTTTATTTTTACCAACTAAAGAGGTTTTATCCGTCACATTAGGTTCAATAAATATAGGAGGGTCAATAAATTTATTTTTAAATATTAGTTTAAAATATATTATTAATTAAAAAGATATTTGAAGAAATAATAGATGTTATCAATATAATAATAATAATAATAATAATAATAATAATAATAATAATAATAATAATAATAATAAAAGTTTCTACAATTTAGAAACAGATTTTTATTGTAAAAACTATTTTTACTTTTTTTAAATAAGATAAAATCTATCTAATATTCTAAATTTTCTTTTAATTAAACAATAAAGGAATAATAAAAGAAATAAATATTAATTTATAGAGAAGATACAAATGTGATAAGTAAGTAAGTAGCTATATGAATAGGAATAGATAAATAGATAATATATAGGTTTAATTTTAACTATTAATGAGAAGGATATTATTTATAGTCTTTAAGATTAATAGGTGAGAAGATAGATAATAGTATATTCTTTTTTAATTTATTTATTTATTTATTTGTATATTGATTATTTTATTGAAATTGAAATGGAAAATTTGCTTATCATTTTAACATTTGAAAAATTGAAATGAGATTTATATTTATAAAATAAAATTTTGAGTCAAAAGAATCTTCATTTTTTAGGGTTTTTCTTTGCTTTTAATCTCTTTAATAAGCAATAAAAAATAATTAATTAATTTACTCAAGAAAATAGTTAATTTATTTACTTCTAACTCTTCTTCTAACTTTTTACACTCTTCTTCTTTTGAATGTAATATAAGACTTAACTTATATTTATCCCTATTTATTTCAAAATTTATGATAAAATTATTTTCCAAAAATAAACACAATTTACTTATTTTTATTATTAAATAAATTTGTTTGCTAAACTAATTTAAATGTGTTTTATGATTCGTTTTTCAGCCCTTCTATATATGAAACAAGAGTTTTTTCCTATTTATTTATTTCATAATTAATTTTATTTTATATTTTCTCATTTAATAGATTTTTACTTATTTCATTAAGATTTCATTTCTATTAAATAGGATATCTCTCATTTACTTAAGGTCTTTAAACCTAAGAAATTCCTCTTATTATTTAATCTTCTAGTAAAGCTCAGTGTATTAAGAAGAGAAATTCTCAATATATTTTTTATAAGTGTGCCTAATAAAGTGTTAGTATTGAGCGATTGAAGGGCATTAAGCTGAATCATCTTTCTCAAAAAAATAATTCTCATTGAATTGCCTTATCAATGTAAGAGCTTAATCAAATATCTAAGTTAGTTTCAATTTATTTTATTTACATTTCTCTTCATTAAGTTATAACTCTTCATTTTTAATCGCCTATCCATAGTTTTCATCTTAAGATAAAGATCTTATTGATCTTTATGGCTAGATTTCTGAACTATTTTATATCAATGATTTACTAGGTATCATTAATTTAGAAGTTACTCCTTATTTACTTCCTCTTTATTTTTGTGTAGTATTTACTACTTGTAAATTCTAATAAATACTAAACCCTCTTTATATTCCCATTTTAGGATCTTATACTTATTTAAATAACCCTTTAGACATTTTCTATACTTTATATTTACTTTCTAAATCTTCTTATCCTAAATTGCTTCTTAATAAAATCTTAGAATCCTTAATTTCTTTAACTCTGGCATCTTCATAACCAAAATCTTCTCCCTCGTCGATGATTATATCTTCTTTTTCTTCTAAGTACTCAGTACTTTCTGTTTGAGAAGTATTTACCTCCTCACTTTCCTCCATTTCAATAGTATCTCTGTTTAAGTGAAGACTATGTTTTATATTAGTTCGGGAACCCTACTGTCCATTTGAATTCCCTGGTTTTTCATAAAACTAAGCAAATAATCTTCTAGAAATCTACTTTCTTTTAATTTCTGAGTGGCCAGCCATTGTAGTCAAATATAATTCAAACATTCTCTTTGTATAAGAATCAATGTATTTCTTTAATTTCTTTCTATAGGAAATGAAAGGGCTATTCTCTCTAAAATCAATCTTAATGAAATATAAGCAGTATTTATTGATAGTATTCTCTCTAATTTACTTTTATAAATAGTATTGGGTACAATAAAAATTAAATTACTGAAATTAAATGATTTTACTAAACTGATAAATAGGAATTAGTCTATAGGTTTTAGTTAGTCTCCAAGAGCAACGAGCATTTCCTCAACAAATTATTCGTAGCACCATTTAGACACTTCTTCACATTCCTTCGATAAGACTTAATTATGTATTTTTTGAATATCGATAATTTTATTGGAATTGATTTATTCTATTAATATTTATAAATAATTAATGAACATTCTGCTGTTGTAGTAAGAATCTCCTATTCTTTTTGCATTCAACACTTATGATTAATTCCACTATAATAAATCTTCAATTGTTTCATGAACATTTAAATTCTACCCATTTTATGTAGGAGTAATTACACTATTAAAATGCATTCCATTCTAAATCTAAGAGTGTTTTATATATAAAGGACTTTATATTGATTTTCTATAGTGTCTGCTGCTCTATTAAGCGAAAGAGGGTTATTGTTAAAATTATTGAGAAAAATTTTAGATTCCAAACTATGAATCGAATACTCTATTAGTAAAACTATTATGAGAATTGTTAGAAGTAGATATACTACCTCTATGTCTATTGCTTTCATTATTTCTTATTTTAGATGATTTAACTATATCTCTGTAGAATACTAATTTAACTTTACTAATATATTAGTCATTAAATAAGTACTTTACTTAATCTTTTTCTTAATTAGACAGATGTTTTTGAGTTTTTGTACTTGCAACTGATTCATATTCCTAGCTCTATTTTGAACTATCTTATTTTTCAATTCGTAAATTCTCTTTCATTTATTAATTAATATAATTGTCATTATTTTAACTGCTATTGTAACTTAAGATACTTCCACTATCTTAATCCTTAAAATCTATAAATTTGGTCTCACTTAAGACATAATCTTTTGTATTTCGTTACTATAGGATATACTAACTTTTGTATTCTTTCTGTATTTAATTCATAATTGAATTTGTTAAGTTTGTCGTTTAAGAGTAACTATTTCTGTTATCTTGCAATATATCATCCTACTCTTCTCTTAATAAATTCAATAGATAGCCCTAGAAATATTGTAATAAAAAAAATCTAATTTTTAAAAAGAAATTAGAATAGTATATTATTACTTTAGGCGAAATAGAACTTTTTTTAATTTTATGAGGTGTTTAGCCTTTAACTAAATAGTAAAACTTTGGGTATTTAAGATATTCATCACGTAAATAATTGAATTTGAATCCTAATTTTTCCGTTATTTTTTAAAAAACACTAAGCTCTTAAGTGAGACTATTAACAATCTAATCATCAGTATGCCAGATAAAAGAATCTGAGATCAAGAAAGATAGTAAGAGTAGTTTAAGATGTGAGACATTTGTTTCATCAATATTCTGTAAATCTAAATAAAAGCAATGGATATTCTTCTCTTTGATAACTACCGGTTCTGAATATATCTACAGGTCAACTGTTCCAAATTAATAGTTTTCAATATCCTTCCTTGTTTAAAACTATTAATAATAAACACATTAAAACATATTTCTAAATTATTTTATAATATATTAATCTTCATGGTAAATATTATTTCTTAGAAGATAACCTTATTATAAAATCAATTCTAAAGCTAGATTAATAATTCGAATTCAAATATCCCTACTGCTTGTTTTCCCTGTAGGTCTAGCAGTTTATTTAGCAACTATGATTTTCCGCTCCCCTTTTTGCCAGCAATTATTGTGATATGAATCAATCCTTCGTACTTCTAAAAAATCTATTAAAATAATAGTATAAATTAGCATCTAATTATTTATATAATGTAAATATTGCGATTCATTTTCTCTAACTAAATGTTATTCTCATATTCAATTACATTTAACTAATCTATTTTAATTTTGTAATTATACCTATTCTACAAATTCTCCTAGTTTTAGTAGACCTGATTGCTCTATTTCCACAAACTCTACAGGGACTCCTTTTTTAGCTACTCTTTTAGATATTTGCTTTTATATAATATAGAATGATCGATGTTATTGGTTTTTATCTAATCAGAAGATATATATTTAAATTTACAGGTGAATTCTCATCCGTCTTTATGATATATGTTTTATTTGGAGCATGATTGCTTCTACGAATTTTTGAGGATAAAGGAGACTCTATTTCTTAAGGAAAATTCATATCCTAATAATCAGTAGAAACCATATTTATAGCAGGCGTTTATTGCTAATAAATCTAATCGAAATTCCTTTTATTTCCATTACTAGTTTCTATAATAATATTAGAAAAACATCTGAATATTCTCGTTGATTAATGTTAACTGCTCTATTCATTATTTTACATAACTTTAACTGAGTGAATTACTGACTTCTGCCATTCAATTTTTATACAAGTTATCTAGAGAAGTCCTATCTTGAAGCATCTCCAATCATATTTACACCCTCCTTGGAGTAGGGAAATAAATTAGGATTGCTATGACTAATGATTTATTGAAATTTATTGTCTTAATTATCTCCAAATGAATGATTGCTTTCTAATTTACTATTTGTGAAAAGTAAATCAATCTTAAGAACTAATGATCTACCTTCTAAATTAATTATTTTCAAATTAGAAATTATATATATCTATCAACCATCTAATTTCTATTTATTGTTCATAGATTGGAAATAAAATAACAACTACAACTTCCATTTAAGAATTACATAATACAAGCAATCTTTAATATTTAGATTACTGCTATTCAGGATTGATACATTAAAAAATTAAATTTTTCAATCAAGCAATTACCTTCTCATTTTATATATCTCACAACAAAAAAATTATTCAATAAGGTTTTTATTTATATCAATTATCTCATATGAAACCTTCTGAATGAAGAACAAATCCATTTTAATTTCATAATTTTATTAAAAATTTGATTATTTATTCTCACAATTAACTTACTAAATATACCTACCTACCTTTTTTTAAAATTTTTTAAATAAATTTTTTTAGGTGATTTATATTTATTGATAAGAGACAATTACCTTAAAATTTAAATTTAATTATCAATTGAACAAATATTATAGAATTTAGTTACCTTTTTCTTCTTCTTTTTTGAATATTTAACAATACTTAATATCTTTTTATTTCTTAATTTTTTTTTCAATGTTGTAGTATTAAGATTTAAATCTTATCAAATTTTATTGCTTATTATTATTAAATTTTTAATAATAAAGATTATCTTTTTTTTACTAAGAAAAAATTAACTAAAAAAAGAAAAAAATATTGGTTAAAAATGATCGTTGTTGAGAGCTGGGAATAAGTAATTAAATAATAAAGAAAAGTAATGATGATACAATACTTTTTAAAATCTTAAATAAAGCTTACTTCTAGCGAACTTATAAATAACTCTCAAATTACTTTAAATTTTAAGTACTTTATTCGTTTTATTCTTAATTATTAATTAATATATATTAAATCTTATCCTTATTTAGTTCTAGCTCATTTAATGATTAAAGTGCTTTAGAATTAACTAATGTTTTATCAAAGTTTACAAATCTTATCCAATTAGTATTCGGCTTAGAGTAAAAATTCTTATTTTTTATCATAATAAACTAATTTCTTTTGTTTCATATCAATTCCTTAAAGGCTTAATGATATGACTGATAGTGGTGCATTAATCTTAGGGTCTGAAATAGCCAAAATATAAAATCTTTAAAAATTACATCTATCACTCAAGTAATAATAAAAATATTAAATAAAAATAAATAATTTTGTTTATAAAAATAAAAGATTTAATTAAATTTGTAGCCAAGGAATTTCAGATTTAGGTAAAGAGTTAGGAAAGTGCAATAATCTCAAATCTTTAATTCTTAATTTGTCGTATAAAACTTATTTTGTTTAACTAATCTTGTATTTTATAAATTTCCTTTTAATTCTATTAATGATACTAAGATAAAACTGGATTAGTGTAATAGGAGTTACTAATTTAGTTACAGGACTAAGCAAAAATAAGAATCTCACTGAATTGAATTTAGATTTGTCGTAAAAATAAATCTAATATAATAATATATACTAACAATTTTAAATAGATATCTGTTTGGCTTTTATTTTTTAAAATATTTAGATATAATGGAATAGAAAATGATAGTTTTTTAAATTTGATTTGTAGTTTCAGAGATTGGTAAAGTCTTTTAATACTGACTCTTAACTTTGAGTAAATTTTAGAATTTTGTTTTATATATTTTAATTTCAAATATTTAAAAGATGGAATGTAATATCAGATGAAGTTTATTTTAAAGCAATGTTAATATTTAAAAAAATAACCAAACTGATTCTATTATAAGGTAATGATTATTTAAATTTAATAATGTTTAAATATTTTTTAATAAAAAAAAAGTTAAGCAATGAATTTAATAATTTATTTATTTTTGTGATAATTATTAAAGATCCATTTATTTTTATAATACCTTCAATTTAAATAAATTATTTCAATAAGATTATTTTTAATATATAGTTTTTTTTAAATCATCTCCACTAATATTTTTAATTTCAAATAAAAAAAAGATTCAAAACAAAAAATTATTTATAAATATTATTAAATTATCATTTATGGATTTGTTAACTTTATGGATTTGTGATTACTATAATTAGCAGTAATAAAAATGTTTGATTCCAAATAAATAAAAAAAACTTAAGGATATAATAATTATTAAAAATTGCATCATCAATAAATTATAATGAATGATTAATGATTCAAACATATTGATAATTAGATAATAATTTGACACAAAATTTTAATAATTTAATCAATTATAGTAACCTGATTTTTTTGAAGAGTAAATTGAATATAGTCCATATACACTCAAAACCATTAAAAGTGCAATGGTTATTTTTAAAGGAATTTCTAAATTTAAAAAAGTATGAAAGGATCCTAGTAAAATTCCATTGGCAACATCAAAAGCTAAAACTCCAACAATTAAAGCAATAATTATCAAGAAATATTCACAACTAGATGTAGATGATGAATTTGAGCAGCAACATTTAGTTATACCAAATATTATGAATAATACAAAAATAACTAAAGGAACTACAGCAATTTTTAAAGCCAAATCAAGAGTACTTTTATTTGTATCACTTAAGACAGCGCAGTCCCCATCACAATTTAAAGCAGCCATCAAAAAAATAGCATCAGAATTACAAAAGGAAAAGAATAACTAAACAAATAAAACAATAAGTTAATATCTTCTCTTAGTTGATTCAAGATAGAAATGGAGTATTTTGACAAGAGTAATAACACTTTAGAACACTATCATAGTAATAACTACATTCCCTCCAGCAACCACATTTGTTTTAACATAACCTTATATTTTACTAATATAACAATCCTCTTATTAAATTTGGTCATTAGTTAATGGATTAACAGAATAATATGTACAGTCATTTTAGGTATTAGCACAATCTGAGCTATAAATGTAAGGATACTCATTATATCTCTCACATTTGGCATATCCTTTATGTAATTAAATTATATTATATACATTTAACCCAAGATCAGCTAAATCTAATACTACTTTAATCAATCTTTTTAGGAATGTTCCCTTTTCACTACTTAACCCATCTTTAAACCTTTAGTAAGACATTTTAAATAGCTTCTTTCTTTTTACTTTTTCTCTAATATTTTTAATTTTTTAAGTAATCTAATGATTTAATTGACTACCCTAATTAATCTTAATGATGGTATAACTAATATTAAATGTGTAAACTAAATTTATTATAATTCTTATATTATTTATGTTAATATTAATTGTATTTACTTTAAATACCCTTATTAATAATATTTAAAGATGATATTTAAGCATTTATTTTACTTTAAAAAGTTATTGTGATGATAAATTGAGCTATAATTTAGTTATTGAGAATTTGTTGAAATATTGAAGGAATAGATTAAATAATTAACTTAATAAAAATTAATGAATTTTATATAAAAATAATTATTCTTTTATAACAAAAATAATTATTCTTTTATTTTTTAATATATAACTTATTCATTTTTAATAGATTAAAAATTATAATTTAACTATATTTTTTTACAATAGATAATTATATTAGTTTTATAATCTTCAAAATGTCATTTAATCCAAATAAAAATCCTTAAAATAAGGAAAACAATTTATGATCTTATTATAATAATTAATTTTTTAATTTGATTATAAATAATGAAGAATATTAATAACATTGATTTTTAAAATTAATTATATAATTAGTATTTATTTGTAGGCCTCAAATATGTAGGAAAATTATTATTATCTATCAATATTTATTTCCATTTGTTACTTAATATAATTTGATAGATATGGCTAGCATATTCCTGATAATTTATTATTTATTTATTTATTTGTCATAGATAATTCAATTAGAAAACTAAATAACTAACTATTCGTTTCTAATATTAGAGATAAACAAAAAACGATTTTGTAGTTTTAATTAATCATTCAAAAACTAAAAACAAACAAGAAGATAGGAAGATATCGATAAGGTAAGCTGTTCAAAGCAACTTAAACTAAAGATCATAAAGAGGAAATAATAATCATAAAATCTATAATAAAATAGGGATTTAAAGTAAATGAGCATGAATAATAGCTATAGTTACTAATATCGTACTGAGAATAATTTTGAAGGAGGAAGAAGTATTAATTTAAATTCTAATATATATCAATAATCAAAATATTTAATATGAATAACTTTGCCTAAAAATAAATGACTAATTCTTATTAAAATATATTATTTTTAAATTACATTCTTCACAATTTATTCCATACTTATACTATTATTCTTTTTTTATATAAAAGGTACTTACACAACTCCTTAGTATGATGATGTAGTTAAAAAATATGCTAACTATGATCCTAGTTAATAAAGATCAACATTAGGTGTGAGTTAAGGAATAAATCAATCTAACTTTTCAAAGTCAGTTTCTTACTAACCTACAAATACTGGTAGTATTGGAGGAGGTTATGGCTATTCTACTGTTACATACAATAATAGCTATAATCCTAATGGATAACCTGATATTTATTAAGATAAATTTAGCGGCATTAAGAATGTTTAAATTAAGGAAGTCTAGAGCCCTGAAAAGAACTTATATGGTTAATATGACTTTTAAGAGGAATAGGACAGAGTGAAAAAGTCAAAGAAAAATTAAGAAGTTACAATCACAAAATCAACATTGACCTAAGAAGGTGGTAATTATGGAGTAACTGATTATCAACCTGTTTTTGTTGGTTATTAAAATTAAAGCAACAATACCTTTATTAAAGATGGTACTTCTACAAATTCTTAAATAATTATCTTGGATAATCCCGATATCACTCTCCAAAACAGAAGTTCAGTGAACTACAGATTGGAATATTAAAACAAATCTGAAAGCAAATCTATCTAAGACTAAAATATTACTTTATGCAATATCTTTTGAAAAGAAATAAAAGGGAAGATTATAGTATTATTGATATTATTAAATATTGACTCCTTGCTTACTAATATATATGTTATTCATTTCCTGTAAAAAATTTTTATACTTTTAAATTCATTTTTATAATATATTTCACTTACACATTCATTTAACATTAAAATTCATTACTTCTCTAATTAATTATGTATGATAACAAATTAATTAATTTTTTTAATTTTCAAATCTAAATTTATTATGATTTGTATTTCTGACTGGATTTCTTCTGTGTATATAATTAAATCATTATTATTTTTTAAAATTAAAAAGATCCAGTTCTTTCTTTAATAATGCAACACAGAATCATTTTGTTTTATTTTAATAATATTAATTAGGTATTTTATAATAATAGATATTTAATAGAAAGTAACTATCTGTAAGTGACATTGATTTATATAATAATATGATTAACTAATAAATATATCTCTCAATCAAATATTCAATTAAATCATACTTAAACAATAAATGAAACTTGGTTTAATTAATAAGTAGATGCTTATAACTCTTTATGACACATTTATTGGTAATTATATTAATGGAGATAAGAATTATTATAGTATCTAGATATAAAACTGACAGTATTTATCAAAAGATAAAGATTATAATAAGTAGATGCTTTTCAATTATTGATTTGTTTATTAAAGGCCCTTATTATAATATTTGATTTTTATAATTATATTCACAATTACAATATTAACGCAATCAAAGCTATTTCTACAAACTAATTACTTTTAAATATGGATACTCATCAACCTTTATAAGCCAAGGCATAAGTTAAAATTGAATCATTTGACAGCAACGATTTCATTGATTTTAATCTCAAGTTTAAGAATGAAGGAGAAAGTGAATTTAAAAATACTTCTCGTTAAAAAAACTATTAAATAGTAATTGATAATAGTGGTTCAATGAGTGGCACAAATATTCTATTAACCAAGCAGTTATGCACTGAATTACTAGATTTTATTATTAAGAACTAACCAAATTCTAAAGTTTCCTTAATGACCTTTAATACATCTATCGATCACAGAGAGAATTTGCATTTATAAAAGGCTGAAGAAGTTAAAAAATTCATTTCTAGTATTGATGCATCAGGTGGTACTATTTTCCACATAACATTCGATAAGTTAAGAGAGATTGTGCAAAATTTTACAAATTATAATGAAGAACTAGTAATTGTTTATCTCACTGATGGATAAGTGCAAAGTAGCGCAGATACTTCCTCTCTAAAAGAATCATTTTTGTTTTTAAAGAATGTTCTTTCAAAGTTTGTTTAAAATGTAGAAATTCATGCTCTAGGTATGGGCACTTCTCACGATCCAGTTATTCTAGATAAAATCATATCATTATAAACTGCCTAAAGCACATATTAATTTATTAAAGTATTTAGTTATTAAATTATTTAAACTTTTATTATTTTTATATACTTTCAAAAGAATAGAAAATAAAACTAAAATTGTGGTTACTCTTTCAAAATTTAATGAAAGATTTTAGTATGATTAAAATAAAAGAAAATTTATTTAGAAGTTGTATTTAATTATTTTAATTATAAATAAAGGAAAGCAGTGAAATAGAAGGTGCATTCAAGAATATTGTAGATATTATTGGAGAAAATTTTGTTGAAGCTTATTTATAGCGTAAAGATGGTCAATTATGCAGAATTCCATTGTTAAAGAATGCTTTTAATATTTCAGAAAAATAAAAGAATTGTATTATAATTGATAGTGAAGTAAAATAAAAGATATTTTAGAATGCTTAATCTCAAGATTTAGTAGAAGAAATTAAAAATAACTTTGAATTAGTTGTGAATATTAATCATACTCAGAGAACAGTAATCCCTTTCAGCTTAAAAGATAAGAGAGGATTAAAGTGTTAAGGAGATTCTAAGGAATTATTTGAGTAAATAAACCAAATGTACAATTATTTAGACACTAAGTTGAAAATAATTATTTAAGAACTTAAAGCTTATATCAATGCCAAAAGAAGTTCAGTAGAGAAAGAAAAAATTAAAGAGTTTTCAGAAAATATTGAATAAATAAATTAATCATATTAAAATTCAGTTACTAAGTTATTCAAATTAAATAGCTTATACAGATAAAAGATTAATGAAAACAATCCCTCGTTATCTACTAGAATTAAAGAAGCTGTGGAAATTATTGGTAAACTCTCAAACGGTGCTATTACAACAGTAGAAATTGCAATACTAAATTAATTAGCTTACCCAACAATCTCTAATAGATTGTTTGCTAAAAGAATGGAAAAAAGAAAAGGAGCTAGTATTTAATAGTTTAATGATTACGAAACTCTTAAGGATTAGTATTTAGTTGAGTTTTAATCAAGAGAATCTGAATTGTAAAAAGAATTTGTAAATTTAAGCTAAGAAATTGGTACTTGCTTTTTATCTTGCTTTGACATTACAGAAGCACTACTGAATAAAGATTGTCTTTGTGTTACTTTTTCAGTTGTTCGTTCAGAATTAGCTATCGTTAGACCAGAATCACTTAAGATTAAAGTACTTTATTTATTATCCTTTACATATAAATTAATTTCCTAAATAAAACAATATTTATATAGGCTGTTTAACCTAGTATAATCAGTGCAAAAAGTTTCATTGATTGTGTGAAGTATAGTCTGGATATTTCTCTTGAAAATAGTGGCTCTTTCAATAAAACAGAAGGTACTATAGTCTAAGGTATGATGAGAGAAGTTATTAATGCTGCTATTCCTTTATATATTCATGAAGAGCATTGGAAAATGGCAAGACTTTGGCTTGAACCTATACTTGGTAATTTATTTTTAAACTTAATATTAAAATTAGTTTTATAAATATTTATTTTTTGTTAATAGGATGGGTAGTAACTTTAGATCCACTGGGTTATCATCATGCTTAAAAGAGAACTATTCCATTTATGTTGCTTAATTATAGCATATTATAAATGATTGATCTAGGAATAACTAAGTATGGTTTGAAATAAATAAGTCTTATTTCTAAAACTTGCAATTAGATTATGAAAGAAGAGGAGCTTGATAGCACATAACTTGAAATAGAAAAATCATAAGCTATGAAAATTAGAGAAGAAATTATTAAATAATATGAAGGATTCATGAATGATGCTTCTCAGAGATTATCAGAAAAAGTTACAAATATTGAGATTTTCCTTGCTAAACTCTATATTGCATAAAGTTTGAACTGGATCACAGTGAAAAAGGAGGAAATCAAATCATTCTTTAGATTTGTGATAGAAGAATAACTAAGAAGGTATATGGGCGAATTTCACACAAAATTCCCTACTGAAATGCTAGTTTAGATTATAGAAGGTAACGCCTATGCCTATAACTAAATAATTACTGAAATTTAATCTAATCTTAATAAGACTCTTTCTATTATCCACTATTATAGGTAAAATTATTTTTTTATTTTCAATAATTAAATAATATTTTTTGAAATTAGATTCTTATTTGAAGGATTAAATGAAGAATAGAGTATTATTGAAGCTACATAGATTACTAAAACTAAAATTGATACTATAACACTCCTTTTAGCAGATAATATTGATTAAGTTAAAGCTATATTTGTCCAAAACACTATTTAAGGATAAGATAGAGTCCGAAGAACAAGTATTGGCTTAAAGAAGTACTATGATCCTTATTTGAAACCTGAAGATGTCTTTGAAGAAACAAAGGCAATTAGAAATAAAGAGAAAATAGAGAATATCTCTTATGTTTCAGCTATGAATGTGAAAACTAAGCACATTGTTTCAGGTTCCATAGCTTTTACTAGTCCTGATATTCCTAGTAAATTAAGAGCTTAAGTTTAATAGCTTGCAGATTGTACTAAATTAGACGAAGCTAAGGATTTATTAGAAGAGTTATCTAAATTCAAATAAGACAGACAATGGTACTTATGGGTTTTGATAGCATATAATGCTGAAAACCTTGAATAAAAATTATTCTTGGTCAAAGATAAATTTGGATCTTTTAAGAAATTTAAAAATTACCACACTTATTGCTTAACTAAAGGAAATTTTTTAGATGCAGCTACTATTACTGCTTTAGAAACACCATGAAAATAATGAATAGTAATTGCCACTTATTACATTTTGCATAAATTGTCGTATAATCAATTTAATTTTAAACTCTTTTTAAAATATATAATATTTTTTTAATAAATAATTACTCTTCTTAAGATAAAAACAAAAATATATCTAATTTAAAATTAAATTTTTGTAATATTTAATAGTTTATAAAGTTAGTTTTAATTCATTTTACTATCTATTTAATTTAAAAAGTAAATCTATTTGGAATAGAATTTTCTTTCTATATACTGTAAATCCTCATTAATTAAGGCAAAAAATTATTTTTTTATTTTGAAAAGATAGTAAACAAAACTTCAAAAATAAATTAATTATTCTCATCATTTTCTCCCTTAAAATTGAAAATTTAGAAAATTAAAAAATATTTAATCTTAATTCTTATTAATTTAAATTCTAATCTGATGAAAGGAAAACAGCAAATTATATTCTTGTTTGCACTCTGTTTGCTTATTGGGTAAGTTAGCTCTCTAATTCCAATAACACTTCATATTGAACCAAATTAAACATAATTCTATGATTTGACAAAATCATTTGGGGTTGTTACTTAGAATCTTGCTGTGAGTTCATTGTCAGATTTTAGTCTGATTTAACCTTTTGAATACCAAAAAATTAGTGCAACCCTTTCTGATAGAAAAATACTTTCATCTTCTTAGATATAGAGAAGTGATGGCTCTTGGATTTAGTCACAAATATACAAAGATCCCACATAGACTGGAATTGAGAGTGGTGAAATTTATTTAAGTATATTATTGAAGAATATATAGGCAAGAAACTCTGAAGATGTAATTGAAGAGTTGCTTAACTACAATATGTCATTTAATTAAGGTCGTAGATTTTTAGATGCTAAAGTCACTATGGTAAATCAAAATTATGGGATTTTACTTGCATCTACTGATGAAACCTCATTCATTTCTGAATTTTTTGTCGATTAAGCAATAGGTTATGGTTATTTTATTGATTTGAATATTTTAGTAGTTGATATCTATTCTTCTCTCTATAATTAGAATGATGAAAATAAGTTGATTTTTACAACTATTTAAAAAAGTGAAAATAAATTTGAAGCTGTATTTAGAGAATATATAAAAAAGGGGAATATATCAAATATTATTGGTAAAAGTACTATCTGTTCTGAAACTCGTAAGTAGCCATAGATAATAAAGAATGAATACTACACAATCATTAAGTGTATTAATTCAAATAACTATTACTATGAATCTCTTTACTTATCACCCTAACATAATACAGTCTTAAAATTGACATCTCAAAAAATTAGTAAAGAAAATCTTGGTGTTAACCCAGTAGTGATTTTCAGTAAAAACAAATTGCAAATACTAGAAAAGATACCTAAGACCAATATTTTCTAACTGACTTAACTTGTTCCTCTATTAAACAATAATACATTCAGCTCTAAAATTGAGTAATATCCAATTGAGGCTCATATTAGTTCCTTATTAGGTTATGCTATATCTGATCAAGGGTTAATTTCTATTTTTACTTCTTCCTAAGTTTTAGGAGTTTCTGTTTCTACAAAAAAAATTATTCTACTCTTTAATGTTCCTTAGATTGAAGAATACAAACCTAAAACTCTATAAAGTTTTGGTGAATAAAGCTTCTTTTTGTACCAAAAAACTAAATCACCAGAATTAAAAATTTTTGGATTTATCAACCTAAACATCCCTATTCTATCTATAACTTAGAAATCTAATTAGAAACAACTCTACCTCATCTCTCAATAGAATACTTCTATTGTATTAGCAGAGTTAGAAACTAATTCAGTTCATAATAATGAAATTTAAATTTTGGAACCAGAAATTAGGTAAAAAGTCAATATGAGATCTAATGAAGCCTTTGTGGAAATCCCTTTAGAGAAGTATGTAATTGGGCCAAATCTTCATCCTGTAGTATAGGATTTCACACCTTCAGGAAATGTGAAGATTGAAACTAAAATAAAGAAGATAAATAAGATTGATGTTAAGTATTTAGAATTCTTTGATGGTAAGATTATCAATAACATCTATTCTACCATTAATAATTAGTATTTGGTAGATACCTTAAACTAGCTAACAAAATAAAGATACTTAGTCTTATATGAAATCTAAGGATTGAATAATGAGTACTAACTCCAAATTAAAGCTAAATTCCAAACTGATTTACCAATCGAACATGTTGATACTGCAGGTTTCTTCACTTTAAATAATCCTAGAAAATCTGTTTATGTAATCTATGGATATATAGATGTGACTAATTCTTTCTAAGAGATAGTCACTGATTGTGATACTAGAAATGATATGATGTTTTCTTCTGATCCCCTTCATAATGCAATTGCAGTTCTTTGTAATAAGGATATTTATCTCTATAACTATTATGCAGAAAATAGCTAAGGAAAAATATTATTTAGTTACAGCAACAAAATGATTGAATCAACATTATACAAAATATTAAATATGAATCTAAATTCTAATGGATAACTCATTTTGGCTTCCTTGGATTATATTTTTGCTTTTGATATTAATCTATAAAAATCATTTGGCTCTGTCAAGGTTACTCAAGAGGATAAACCTCTTGAAGAAAAATATGTTGATGGATTTATCATCCTTGATTCTTCCTTTATAGTTGCTACAAAGGTGAGAAGCAGCTGGAGAATCTCTCAATATTCTTATAATAACTTTGATGGAACTGTTGCTAATCTAATTAAGGTTTTTGACACTGGTGACTATATAATAAAAATTAGCTCATTAAACTAAGGAATCTCAGGAATATTGAATAATAATGTCTTGACCTCATCTGAAGAATATTTAGTTGTAGATGCTAAAGATCCCAAATCTCTCAAACCCTTAAAACTTATTTACAGAACTTCAGGTTATACTAGCGAAGATTATCTTTATGCAACTATTCCGACTGACCAAAATAAATTTACCTTCTTATCTAAATCTCAAATCGGTGAAATTACATCAAAAAACTTAGAAGTCTAATTTTCTTCTTTGAGTTACTATGTTGGTTTGCAGATTAAAATAACATTCGAAGATTAAGGTTTCTTTGACTTAACTTCAGTTTAAGAAAGCTCGCAGATAGAATTCTAAAAAAACAAAAATTTAAAGATTATTGTTGAAATTGAAAAAGAAAAAAATTCTTTACTTTAAGAAAATGGTACAAAAGATAGTTCTTTGGTTGAACTTTTCTTGAAAAAAGTGGTTTCAGTAAATAATCTTAAGCTTAAAAGATTTGAAAACTGAAAATTCTGTTAAAAGCTATTTTTAATGATGTTATTAATAAATATATAAAAAACATTAAAAATAAACAAACTATAATATAAAAAATTCTTGTTCTTATATATATTTTTTTGTTATTGAGAGAATTGAAATTTTAAAATTAAAATCAATATATTTTACCCAGTGTTGTAACGAAGTTTCGATGCTTCGAATTCAATTCAAACCTTCAAAGATAAACCTTTAAATTTGGTTAAAAAATGTCCATTCGAATTTTTAATTAAATTATTCTTAAATTTTAGGAAAAAAATAAAATTTTTAAAAGAGATTATGAGTTTTTATATTTATTTTTCTTTAAATCTAAAATAATACATTAAAAAAATGGAAAATTTTGTGACTTTCCATAGATTTTTCTTTAGGTTTAAGTTGAGTTCGCTAAAATAAATTAACTTATTTGATATAAAGAACTCTGAATTTAAATAATATTCAAAGAAATCATCTTGATTTTATGTAGTTTCAACATTAAAAAAACTGCATTAAATATAGCAGATTTTATAATTTTTTTAAATGAGTTTTAGCTAAAATATTAGTAAAAGAATTTAATTATGAAAATCATTACTTATTTGTTTACTTTATTATTTCTTTAAAATATATGTATTTACTTATCAGAAAATAAACTTTTATTAGAAAAATTAAGATAATTTTATAATTAATATATGTTAATATACCAATATGTACATAATTTTTACTTACAAATATATAGCTTTCTTAAAATATTAATATAATAAATTCTTCTTTCTTTTCTTTTTGAACTTTTACCAAATTTCCTAATTCAGATGCTATTTTCCTATTTTTTCTGATAGTATCGAAATTTTCGGATACTCTCTATTAAGATCAGAATTTTATCAATCTTTCTAGCTATTTTTTACCTTACAAATTAATTTTCAGGAATATAATTAAATATTTAACCTTAGAAAACATTTATCTTTAAATAACAAATGAAAGGAAAACAATACATTATATTACTGCTTGCTTTCTTTTTGCTTATTGGGAAAGGAAGTGCTTTAGTTTCTATAAATCTTCCTATAGAGCCAGATCAAACTTAGTTCTATGATTTATCAACTTCATTAGGGGTTATAACTTCAAACTTTGTAGTCAGTTCATTGTCAGACTTTAGTCTGACTCAGCCTTTTGAATACCAAAAAATTAATTTTACCCTTTCAAACAGAAAAATACTTTCATCTGATGAGAGATAGAGAAATGATGGTAGCTGGATATAAGTGCAGGTATACAAAGATCCTAAATAGACAGGTGTTGAGAGTGGTGAGATTTATTTAAGTATATTATTGAAGAATCTCAAGGCAACAAGATCTGATGAGGTAATTCAAGAGATATTAAACTATAATATATCACTTGAATAAAGAACTAGATTTTTAGATGCTCAAGTCGCTATGCTTAATCAAAATGATGGGCTTGTGATTGTATCTACAGATGAAACATCGTTTATTTCCATCTTTTAAGCAGGCGGTGGAATTTCTTACGGGAGATTTGTCAATTTGGAGGCACTAGCTGTAAACGTGTATTCTAATTTCTAGAATGACGAAAATAAGTTGGTTTTTACAACTATTCATAAGAATAATAATAAATTTGAAGCCGTATTCAGAGAATTTTTATTACCTGACCAGAAATTTACTGTCATTGGTAAAACCAATATCTGTTCTGAGACAAAAAAGCAACCAATAATAATAAAGAACGTTTACTAAACAGCCATTAAGTGCATTTATGCCTCTAATTACTTCTATGAATCTCTTTACTTATCACCTCAGCATAATTCAGTCTTAAAATTAACCTCTCCTAAAATTAGTAAAGAATATCTTGGTGCTAGTCCAGTGGTGATTTTCAATAAAAATAAATTGTAAATACTTGAAAAAATTCCTAAGACCAACATCTTCTAACTCACACAACTAGCTCCTCTATTAAGCAATAATACATTCAGCTATTAAATTGAATAATACCCTATTGAAACTCAGATTAACTCATTATTAGGATATACTATTTCAGATCAAGGATTAATTTCTATTTTTACTTCTACTAAAACTATAGGAGTTTCAGTTTCTACAAAAAAGATAACTTTAGCTTTTGAAATTCCTTAGGTTGAAGATTACAAGGTTAAGGATATATGGTAGATTGGTGAATAAAGCTTCATTTTATACCAAAAAATAAAATAACCAGAAATTACAACATTTTGGTTTATCAACCTTAGCATCCCAATTTTATTAATAACTTAGAAATCAGATTAGAAACAACTATATCTCATTTCATAATAGAATACATCTATAATATTGGCAGAGTTAGAAACTAACTTAGTTCATAATAATGAAATTCAGATTTTGGAAACTGAAATTAAGAAAAAAGTTATTATGAAATCTAATCAAGCTTTAGTAGAAATCCCTCTTGAGAAATATGTAATTGGATCAAATCTTCATCCTATTGTGTAGGATTTCACACCTTCAGGAAATGTGAAGATTGAAACTGAAATTAAGAAGATAAATTAGATTGATGTTAAGTATTTAGAATTCTTTGATGGTAAGATTATCAATAACATTTACTCTACTAACAATAATTAATTTTTGGCAGATACTTTAAATGAATAAACAAAAGAAAGATACTTAGTATTATACGAAATCTAATCTTTAAATGATTAGTATTAGATCCAAATTAAAACAAAATTCAAAACTGATTTGCCAATCCAAAACGTTGATGCCTCAGGTTTCTTCACATTAAATAATCCTAGAGAAACTGTTCATACTATCTATGGATATATCAGTGCCGCCAATTCCTTCTAGAAGATAGTAACTGATTGTGATATTAGAGAAGAAATGATGTTTTCTTCTGATCCACTTCGCAATATTATTATAATTCTTTGTGGTTAGAAGGTTTAGCTTTATAGTTACTTTGCAGAAAATAACTATGGAAAAATAGTTTTTAGTTACAGCTACACATTCCTTGCATTAAATCAATATGGAATAGTTAGTATGAATCTAAATTCTAGTGGATAACTCATTTTAGCTTCTTTTACTTTTATTTATGCAATTGATATCTATAGCAAAAAAATGATTGGCTCTGTCAAGGTTACTGAAGATTATAAACCTCTTGAAGAAAAATATGTTGGTGGATTTATCATTTTTGACTCCTCCTTTGTAATCGCTACAAAGGTGAGAAGCAACTGGAGAATCTCTCAATATTCTTACAACAACTTTGATGATTCTGTTGCAAAGCTAATTGGTTTTTTTGACACTGGTGACTATGTTATCAAAATTGGATCTTTAAACCAAGGAATATATGGAATATTCAATAACAATGTCTTGGCATCATCATAAGAATATTTAATTTTAGAAGCTAAAGATCCCAAATCTCTCAAGCCCTTAAAACTTGTTTATAGAACTTCAGGTGTTTCTATTGATGATTAACTTTATGCTATTATTCCCACTGACCAGAATAAATTTACCTTCATATCCAATTCTTATATTGGTGAAATTGTATCTTAAAATCTTGAAACAAAATTTTATATTTTAAGTTATTAGGTTAGTTTGCAGATTAAAATTAAATTTGAAGAGTAAGGTTTCTATGATTTAACTTCTGTTTAAGAATGCTCCTCAATCGAATTCAAGAAAGGCAAATCCTTAAAGATTATTCTTGATCTAGAAAAAGAAAGAAGTTCTCTGCTTTAAGAAAATGGTGTAAGAGAAGTAAGAGACAGTACTTATGTTGAGCTTTTCTTGAAAAAGTTGATTTCTATTGATAGTCTTAAGTTTGAAGGGTTTGAAAACTGAGAATTAAAAAATTCAAACTCTTTTTTATGATATTACAAAAGATATTTTTAAATTATAAACAATTATATATATTCGTATTAAAATTAAAAGTAAAGCTTCCTTGTTATTAAATATATTTTTTGTAAAAGAATATAATAGAATTTTTTAATTAGAATAAGAAAATTTAGCCAAAATTATTTGCATATAATAGTAATATAATTAAAAACATAATACAATATATTAGTTTTTAAGCAGCAAGAGTAGGAGAGAACCTAATACTATTATTTCTTGTCTTTAATAATAAATAAGTGGAAATATTAATAAAAAAAATAAAATTTCTTCTCTTCAATTTTTTTTATTCACTATATAGCCACAAAATCTCAAAATTTGTAAGCTCCAACTCAAAAAAAAAGGGTGAATTTAATTAAATTAGTTATTTTGAAATATATCAGCTAATTGCAATTTTTAATGAATTTTAAGAAATAAAGGTGTTGCAAATACCAATTTAGCTAATTTTTATCTTGATTTTTACTTTAAGAAAGAAAACATATTTAATACATAGATCAATTCATATAATATTATATTAAATAATATTTTTGTATTATTTATTTAAGAAGGATTTTTTTAATGTTGAAAAATTAAAAAAAAATAATGTCAAAATAGTAATTAATTTTCATAAATAATAGAATATGAAGTAACCATTTATAAAATCATTTTTAAGACATGTCTTTGAATTTTTAATAGAATAAAGTCTGGTCTTTTTTAAACGTTTATTGGCATTTTGAATTTATGAAAATTCTATTTTAGTTTGAGTATCTTGCCTTTTGAAAGATACTATTATATCTGATAACAAAGATAAATCAATTATCTAAAAATTTTATTCTTAATATTTTTCTTTTTATTATTTGGGAAATAGATAAGTATTTAAAATAAATATAATAAAATATTTCTTATATTTTCATCACTTCAGATGCTTATAATAAAATTTTTGTTTAACATCTTATCCTAAGATTTAAAAGCCATATTATTTCATTAATATATTTAGATATCTAAATATCAAAATGTGATTTTTGTTATTTACATATTTTCTTTAGGAAAGATATTAGTATATTTGAATTAATTAAAAAACCTCATGAATAAAATTCAGGTAATTAAAAAACATTAACTTATTAATTTTTATCTCAATTATTATAGTTACAGTTTACATTTTTACTTTTTAGTGCAATGCTTAGCCTAAAGATAATTGTAAAGCAAAATGTTTTGTTTAATAAATGGGATACATAAAATAAATTAGATAATTGAAAATATTATTTAATTTATTTATAAGCAATTATATTAGTATTAGAAAAAATGAATTAAAAATATTACTGAGGTTATATAATGTATTAGTTAAGAAAATATTACAAGAATAAAAGGAAGATTAACTTTTAGTAACAGAAATTAATAAAATACCATACTATTTTTACCATTCAACTTATTATATTTCTTTGGAAAAATATTTAAAATATTTTACCCATTTAGAACAGAAATGAAGCCAAATATGTATTTCAATATATATGCTAATTAATTTGATAAATAATAAGATTGGAAATAATTTCTTTTTTATATTCTTATCGTCTGCTTATTTAGAAGAAAAATGAAATTTGTATAAAGTAGATCAGATTCTTTTTTTAATTTACACATTTTTTAAAGAGAGAGACATTAGTATATTTGAATTAGATAAGAAAAAATTTCAATTACGTAAACTAAATCAATTGTTAGTAACAGAAGTTAATCAATCAATCTTTCACTAGTTTTACTTTTCAATTTTATTTGGTACTTTGAAACAAATATAATAAAAGAGGTAGTTTAAAGGATAAATATGTTCATTGATAAATAATAGAATAACTTTGACTTTTTTAAGTCTGGTAGTATTCTAAAATTAAGAAATAAAATACTAAAATATATGAAAGCTTTTCAATTTATTATAGAGATATTGGATAGATAATAATAGATTACTAAAAAAAGTTTTTAATTTTTCCACAATTTTTATCTTACAATTTACACTTATTTGAGAGGAAGGAAGGAGATTGAATCTTTAAAAAATTTAAATGAAATAAGAAATAATGAATTGGGAAAATTCAATAAAAAATAAAAACAAAGAGATATTAACTCTCAAATTAATAAACTATAATTTTATTTAGATTCATGTAGAATCACTAATTAAGAAACCATTCATTTTATTATTTCAATTATTTAGATGTAATTAATTTCAAATTTAATCAGAATTTGGATTTGATATTTGGTTTTAATAGTTAATAATAATCATGTAAATTAATTATTCTTTTAAATGACAATCTTAATGTATCCCTTATATCCAATCTAGTATTTATACTACCTAGGAAATCTAATTTTTTATAATTATTTAAGAAAGAAAAAAATTAAAAAAAAATTGAAAAAAACAATAATCTAAATGATCATTAAAAGTTTAGAAGAGAAACTTCTTTTTCATCTAGAAAACAGGAGGAATCTAAAAAAGCTTCTTAAATCTAAAAACATTGAGATGCTTGATAAGAAAAAGTAGCTTGGTAAAAGATTAATATTTTTAATTAAAATTAACAGAATTAATTAACAACACAATTAATCTAAATATAAACATTACCCATTTATCAATATTTTTAGATAAAATAATTTTTTATTTACATTTTCTCATTCATTTCTCTACATTAAATCTCAATAAAATAGGAAATTGATAATTTTTAAAAAAATAAAGCAAATACTAATATCTTATTAATATGATAATAAAAAATAAATATATTATTTTCAATAATAAAAGAAGAATGTAAAGAAAATATTAAGATTTTAGCTCAACTGATTAAAAGAAATAAAAATTAATTAACTATTATCAAAATAAAAATAATAAATTCTAAAATTAAAAAACAAAATTACTTTAGAAGATTTATTAATAATTTTATTTTATTAAATAAACTTATTTTAGTTAGTTAAATGAGCCCAAACATATTCAAGAAAGCTGAAGATGAGACTAGCTATAATCTTATTATTAAAGAATTAGCAGAAAAAGGTTTTTCGGAATTTAGATACCTTGGAAAAGGAGCCTTTGGTAGTGTTGTATTGGCTAAGAATAGTTCAACTAATGTTAGATATGCTATCAAAGCTATTATGGTTAAAGATAGCTCTGGAAATATTGATAAAGAAAATTATAATCAGTGCTAATCAGAAATTGAAATGCTAAAAAAATGCAGAGGATCACCTTATGTTGTCAATTTAATTGATGTTTTAGAAGGAAACTAATACTAATATTTGATCTTAACAGAGTGTTTAGGTATTAATATATAACTTAGACTAATATGTAAAATGCTTTTATTATAGGTACTCTAAGTGATTTGGTCAATTCTAAGGAAAATAAGAGATTAAACGAGCTTTCTGCTATTAAATATTCCAAGGATATTGCTGAAGGTCTTCATTATGCTCATTCCAAAAAATGTGTTGTCTCTGATTTAAAGATGGACAATATTCTTATTGACTATAATGGAAATGCAGTTGTCTGTAAAAATAAATTGCATAATTATTTAATTTAATATTTATATATTATTTTAGCTGATTTTGGCTTAGCTTAGAATCTTACTTCTGTTTTAGGATATGCATCTAAAGGGAACTTAGTAATAATATATTCACACTAAAAGGAATTATATTTAATAATTTAATGGAATAGATTGGTAACTATAACTATGTAGCTCCAGAGTGTATGGATCCTACTATATTTACATTATATGCTGAGAAATATGAAGAACTTTAAGTTAAAACTACTAGTAAACCAAGTTCTAGAGTAAAAATATTAAAAACTTATCATAATTCTTAATGATTTTTAAATAAAATAGAGTGATACATTCTCTTTTGGTATATTTTTCTTAATTTTACAAAATTTATTCATATATATTATTATATTTTTAAGGATATCTAATATTTGCTATGATATCGGGAGAAGATAAAGTTAATGGTTTTCTTAAAAAGCATCTACCTCTTCAATTTTTACCAGAATTTGAACAATTTGTTTATAAGAAATAATTAAAAGAAATTATTTAAGGATTAACAAAGTTTGCTCCAAGAGAAAGAATGCCTATATTTGAAGCTCTTATCACCCTTAAAGGAATAGTCTCTATTGAATTTTCTTTAGATAATATGTTTAATTAGCTTATGTCTGGTGAATCTTATGAAATAATCAATAAATTCCAAAATGATGACATCGAGATTATTTAGCATTAATCTAACCAATTTTACCCAATTTTGTAAATATTTATGAATAAAGATAAATTAAAATAATTTACATAAAATTATTAAAAAAGTAAAAATGAAAAAAATTTCATTTCAAAGATTGTTTCTACTATCAATCAATAAAATAATCTTCAAGAGAAAATAAATTAACTCTTGATTAATGAATCTAATTACATATCGGAAATTTCTAAATCTTAAGCAAAGATGGTTGATTTAACTAAAGAAATTACTTCATTATAAAATACCAATTAATAATTGCAAGCAAAGCAATAATAATAGAATTAAATTTTCTAAAACTAATTCTAACCCATGAATTAACCTTTTTAGATGTAAATCATCTAAAACTTGCCCTAAAAGGTATATTATTTTACCTTATAATTACTACTAACTGATTTTCTTATTCTATGAATTTTTTAGAAAAAAAATCCAGAAGGAGCTTGGGATGGAGAAGTAATGTTTGATTTTAATATGCCTATAAGTTTATTGAAATTTTAAGAGGGTACTTGATTATAAACCAATTTTAAAATTCAAAAATTAAATTGATAGAATTTACTTTTATAGTTAATTTAAATTTTCCTAAAATAATCTAAATACCCTGTTAATTTGTTCTTTAAATTAAATATTTTAATTTATTTAATATATTCATAAAAATTATAATCTTTAATAGGGATATTACTGCGTAAAAAATTTACAAAACATTTTATAGAAATTAATTAACTAGAGAATATTAAAAATAAGTACTGTTTACTAAATAAGCATTCTTAATAAAGAAAAAAACTTGATTTCTCTTATTTAATTCTTTTTAAAATAAAATTAATTAGAAAGTAAAATTCATTAAATGATGATATTTTTTTAGTGACATCTTTTTAATCTAGGAAGTAATTATTTTGTTTAGAATTAAAAGCTATTAATTATTTTCTTAGATTTCATTTAAAATATTAATTCTTCTTTTTTTATAAAAATAAAAGTGCGTATATTATTACTTTATTAATAGTCATTTAAATTAGATTAATAGAAAGGTTTAAATTGATAAAATATTTTTAAATTTTATAAAATTACTACTAACATAATTAATTTTACTTTAAAAAATAGAACGTACTTATATAAACATTACAGAAAACTAATTAGAATACTATTTTACCAATTTAAAAAATAAATCATTTAAATAAATGGAAGAAAGAATAAATAATTTTGATTATAAATAATAAGATAATTATTTTTATTTTGTATTAAATAGGGAGTATAATATTATTTGCAATAAAATATTAATTTAAATTTAATTAAATAATTTGATTAAAATTAAAAATATTAAATGTATTCAATAAATTATATTAACTCAATTTTATATAACAAAAAGAGGGTAAATAATAAACAATATAATCCCTAGACATAATAGATATTGGTCTCATTTTAAGAAAATTAAAATTTATTTTTTCACTAATAAAAAAATAATAATTATTAGACTAAGAGTCTTTAATTTTTTTAAAATTAATTTTTAATTATTTGTATTAAATAGAATGTAAGAGATCCTTAGAAATTTGTTTAAAGAATTTGAAAAAAATAATAATTTTACAAATTAATTTAATTTCAAAACTATCCGATTTAATTCAATTGATTTATTTAATGAACATTTTAAAAATATAGGGAGTAAATTAATTAATCTATAGATCTATTAAAATTGTAGTATAGATAATAAATTTATACAAATTCGTTAATAATAATTAACAATTCTATGCCTAAATTAAAATCAATTATTTAACATAATCAATGTTTTTTTATTAAAAATAATAGCAAGTAAATATATGAAGAAAATTATAATTATTAAAATATCTTGATTATAAAATTATTTAAATATGATAATTTAAATTAAACTTTTATAAAAATATTAAACTATTAATTATTATAAATAAATAGATTGTAAAAGTGTCATAGAACAAATACTGCTAATATTTATTCTATTAAATTAAAAATAAATAATAAATCCCTATAAAAATGATTTTAAAGCCTTCAAAAGATATGCTTTATTTACTCACTAAGAATTGAGGGATATAATTATAGCATATAACTACTAATTATATTTATTATTAATAATTATTTATTTAGGAAGTAAGAATTAAGAATATAATCCCATTCATAATATTAAAGAATACAATAAATAATGATCTCTTCTTTTTTTAAAAAATATATCTATTTTTATAATTATCAATATTTTATCTAATTAGTTTGTAAAAATATCTCTAAAAATAAAATTTGAAGCATTAAATAGGAAAATAAAATTATATTATTTCTAAGTCTAGTTGAAGGAATAAAATAGATTTAATATTATAAATAAATCTGTATTAATTTTAATGAAAATCGATAAATTAAATATTTAATCCATACTAATTAAATTTTCTAAATTAAACAGGATGTAAAAATACCTTAAAAAAACAGAAATTAAATATTTTAATAGAAATATCACAATATTATTTAATGAAATGGAACTAAAATTAATGAGATTAATATGTTCTGAATTAATTAATAATGAATTTTAATTTCTATTGTGATGAATGATTCAATACTTATATTTCTAAATATCAATAAATGAATTATTTTAAATAAAAAAGGTAGTAAAAGTATAGGAAAATCAAATAAAATAATTTATTTAAAATGATAATAATTGAATTAATACT
>JH651313.1:201794-314005 GCA_000260095.1 Tetrahymena borealis
AAAAAGAAAAATATCATTATGTTATTTGATATGCATAAAAATTAAGGGAATCAATCAAAATATTAAATAAATTGAAATTGAATGCATTACAAAATGATAGTTAAATCTCAATTAACTCCAAATAATAATACAATTATTCAACGATTCTATTAATACCTATTTTATTTTCATCACTTTTTTAACTTAATAGAAAGTAAAAATATCGCAAAAAATGAGAAATTAGAAAGCAATATTATTACTAAAATATTTGCTAATTAAATTCTTTATAGATTTAATTTAATTTCTTTAATAATAATTTGTATGGATTTCCTTTACAAATTAAACTTTTTAAAATAACTTAAAAATAGAATTAAAATTATTATTAGTAGGATTAATAATTATAATTTAATTTTTAAAAAATATAATTAATATGAATATCTTTTTAATTTTATTTAATTATTTTAAATATTTAAAGTTTGTAATATTTTTTGGAGAAAAAATTAATTAAAAATTTATAAGATTAAAATTTATAAGCAAACAAAGCTTATTATTCTATTTTAAAATTTAGTGTGTAAATTATTAATAAATTATGAAAAATATTTAATTTTTCAATTATTTTAACAATTTAAAGCATGTAAATTATAATTTTAATAGTAGAATAGAATTAATAATTGTAACTAAAATAATTAGGATGTAATACATTTCAAAAATAAAATATTTTATTTATATTCATATTTAAAAATAAAAATAGTGTGTAGGTAAATATTCTCATATAACTACAACTATGAATAGATAAAAATAATAAAATCAACAAATATAATCTTTTTTCTAAAGTTACACAATTATTTAAAAAATCTAATACCAAATAAATAAAATTAGGTATTTAAATTTATCTGCTCGATTAATTTTAATTTTTAAAAAATGTATTATAGAATGTTGAAGTAATCATAAATTCCTAAATAAAACATTTATTAATTTAATTATTTAACTTAATTATAGTTTGTCTATTAGAGGTGAACATAGATATTAAAAGGGAAGGGAGTAGACTATTGAAAGACAATTTTCGAACCTAATCCTTTTAGATAAATTTATTGAATGAAATAAAAAGATAAACAAGAATTAAAATATTATTATTTATATTAATTATATTTTATATTGTTAATCATTTTATATTGTTCATTTGTATTCTTTTAATCTAACTAAACTTCTTTTTTTTAAAATAAATCATAAATATGCTATTCCTTATTTTATTTTTAATATTTATTCTTTTAATGAAATAAATAATTAGTCTTGACTTTAAAATTATTAGAATATTATATTTTAATTAGTCCTTCTACTTTTATCTTTAATTAAGTTATATAATACTGTAAACTCTCTATAAACCTCTCCAAAAATAAATCAAAATCTTACATGATATTTTAGTCATAAGTCGCCTGATATATCCCCAAAAGAAAATATTTGGGGGATATTGAAAAATGAATTATGCTAATATAATCATTAAATAAGTAACTAAAATGGCCTGTTTGATAAAGCAAAGGATTTATTTTTTAATTGTGAAAAAATTAAAAAGTGCATAAAAAATGCATATTCATCTTTACCCTAAAGAATAGAATAAATAATATAAAATGAAGGAGATATGATCTGACATTAAATTTTTTATATAAATAATATTTGGTTAGTCTATTACATATTATTAATATAATATTGTATCTGAGCTTATTTTGTATATTATTGTCTTGTGTAACAGAATCATCTGTCTACCCTAAAGGTTAAAACCTGCACATTTCTTTTAATGAGAACCATTTTTAAGTTTTAGGAAAACATTTTTTATTCTTAAGTGTAGTGTCTTCTTTTATTTTTTATCTATTTCTTATTATCCTCTTCTATAATTTCACTATTTGTAGAAGTTTTTAAAATGAAAATCCTTATTTTAAACAATTATTCTACTCCTTAGTTCCTTCTTTTAATATCAAGAAAGTATTTTATTTTTCATCTTATATTGATTTCTCTTTAACATTAATCTTTTCTTAGACTTCTTATTCTTAAATTTATAACTATTTTAGTGATTAATAAAGCTAATTTAAATATATTTTAATTATTTATTTTCAAACTACTTCTCAACAGATGAAATGATATAGGAATCTGAACTATTCTTATCACTATCAGAATTTTTAATATAATTTTAATAATTATCTTATTCTATTATTATTATTAATTGATTTTTATCTACATAATCATTCTTATCTAATGTATTATAAAATTTAAATAAAATTTATTCTACATTTATTGTATAGATACAAAATAAAAAATAAATACATTTAAACCAGAATTATTTAATACTTATTAGTCTTTTTAATTCCTTAAATTTTATTTTTATAAAATTTATTATGCTCTGTCAAAGAATGATTTTTTTTCAACTTAGATTCAATTTCTTTTAATTGTATTTAAAAAGAAAATGTAAATATCATTAAATTAATTATAGATTAAATTATACCTAAATACTCCATTAAGATTTACTAATTTTCTAATTTTCATTAATATTTATTTTAAAGGAGATTTATTTATATTCCTTTAATTTTAAAAATATTTTTATTAAAAAACAATGAAGCAATAAATAATATTATATTCTACAATAGGTTGAGAGTTAGTAAAGTAAGTTATTAACAATTTACTAATCCAGATCCTAAACTATATATACCTTTATCACCAATATTATTTCCCCTTTATATTTGAAGATCTAAGTAATAAATCCCAGAATAGAAAAATCAATTTTGATTCAAAATTATAAAAACCATAAAAAAAATATACTATATGTTGATGGTTAATGTAGTTAGTTTTGGAATAATTGCTAATTTAGTTCCTAAGCGAGTAGCTCCAAATTGTCCAATTCTATTATTGCTTTTAAATTTAATTTTGTAGCATAATAAATAATAGAAAGATAATTTGGAAATAAAGTAGAAGAAATTCAAAGTAAAATAATAGTTACTTCAAATCAAGCAATAATTTAGTAAGTTAAGAATAATTAGCAAATCCACTTCCTAAGCCACAAGCACCCCAATCGCAAATATTGTTTTTGCTTTATTTTAAAAGATTAAAAAATAAAATATAGAGAATATTTTAATCGAAAAATTAAAAGAAATAAAAATCAAATTTTACACTAAATAGAGATTCAATGTAGTAAGTAATAAGCAATTTGCCAATCCAGATGCTAAACTACAAGCTCCTTAATCCTCTATGATATTATTACTTTAAATTTAATGAATTTAGTAAAGTAACTAATTAAAGATAAAATTTATTAAAGAAATATTAAAGGAATTAAAAGTATAATTATATTCAACTTAAAGTTCAGAGTTAATGTTGTAATATATAGGCATTTTTAAACTCCAGAAACTAATCCATAAACACCTTAATGTCCAATGCTATTTTCCCTTTTTTTAAAAAAAAGTTTTAATTGTATGATAAATGGAAAAAATTAAATAATATAATAATTTACTATAAATTTAGAGTTAAAGTAGTAAGCTATAAACAATTTGCTATACCATGTCCTAAGGCATAAGCTCCTTAATCTTGTATGTTATTTTTGCTTTATATTTAACAATTAAAAATTTGAAAATAAAGTGAGAATTTTGTTTATTAACATAGAAGAATAAAAAAAAACTTTAGATGAATGTTACCATAAAATAAGAGTGAGTATAGTAAGCTAGCAATTTTCTAATTTCGATACTAAATCCCTAACACCCTAATATCCAATGTTATTTTCTCTTTTAAATTTAAAGAATTAAGAAAAAAATAAGAAAATAGTAATAGTAAATTTGATGTGAATAATGGAAGAAAATAAATTGATATAAGATATTACTGTAAATAAAGAGTTAATGTATTTAGTTATGAGCAATTTGCTAATCCTGAACCTAAACCACAAGCTCCTTAATCTTAAATGTTATTTTTGCTTTAATTTTAAAGAGGTTAGAATTAATAATCAAATAAATTTGCTAAGAAATGAAGAAGATTATAAAATTTTTTTAATTTTGCCTTAAGATTAGAGATAATATAGTAAGTTATGAGCAATGTCCAAATCCAGATACTAAGCCACAAGCACCTTGTTACCCTATACTATTTTCCCTTTAATATTTATTAATTTTAATAATTGTTATTAAGGAAAAAAAGTAATTTGATATGAGAAATAATGAAAAACATTAATATTAAATTCCACCATAAATTGAGAACCAAAGTAGTAAGTTTTGAACAATTTCCTAAACTAGATCCTAAACTACAAGCTCCCTAATGCCCAATTCGATTATACCTTTATATTTAAATAGTTAAACAAAAAAGAGGATTTCAAAAAGGTGAAGAGGTTGAAATTAATAGAAATTTACTATAAATAGATAGTTAGTGTAGTAAGTTAAGTGCAATTCCCTAAACTAGAAGCCAAAAGACAGGCTCCTTAATCTCCAATATTATTTCCACTTTTATATTCATAGATATCATAAAAAAAATAATTAGGAGTGAAAGCCTTTTATTCAAGAGTTTAAAAGAATATTTTAATTGATTTACCTAAAATTTAAAGTCAAATTATCAGCAAAATAATTTAGTTCAATCAACTTTTACTTTGAAAATATTATTATTTTTAATTAAAATTTTTATAATAAAATATTTACATTTTAATTTTATTTTTGCTTCATTTCTTTTATATCAATACTTTTTAGAGATTCTATCTTATTTAAATTAGCTAATTTTAAAAATAATAATAGTAAATAATTATAATTATAATTTTTATTAATCAGCATTATTAATTGATTTAAATTAATATGAAAAATTTATCTCTATATTAAGAATTCAAATTTAATTTAATTGAGGAAGGGAACCTTGAATGTGAGAAATATATTGAAAATCAAAAATGAGAAATTTATTATTAATAATGTTAACAAATTATAATTTTTATTCTTTTTAACTTATTGTCATATTGTTACTTATTCATCAAAATTAGAAAAATTTATCATTATCTCTAATTAAGAAAGTCAAAGATTTAAAAATAATCTTGAGTGAAATTGTATATTTAACATTAATTGAGTGTTGGTATTTCTTGCAAATAAAAATAATAAGATTTTTCTGTTGTGTTTCTTTTAGAATTAATAGGAAGAATTCCTGTAATTTAGTAAATAACTGAGATTACTTATCTATAAATATGTTGTTGATTGATGGTTTTTTATTTTACTAAATTTATTTGTTTAAGAATTACTTTTTTAGATAATATATAAAATAAATAATAAGCTATTAATAGAGTTTAAACATTTTGAGTGATATTAATATATATGTAAAATACATTTTGTTACTATATTTAAATACAGAATATTATCAAAATAAATTCAAAAATAATTAATTACATTAAATATTTAATGAAGGTTTGATTTTTATAATAATTTGATTTTAAGAGATTTTTAATGTAAGAACAGAAAAAATGTCCCTGAAAGTGAAAGTCTAATAAATGGTAACCAATAGTCATTTCTGTCTAAATCTTTTAACATAACTCTATTATGTCTGTAAAAAAAGATTATTTTATTTTACATTTCAGCTAATTAAAATTAGGTTATCAAAATAAATGCACGTATTGAGTAGTTATTAATTTAAAATCTGATAATATTAAAAAATATTTATTTATCCCTATTACTTAGTGTTTATAACAAACTAAAATTGAATGTTTCTAATCTTTTCTATTTATTATGGATTTATCTGATAACAGAGAAAAGAGTTGTTTGTTGTTATGATTTAGCGATTGATTTACCCTACAAAGAGATATAATAAAGATTAGAAAGTTGATTTTCTTTGGAAGATCTTTTTTGATGGGAAAAGATATAAATTCAAAATAAATAAATCATATATTATTTATAAAAACAATAATAAAATCTTAATACATTTTGAAAATGAATAAACAAGTGATTTTAATTTTAGCAGTTATCGTCGCCTTTGCTGTTTGCGAAGAATCTATTGCCAAGTACAGATATATCCCTAAGGTTACTTAACCCCGTCAAAAGGCTCCTTTCTTCTCTGCAATTTCAGTCCTTCCAAATGGCAAATTCGAAACTGTTTCTTTGGATTAATATGCTGGAAAATATTTAGTTATTGTTTTCTATCCTTTCGATTTCACTTATGTTTGCCCCACTGAATTAGTTGCTTTCTCTGATGCCATTGATTAATTCAAGGCTATTGGTTCTGATATTATTGCTATCTCTACTGACTCTCACTTCACTCACTTGGCTTGGACTAAGACCCCTAGAAATGAAGGTGGTGTTGGTAAATTGAAAATCCCTCTCGTTGCTGATATCTCTAAGAAGATTTCTAAGTCTTATGGTGTTTTAGTTGAAGACGAACTTGACGAATTATACGGTGCTGCTTTAAGAGGTCTCTTTATCATTGACGGTAAGGGTACTATCCGTACTGTTCAAATTAACGATGCTCCAGGTAAAGATTAAAATAAATAATGTTTTTTATTAGATGAAATATTAATATAGCTTTAAAAGAAAATATTTAAAAGATTCAAAGCTTATATAAAGATAATCGCAAATATTACATATGAATTGAATATATTCAAATTTCTGTTATAGTTTGGATTATAATTCTTTTTATTATTTAAAATATAGTCGGAAGAAGCGTTGAAGAAACTTTAAGATTAATCAAGGCTTTCTAACATACTGATAAACACGGTGAAGTTTGTCCTGCTAACTGGTAACCCGGTCAAAAGACTATCATTCCCAACCAAGATGAAAAGATCAAGTACTTCTCTACTGAAAAGAATGATCTTTGAGGATAAAAAATAAATATGAATTAAGGGATTTAAATTGTATAAAATAAATTTAAATAGTTTATATTTGTTTGTAGTCATTCCTATTGAAGTGAATATGAATTATTTATCTTTAGTAGTATTAAAATTTGATATTTCTTAATATAAAAAAAAAGTCATTAATTAAATAGATACTTTTTTTAAATACATATAAAGACAGACTTTGCGCGTTTTTGATAAGAAATTAAATAAATAAGTAAATCTAAATTTCTATCTTAATATATTAAATTTATGATATTAAGGTATATATTATGATTATAAATAGTGAGGCATTAATCAATCAAAATGTTTGTAATATTAAATTTATTGAATAAATTAGAAAATGGTTTTTAACAGACAAGGTTAATTCTTAGAAGATTTGCTCAACTTTATTGAATCTTTTATTCACTTTACTCTTTACTTGAAGAAGATATATCCTGAGTCTTTTTTTTAAGTAAGAACTGTTTTTGGGCTACAAATAAAAGTGGTCAAAGAAGGAATATTGTATGATTATATTCATTAGCTTGTAGAAGATACAAAGTAGCTTTTAAACTCTATTTCTGTTATTAGAATAAATCTAAAGCAAGGGGATAATATTAAAGAATACGTTGATCTAGTTATTGATAAGTCTAGAATTATTGATAGGATAGATGCGCTTCCCTCTCAATATGAAAGAGACTAAATATTTAAGAGTATGATGTATAAAATGAGCTAGAAATTATAAAATAATTTTAACTTTTCTTAGAATTTCTAAAATAATTCCTTTGAATTGCAGATCATTACAAATGGACAGTACTCCTCATCTAAAGAGTAAAAATCATCTTTATTTGAAAAATGGATTTTAGAAAAACAGGTTTTAAACATAAATGATGGGCAAGAGAGCAGTTATCAGAGTTAAAATAATGAAAGGTATTTTCAATTTCATGATTTTTTTAAATTTTTAAATTTGTACATAAATGCTGAAGAATTTATACTATTAATTATAACTAAATAGCAGTGTAATTATGATAGATGAGTAAGATTTTTCAAAAAGCTTGAATGAAAATAACAATGTGAGAAATATAAATAGTAACAAATCTGAAGGTAATAAAAGCGAATAATAATAATTCAATATTAATTTAAATGACGGATAAAAACTAATCGACGTTGGACACTTCACTGAACTATCATTAATAATCGTTGATAGTGGAAAATGAAAGTAACGTAATAAAAAAATAAGTTTTTTTACTGAATTAATTTTTTATTTCACATGAATAATAGAGGAATAATCGATTCTAAAAAATAACTTACATCACCTAAATATAATATCTTTCTTCTTATAACAAGCCAATTCTCTTATTTCTTAAGTATTTAATTATTTTGAGTTTATGTAATTAGAAATATGTAAATTGTAATTATTCTTAAATAACAGCTTTTATAAATTAATTTATAATACTATGATTCAATCATCACAACCTGTAATAAGTTAGTGGTCATAAAGGTTAATTTATTCAGCTCTATTTTAAGGTTTATAAATTGGAGTTAGGTGTTTTTCAATTTTTTTTAGGAATAGTCTATAGAATTATTGAAACATTAAACCTATTAATAATTTTTGCAACTTTTATACAAATTTTTTCTAATTAATCTGCAAATGTAGTATTGCTAAAATAAGTGGATATTTTTTAAAAAGCAAAAGAGTTTGAGTGACTATGTAATAAAATTAATCTCTTAGCTGTATTATTCTCCTTGATAAATATTTATGAATAATTTAATTTAATTATCTATCAGTAATGTTTATTTATAAATTAGTTATTTGATATTTCATTGGTAATATAAGATTAACCCACTAAGTTAGATGCCTTTTTGAAAGATTGAAATTAATATTCAAAACTCATTAAAAATTAATCACTTTCTGTGGTTTTTAAGGTCTTAAATAATTCCTCGAAAATTTTTTTTGTAAATGATCATCAAGTAAGGATGCTTTGTATTTCAAGAAATGTAAGCGAGAATTTACTTGAGAGAACATATGAACACTTAAATTAAATATAAAAATCTATTTTATTACCTTTTTAAAAGGAGATTTATATCATATTAATAATCTTTTTTCTTCTTGGAATGTTTGGCTAAGAATAAGGTATTACACTACTACAGATAGATACTAAGTGCTAAATTAGATCTAGCTGAGATACTTCAAAAATCTTTCTCAAATTAAGAATATCACAAAATGCTAAAATTAAATCAAATTTTAAAGGTTAGAATCTATTGAGTGACTTCTTAATTCATTTTGAAAGTGATAATTTATACTGTAAGTAGGATTAAATTTTAAATGATATTAGGGAGGCATAATTCATATCCTTCTTACCAAGCCTAATTTTAATAGGATTATCATTTTAGAAAAAAATAAGCTGGTCTCCTTTTAGATTAATCTATTTTTAAAATCTGTAGGCTCTCTATAGAATAGAGAAAAATCAGCACTTTCTTAGTTTTGTTAATTTTAAATATTCGTATTTTCTCATGTTCAAAATAACCCCCGAATTTAAGGCGTTAGTGGCACCAATAAATTTATCTGCTTAACGTTAATACTACTAATGTAATTTATGTGGATACCAATTAAATAATAAATTAAGATTTTAACTACTATAAGATTAAGGTTACTAAGATGTAAGAAGTAAATGATAGCATGAATTTACTTTATTTTTTTAATAAGAAATGGAAAATTAATAATAGAAAATCTTATATTTGGGATTTATAGAAAGAAATGATACGAGTAAAGATTAAAAGATACGGAATGAAAGATTGGTTTATTAAATTCCTTATTTTATAATCCAATAAATGCTTACATCGATAAGATTGAGGGTGTATTTGAAAAATGATAATAGTGTGTACATACATTTATTTTTTACTTGATTGATTGATATTGATTGATATAATTATTTAACACTGAATACAATAATTAAAATAAGGTATATATCAAATCAAAACAAAAACAGTCACATAATAAACAAATAATAATTAACAAAAAAATATCTAATTATTAAACTAATTTATATTAACTAATCAATATGGGTTGTGCTTCTGGAAAACCTTAATCTACTATTAAAAATTTATCTTTTAAGAAAGGCGTTGATGAGAAAGCTAAAGGATCTTCTGCTACTAGAAGTTAGATATCTATAAATGACTGCGATACATAAGATATATCAGTCAATCGCATATCCATTTTGGAACAATGCTGTGTAGGTATGAAGATCTCTCTTTAAAATGAGTTCAATATAGTCAGCAATCTTTTCAACTCTGCCGAATAAGAAACTAAGGTTCATCAATAACTTTAGGATAAGGCTGATATGATTAAACTTTTAATAAATCTTGCTGATGAAATTTAAGAGAGATCCTATTAGCTCTTTGACAAAGATTTAAAGGATGAACCAAAAATAGAAGAGTATCTCATCAGCTTGATTTGGGCTTGTAAAAAGCTTAAATTTAAGTACATTGATGATTTTTTGCTAAAGATAAAACCTTTATTCCATTCTGAAGAACTTAACCTTAAAAAGGTGAACATTCACCTAAAAAAACTCATGTCAAAAATGAATTGAACACATAGGAAGATAGACTTATAATTTTATTTGAAATTACTCTAAGGCTATCTATCTATTTATGAATCAACTTTTATTAGATTATAATTTAAAATAAAGATTTAATAATCAGGTTTATCGTAACAATGTAAACAACCGAATTACTATCAAAGCTATACATTCCCTTACAAATAAAAAAATCCTTTGAGGAATTAATTTCTTCGCTTACATTATACGCATGCCTCTTTCATTCAAGTATCTATATAAAAGATATACGAGTGAATGCATGAAAAGTAGAAACTGTTGAATAATTAATTAATTTTTAAATTAATTTAATGATAGATTGATTGATTCCCAAAGGATTACCTAAAATGTGAGTTTTCTACATTTACCATGATAATCTTGATACTAAATTACTAACAAATATAAAACTATAAAATATAATAATATTATTTTATTAAATGCATTGTACATAATTCTACTTACTATCTACCTACCTATCTATTTTATATCTACCCAATTACTTACTACTCAAGCCAAATCACTTATTTTTCACTTAAATCTCCCGAAACTACAATAAAATTTCCTTTACATAAATTTACTTTAACTGAGTCTCTTTATACAAAATTAACAAATAGATTTAATCAGATTATCTTAATTAATTATATGATTCCATTTGAAATATTAAGCGTAATTTAATAGTTTTGCTACTTTTTTACAAACCACACATTCATTAGATTTTTTTAAAAACCTTGATTGAACTAAATTCACTCTTTTATAATAAATAAAGGGAAAGTTTTGAAATTACATTTAGAAATTAGTAATGTTATTGTTTTTATTATTAAAACTAAAATTAATTAAAATTAGTCTTTTTGGTAAGATTATTATACATTTAATTTTAGAATCATTTTACTAAATCTATTCTAAAATTTAATTATAGCTTCAAATATCAAATATGGAAGTTGATTTTTCGCATCATACTCACAAACTCATTTTATTTCAGAGGGGATTTGTGACTCAATCAATTACAGAGAATCGATGAGACAATATTAATTCTTAATTTAGAAATCAATAAAAGAAATTAAATCCAGTTTTCTTTGATAATTAAGAGAAGGTAAACTAGTTAGTAATATATAAATCCAAAGACTTTTGGCTAGAGCATAAATATATGATTCAAAATATAGTATTCTTAGTAATTCTACTTTAATTAATTGTTGTAAAAGCAACCATTTGCACTTCTTAAGCATAATAGTGTAAATTCTATACAGAATATTCATCTTCTAGGAATTATTTAGGCTCATTATAAAAAGAAATTATTGACAAATATAAAAATTCTAATCAAAAAAATAATAAATAAAATGAATAATTAAGTGAATTAGTCATAATGAATTAAGAGCTAACTGATTAAATATATAAATAAATCCTGGGCTAACTAAATGATCAGATCAAAGATGACGAAACAGCTACTTTAACAATAGAAAACTAAGTTATTTCTCTAAATACTTCTAAATAAATAATTATATAAGATTTGTACATCTATGATTCAATATTTCTCAATAGGATAAACATCTTATCAGCTGAAAGTGTTCAAGTTAGAAATATAACTATTATTGGATAAAAAAAGCCTATTTTTCTACCAGTAATAGATCCTAATGCACAATAGCAATATTGGATGGTTTTTTCAAAAATAAAAAATGTTTTTATTGACGATATTTATATTGATGTAGTTAGTAGTAATAACGAAATTGCGTAAGTTGACTTATTCTCTTTAAGCGAAAGCAATAATGCTAATTTAAAAAATATTACAGTATTATATTATTCATAAAAATTTATTGATTTGATTGCTGGCAATTTGTCTATAGAGAAGATACATATTGAATCGATAGATTTAGGGAATGATTCACCTTTTATAAACACACTTTCTGTAAATTAAATAACACTATAGGACTTAGTCATAATAAATAACAATCTGTTCAAAAAATCGCTATTCAATTTAACAAATTCAAAGAGTGTTAGAATTAGTGGAGCGAAATTAATTGGTAATTTGTTATATTGCTCTTCGAAGGATAAATGCACTATCATAGATATTAACGCTGCTGATCTTGTAGATATATCTTAATTCAGTGCCTTCTCTAATTATGCTTAATAAGGTTATGCTGTCTTTTAATCTACATAGAATTAATAACTAATAATGATCAACTGCAATATTTCAAAAAATATATTTAGTTATGAACTTAAAGGAGGAATATTTAAAGCCTCTTCTAAAAATTTTAATTCTTAAATTGTAATGATGAATTGTAATATCACAGAAAATGGCTCTTCTGATTAAGAAAATATCTTTGAAATAAATGAGGATAATGTAAGTACCTACAAAGCAGTGCAACTAGATTTTCCAGTTGTTTAAATAAATAATAGCAATTTTAAAAGTAAGTATTTTTACAGTTATTTATCTAATTTTATTAAGATAATTAATTCTTCATTCAAATCCCCTTTGGACAATAAGTTTAAAAATTTAAATCAACAAAAAATGCACATTAATATTATTGAGGGTGTTGAAGAATTATTTATTTTGATAGAAGTATAAAATAATAAAAATATTGATATATATTATTAATAACAGATAATGTAGGAGGGGCGATAGAAATTATGAATGTGAATAGTTTGAGATCAGAAAACGCTACATTCGAAAATAATATTGCTTTTTATGGTTCAGGAATAACTGCAAGAACAAATTCTAGAGAATCATAGTTCGTTTTTATTAGGACTAATTTTACTTCTAATAAAGCAATTTGTTCTATGCAAGGTAATGGAGCTGCCATGAATATAGATTATCTCTCTAGCCTCTCTATTTAAGATTCCTTTATTACAAATAATGAAGCTAATCCAGGTATTTATGGAGGAGGAATATTCTTCCAAGAAATAGAAACGATTTTAATAGATAACTCTAAATTCCTAGAAAATTTGGCTACTAAATAAGGAGGTGCAATCTATGGAAAGGTTGTTTCTGATATAATTGTAATTATTTCGAGTTAATTTACAAAAAACATAGCCTATGAAATTGGAGGAGCTATTAATATTGATTAAATTGCAACTATTAGTGTTATTCAAAGCTAAATCGAGAGCAATATAGCTTATTAAAATGGGGGCTTTCTTTCCTCTTATAGGATTATATAGAAACTTAATTTTATTTTTTCTAGTTTTGTAACTAACCAAGCTGTATAATCTACTGGAGGTGTTGTTTATGTCTACTCTATGGTAGATGAAATTAATATTAGCAACTCTTAAATTACTAACAATTTCTCTAATGTAGGCGGTGTATTTGGCATTGACTTTATTGGATTATTAAGTAAATAATTAAAGATATTTTAATAATTAATCTAACTTAAATATTTATTTAGATATAGAGGGGTTGAATGATATTGGAGGACAAACATTAATAGAGTAAAATTTAGCTACTATAGGTGGTGCTTTTTTCTTCTAAAATTTTATATCTATAGTTGTGGATGGTGAGCCATAAGCTAACTTAGATAACGTAATTACAGGCAATCACGCAAGTCAATCAGGAGATGATTATTTTTCTAATTTTAATGATGTTAAAATTAAAAAGGTTCTATAAATGGAAGATGGATTTTAAACTGATTGCGAAAGAGAATTATAAGTAGTTGAAATTTAATCTGATGATAAGGAAATATTAAGATAGTATGTTATCAAGAATGCTAAATCTAACTCTTTCATAAAATTAAAATTCTTTTTATCAGATTCTCATGGATAACCTATTAATTTTAAGAATAAGGCTAATTATTAGGGAGAGTATGATGAGATGTTTTAAAATAAAACATCTTAAAGTTACCTTGCTTAAATAAATATTGATTCCGAAAATAATAATTTAGCTACTGAAAAGATTTAAGAAATTTCTAATAATGTCTTCTGTTATAATTAAGATGAAGAATAAAATACCTTCGATCTGAGCTATAAAATGAATTTCAGACCTAACACAACATTAAATACAACATTAGTATTTTTCTCATAAATTTAATCCAGCAAATCTATCAAAATTATTTGGGAATTCCGTGAATGTGAAATTGGTGAAATTTATATATCACAAGGAGGTCTACCAATGTGTTACTCATGCCCAAATCATACTTACAGCTTTTAAGACCCATATAATAATAGATCGTGCCTACCTATTCCTACAAAAGGTAATAAAATTTAAATTTTGAAGCTGTGAGTATAAAAAAATAGAACCAATTATTAACCAAATTCTTATTTATTAAAAATATTATTAGGTGTAAAGGAATCATATAAAAATGTTCTCATTTTGGAAGAAGGCTTTTGGAGGGAGTCTCAAGCTTCATCAGACATTATAGAATGTACTAATTCGAGAAAATTCTGCTTAGGAGGAGAGTATTCAGGAAATTTAATTTGTGAATAAGGTCATATTGGCCCTCTATGCGAATAATGTGATTTAACAGGTATATTTGATTTGAATTTAAATTAAAAAAATATGAATGATATCTTATTAAATTAGGATAATATTGGAATTAATCTTATACTTAAAACCACGGGAATGAATGCTCACTATGTTCAGATATCTCTAATAATACAGTAAAACTTGTTCTTACTTCCTTAGCTCTTATTATATTCACTGCAATTGTTTGTAGAAGTGCTTATAAAAATACTCTCAATACAATTTTAGGTAATTATATGAAAAGAATAGGTTTGGGTATATTCGGTAATTCTATCATTAAATAAAATTTATTCGGGATCTATGCTAAATTATTCTTGAGTTTTCTTTAAATTTCTTAAGTCATCTCCTTGTTTAAAGTGAGATAGTATGGTTTCTTTAATGTTATGATGAACACTTTAAGTCAACCAGTGAATGCTTCCATGATGTCTTTGGATTGCTTTTTAAATGAGAAGTCATAGTCCTCCATTCTTTTCTTAAAGGTAAACATAGATTATTTGTAAGATTATTTATTAAATTATTTTCTTAAAAAATAAAATAAAAAGCTGATATTAGTTTCCGTTCTTCCTTTTGGTTTTATATTGTTGATTACGTTCTTTTTCGCTATACTATATTTGTTTGGATTGATTTCTTCCTTGTAGAGAAAATATTCGTTGTTTACTACTATATTCTACAGTTTAATCAGTTTATTGCAGTTTAACATTGTACTATTTTTACTAGAAGCATAAGCTTGCAGAGAAATTGGATCTAGTTCCTTTGCTTACTTAGATTTATCTTTGAATTGCGAAAATGAAAAATTGACCAGCTATAGAAATTTCTTGGTTTATCCTTTACTTATTCTCTGGATTCTAGTTTTTCCTGTGGGATTGCTTGCGTTCTTGTGGAATAGACGCTACTAACTTTTTAGAAGGATTAGAATGTAGTTTAAATTCCGTTTCCTTTACACTGAGTACAAAGAAAAGTTTTTCTATTGGGAATTTATGAGATTGTACATTCGTGTAGCGATAGCTTTCCTTTCGACAGAGTTTTATGAATAAAGTAGTATTAGTGGTTTAACATCACTTTTTATCCTGATTGTCTATGAAACATTATTAATTAAATTCTAACCTTTCCTCTCAAATTAAATTAATTACTTAGAGGCTGAAAGCATTTTCATTGCTATGTTCACTTTATTCCTTTCTATGATATATGATAATCTCGTAACTTAACAAGACAGCACAGGACTATCATACAATTTCTGGGATTAGCCTACAGCTTTGATGTGTTTAATAATCTTCTTTATCTAAGCTATCAACTTCTATTTCATATTTAAGTATATGTATCTTTCAATATATGCTTTGATAGAGCACCACAGATTTGTTAAAAAATTAGAAGAAGTGCTAAGGAGGACTTTTCCAGTCTTTACTTCATTCATTTGTAAAAAAAGAGTGAATACAGTTAAAGTTTCTATGTAATGGAGCTTAGTCAAAAAGCTAATAACAAAAGGATAAGTCTCAATGGTAATGATGAAACTTAAATAATATTCGTTAGAAAGAGACTCGATTAATCACACAGAAACATCACTATTCTGCTTAAAAAATAATTCGGCCTCATTACGAGAAACAAATAGTTAATCTGGGTATTCAACTAAAAATCATGGTTTTTCACAAGGTAAAATTATTCAAACAAATTTAGAATAAAAGTCTAATTTTAAATTGAAAAAAAGCATTTACTTATGAATTAATTAGCCATAAATTTATATAAGAACTTTGTATGATTAATTACCCTCCTAATTTGATTTGATTTCCAATTTCATTTTAATGTTTTATTAAATGTAGAAATAGAAGAAATAATATCAAGAGAGAGAAGACTGTTGTAAAAGAAAGATGCATTTTTGGATGATGAGCCAAAGAAGGATAACAAAATTTTATTAAAAAATTAATACTTTGAATGAATCGATAGTAGTGATCAAAAATAAGAAAGTATAAGAAAGTATTTTTTAGGAGTAATCCTCGCCTAATAAAATGTAATTAAAATATCTATAATAAAATTAAGAAGATTTATATTCCAATCTATTTATTTATAAATTCATGTACCCGCCCTACACAGGCTAGTTTATTATGTATACAAATCATTCTATATTAGTTTCTTTGACTAGCCAACTTTTACAATTAAATTTAAAGAACATTGGCACTTCATCTATTGTAATTAATGTACTCTTAATTAATAACTTTTTACAGAAAGATCGATAGATACACTAAGACAATCTAACTATTATAAGATTATTATTTTTATTCAAGTGTAATGTACTTGAATTGCACTAATGTGAATTTAACCAGCGACATAACAAAAGGTACATGTAAATAGTCATTTTGTAAAAATAGTAAAAAATTATTTTATTATTGATTGTAGGTTTCGTTTGATACATTTTTGAACAAGTTCATTTAAATTTTAAATTTTTAAATTATAGGAAATTAGTAATTTATGCTAACATATTTGATAATTTTGTTTACATTAAATGTTTTGGTTAAATATAAAAAGGATAAAAATGGAAGGATATTTAAAATTAATTTATAGGAAGATTTAATTCTAATTAGGATTATGAAAATTTGATGAATAAAGAATAGTCTAGCTATGTAAATATCATCTGTAAAGGGTGATAATTACAAAGATTTTTAATTAAATTTAGATAGGTAAATGCATGTTAAAGATATTTAAATCTTATATGAGTGTAACAATTATTAACCCAGTAAAACAAAATAAATGCGAAAAAAGACTATTTATTTTTGGATATTTCCCCTCTCTAAAATTAACAGAAATATTCTTTAATTAACTTAATTAAACTTATTTTACCTTCGAATATTTGAATTTCACCTTCTTTTTCTATGAATTTTCCAAAATTTTCTCTTTTTTAATTATTTACATCTTGTTAAATTCCACTCAAAGTATTCTATTTTATAAATTTGGTTGTGCAGATTTCATTTATATTTAACTCTTATAAAAGGAAGAAATAAATCTAAGAACATTTTGTAAAATTTTAATTCTCGCTTTGAATCTAAAGTATATTCTGTCTTCAAGTAAAACCCTGATCATAAAAGATAAGATTCTAGAGTAAAAATTACATTAAAACTTCTGATGAAAAACAGTTTTTTAAGAAGGAGAAGAAAATAACAACTTCTCATTATTCTTCCAATTAATTTTTTAAAGAGTAACAATAGTAAAATAAGTTGTAGGAAAGATTTGATTTCCAAGTGTAAATATTTTCAATTTAGACTAAATTTGTTTTTAATTCTTAGATTGAGATTATAAAGAATCAATCGCTTCATTGATTTGCTTAAAAGTACCTCAATCAATCAAACTCACTTTTTCATTCAATTCTAATTTCTTTTCTTAATTTTTGAAATAGCCATTTTGCAAATCTCTATAGAAGATTGTAATATTTGATTAACTTCATCAGTAATAGCAATGTAAATGCGAATTTTATCATTGCTTATTTGCAGTCATTAAAAGGGAATGAGTATTTTTCTAAAAATTACGATTTTAATTCCCTTAAAATAGCAATCTAAATAATATTTAATATAATTCGTGCTTAAAATGAGTTAGTCAGTCATTTACTTTTAAAATTTATTGTAGAATTCGATCAGGATTCGAGGGGGAAAATTAAAAATGGACATGAGAATTTGAGAACTATAACGAAGATAATTAAAAATAGGTTAATACTTTATGAGAATATATCTTCGTTAAAATTACAATTATACAATGAAGGAAATTAGAGGAACGCAGATTGATTAGAACTATTAATAACCAACCCAGTAGAAAAGTAGAAAGAAATAATAAATATAATAAACAAAGAGATGATGAAAAATATTAGTAAGTAAGTAGGAATTAAAATAAAAGAAATTACGAGTGAATGAATAAGTTGAAAGAAATACCCACCCATTTAATAAATTAAGATTAGATCAGAAAATTGATTTGGAAAAGAGGATAATTTGTAAGGGGTCACGAGAATTGTCTGATTTTAATTAAGGAGATGCAGGAAATAAAGAAAGTGTGGGGATGGCAAATTGTTTTTTCTCAAATTAATTGGAGAGAGATATAAATGTAAAAGATAAGATTCGCATCTTGCTTTATTATTAAGTTTATCTAGACTTACTTTTTACAGGATGTTTTCTTAAAAATAAAGCTGATACAGCTACAATTAATTTTTTATATTTAATAAATAAATAAAACAAACAAAGAAACATTCCTTTTAAAAAGTAGTACTGCTATTTCATAAAAGTCTCAGCAATATCTTATCATAAAAATACTTTACATAATCAAAGTCACCTTTAAGAGAATTACACTTTAGGAGAGAAAATAACCAACCAGCTGTTAATCCACATTAAAAGGGTTACAATTTGAAATATTTAATAATAACTGAGTTAGTAATACCCTCACGTAATTCCACTACAACTTCTATATTGGTTCTATCTGATAAATTATCAGAATTAGTAAAACACCGCACCATAAACTCTATTAAATTCGCGAGAAGAATATTTAAGTTTAATTAATAATAATTATAAATATATCAAAAATCTTTTTTTGATTAACAAATTTGTGATAATCATTATTCAAAAATTATTTGATCAACAATAAAATTAAAAAAATAAACATCACAATCAATAAATCAATAATTTTGTATTATGGGAGGTTGTGCTTCAGGAAAATCTATTCAAAAAAAATATTCCATTTCCTCCAAGAGAACTTCATCTTCATCTGACTAACTTCCAGGGTTGATGAGATTGGAGATAGCTTGCATGGAATTTGAACATAAATTAAAGATTGAAATTGAAAACCATTAAAAGGTCTTTGAAAGTAACTAAAAGACTATTACTGATATTATAGAAAGGGGATAAAAGTCAGCTAGCACAAAAATGCAAGGTTCCTCTTTAAAACTGCTTAACTCTATGCACTAAATAAAAATTTTCGAGATTCTCCTCGAGTGTTGCAGTGGAATCGAAGATGAAACCCACAATCTGACTAATAAAAATATCACAGATCAAGTGAGAATGTTTATCTGTAATATCCTTTGGAGTGCTAACAAACTCAAGTAAGTTGCTTGTCTCCAAGAGTTTAAATCCCAAATTGAACCTTTTATTGACTTCTCCAAAAGTGACTTGAGTTATTTAATAGACCCTGAGCTTAGAGGATTATTTTCTAAGCTATCAGAAGATTGAAAAGAAAGACATGGTTTGATCTTGAATAATAAAAAATAAATGAAAATAAAAACAAACAAACATTTAACCAATAAGCCAAATTATTTAAATCAATAAGCTCCACAAATTAGTTCATTAATTAATTTTTGGAGAAACTCTCGCAATTAATCAATTTAAAGAGAAGATCGATGATAAACAAAATGATTGTTCCATCCAAACAAATACTTACTTAAATTGTTAAAAAACAACTACCAAACAAAAAATCAAATAATTCAAATAATTATTTTTAACAAAACCCTAATTTACAATTTCTTACTAAGCAACCTGACGCATTTCTTTAATAACAACATTAATCTTAATAACACAATAATAATTAAAAAAGACTTGTATTTAATTTATTTAACTTTAAAAATGATCAAAAAGCATTTAGAAGATCATTGGTTAGATAGATAGATAATAAAAGTTCTAATAAAATTATCAAAGAATGAATAAATTTCTTAATAGTCACACATTTATGTGGATGAGAAGATAAGCTTAATGAATCAAAATTTTCTTCAATCTTAAAAATAATCTAATTACACTTCTTATCAATTCTTATTACTTATTTTTATCAATAATAATATCCAATTATATTAAATATTTCTTTCCTTCTCCTCCTTTTCTTTGAGGCAATATATTTAAAGTAAGTTATACATATTTTATTATTTATCGTATTTATCTATTAAGTATTTTACTTTACTTTAGCAATTTAATTTCTTGTCCACCGCTTCTAAATCTTTCAATTTTATCCTTTTTTGTCCCTTAATTTCACTAATTAAATTTTAATCCATAACTAATTATCTCATTTTCAGCTAATTGTCTATTTTATGCATACTATAAAGGCACTTTATAATCTGGATGTTGTCTCTAATAAACTTGATCAACTTATTAAATTAATAAAATTAGCATATTCTCTTTTTCAAATCTTGTTGAATGGCTTTTCTGCTTAACAATAAGCAAGCAAATATTTTTTATTTAGAATATTTTTTAAATTATTTGAAGAGCAACAAACAAATCTATTGTAAATAAAATATATTACAAAATAAATAGGATTTAATGATTTTCTATATTTTTCCTCTATTGGTTAGACAAAATAATTTTATTTGGTTGGTAAACTCAATAAAAGACTTATTAATGCTCCTGAATAAAGGGAAAAACTTCTCCATTTTTTTCGAGACCCACGTAGTATGCCTTATATGTGCCACCCATTTCTTCTGGTGCAACTAGCCTAAAGTATTCCTGTTCCAATGCCTTTTGCTTTTTTTGATTCACTTATCTGCACAACATCTATTGATATAGTATATTTTAACATTAACATTTTTATATTAATTTAGCCATAGTTGCTGCTTTATTTCGAATGCATTCTGATTTTCCTTATTAATCTCAAATGTTATTAAATAAAGCTACTTCTAAGCGATCATAATAATTCTGATGAACAAAATTAATTACCTCTAATCTTGTATTTAAACCCATTGATTCCAAAAATAAACCTTAAGGGATAGGACCACCAGTTGTTATTCCTGGTACTTTCTTAGAAGCCTAGGTTAAATGGGCAAAATTCACATAAGCAGACAAATCGACCTCTCCTGGATATTCTAAAATATCTTCATTCTTTATAAATTTATGTCTTCTGATACCTCTAATACTATCTGAAAAGGCTTGATTCTCACCATAATCAATTGCCAACATAGCGCCGTTTCTCTTAGAAATTAATTCAGCTAAGGAGTTAGTGATAACCAGAGATTTAGGCTATACTTCAATTTAATCCCCGTGCTTAATATTTTTCTTCTATTCTTCTGTAAATGAAACATTTGGTCTCAAAATCTTTCTAACGTTTTCATTTGGACCATCTGAGATCATCCATTCAAAGCTACGCCTATTTAAACATTGAGGTGAAATAAATTTCAATTATATTTAAATTGAAAAATTATTTTATTCATTTTAAGAAGAAAATATAAATTACATTTTAGAAGGATCGTGACAAATATTTACTAGCTTTTCGCACCACCCAATATTATTTTAATAAGTAAATATATTTGTTGCAAGAGCATCAAAGAATTCATGTGCAAAAACGACAATAGGCGCTATTTAATTTATTTATTATTTTGAACAAGAAATGAATAAAAACAATTCTATAATTTAAAATATTTATTAATTCTATTTTACTCAATTATTGTGTATGTTCTTAATCTAATTAAGATAGTGCATAATCACCAAAATCTTCAAAGAGCATATTTTCATACATTTTAAACCACCTGACACTGATAAATCTGTCAGGATCTTCACATCTAAATTCTTCGACTTGACTTCTTTTGGCTTTATCAACATTGTAGGTCATATATATTCCTTTGCTTTGTAACTCTGACATAACTTTTTCTTGTTGCAATTTTCTCATAAAAGGGGAGAATTCAATAAAATTGATTTCAATTCCATCTAATAAATCGAATTGAGCGAGGACTCTAATGATATCACTCATTAATGTTCCTCTACCAGGACCAAATTCTAATAAAGAGAACTTCTTTTTGTTTCTCTCCTTTTTGCTTTGATCTTAAATATCTATTGCTTTAATTTGTTGAAGGAAATTAATAGCCCAAATACCTAAAATCTATATAATATTTATAATGTGAGTAAAGAACTAAGTTATTAATGTAAATCTAAAAGATATTCTTTCTTTAATTTCAGGTGAAGATACTTAAATTTAATAAAATTGCTTACTTCACCAAACATCTATGAAATTTCTACTGATGTAATAAAATCACCCTTTGCAGTAATGACATCATTCTTCATGTAATAACCTTTATTGATAGTTTGATATATAAAAATAAGTCATTTCAGCATTAGCACACTATTAAAATACTTTTCTACCATGTTTTTCATCTAAAAGAGAAATGTTCCAATATTCATTCATACTAATAGGACCTTTTTCCTAAATATTTAATAATCTTGTTAAGCTAATTTATTTCAGCTATAATAATCATTTTACTAAGATAAGATCTTTTATTTTATTAACTAGCGGTAATTCTCTTCCATTTATATCTATACATTTTTATGAAATTATGGGAGTTAATAATAATGATACAATACTAATAATCTCAGAAATGAGGCAATGTTAAATCAATTTATTAACCTGCTAAATCCATTCTAGATGCATAAGGAACAGTTTAACCATTAGGCATTTTACCTATCATGCTATTGCTAAAATACCTCTTTTAAATATTGTTCAAAAGAGGCTTGCTTGATAAAAACTTTTTCATTGATTGATTACTATATTACAATATTTCTATTAAATTCCTAAAAGAAAATTCTTAATTGTATCTTTACCTAAGAATTAAATATTAATTATAAATAATATGCGCGAATAATTATTAAATAATTACTTCTAAGGTATGTATTATTAAAAAGCAGCATTAATAATTATAATATTTTTAACACAAAAGAACAATTTTCGATAAAATCTATTATTTCATTGATATTATTTTCTAAAATAAGAGTTTTACAGTATAAAATAAAGATTCTTGTTCAAAATATAAATGTGAAGTAAGTGAAACAAAATTGCTTTGTTAATCTTTATAAATATTGTTTAAAGTTAAGTAAAGGAGAATACTTAATTATTTAAGTATTTGTAATTTAATAATAGTTCATTAGTTATATTTTATTATATAATATTATTTATGCTTAAATTATCAAAATATATATATTTATATAAATAGTAAGTATCAGCTTATATTATTTTATATTTTTTCAATTATGAGAATTTACAATTTTAAATAGTGCTTATCTTTCATAAGATTTAGGTGAAGTTGGAGAAAACATAGTCTAGTTATTTTGTTAAAAATATGGTTTAAAATTCAGTAATGGAGCACTTACTTAACTATTGTGTTATAGTGTTTTATTAAAGATTTTTTTATTTAAAGTATGATAGTTTATTATCTCATTATTTAAAGGTCCTTTATTCTTTGCTGATAATGGCTACTAAACCTACTTTTTTATAAAATAAATATTTTTTTAACTACCAAATAATCTATTAAAAGTTTCTAATAAAATCATATTAATTAAATTACCATAGTTTAATTTTAAAATTCTGCTGCTCTTTATGACTAATTACCAGAGTTTTTAAATAGAACCCTTTAGCGATGTTAGAGGATTTGAGATTAAGATTAAGTGGGAGAATTTTAATATTACTAGTTGGGCATGGATGCTTTTGAGAATATTAAGTGGCTTTAGGGGATATTTTAAATGAACATATTATTTTAGTTTTGCTAAGATAAGGGTAGATTTAAATTATTCATTAAACGAGGTATAGATCCAAAAGATTTGGAATTTTAAGTCTAATTTAACTGTTATAGTTAGATTTATTAATTTATTTGAGATTGGTTTAATTTACTGTCATTAACTTGGTCATTTATATATGATTTATTAACTTAATTAGCCTAAGCTTGAGTGCTGCAAAATAATTGAGAAAATGTTTGATTAGTTAATTTACTATCTATTTAAGCACTTTACTCATCTTTTTAATCAAACGGTGTTAATTTTCTTCCTAGAGATTAGCTCTTTGGAACTTATTAATTGGTTAATGTATTTTAATCTGTGAATTATGAAAAAGAAATCTTTTAATTATGATGATGTTGATGAATTGGTGTATTTATTGTTGTTTAAGGATGGACCTTAATGGGTAGATTATGAGATTAATTGATATTCATAGAATTCTTTGTAAGTAATCTATTCTTGTTACAGTGCTAATAATAATAAACTGTATAACTCGATTTAACAGAGTGAATATCCTCTTACTATTCGCCTACATCTGAAGCTGGAATTTATATCTATAATCCTTAGCTCTTTCTAATATTAGCTTTTACTTTTTCTTAAGATATTCTATCATCAGATAAATCTCTATCACTCATTTTATGTGGTTATAGAATTTCTTGAGTTGTTGGAGTTGCTTGGTTGTCAGTGTTATTTAGTTTTTCTGCTTCATCAACTTTACAGAGGTTTCGGCTATCTGAAAGTTTAGACACTCTTTAACTGAATTTACTACTAGAAGCAATACCATTGTATATTTGTTAGTGTAATTCATTCTTTTATTAGCTATTTTATGGGCTCTATATTTTGCTATCTGCATAAGAGAACTTTTTATGTATAGGGCTATCTCTAAAACTAGAGATTAAGCTATTTACTTATATAGGACTGTCGTTACTCTATTCAATTTATCTCATCATGGGGGAATCATTACTATTCATTAAGAATTTACTCTTCTAAAAATACTTTATAGAGTTTTATTAAAATGCTTTATTTGTGCTAGATGAAGAAGCAATTTAGTTTTAATTGATTGAATTGCTGCTATTAATTAAATTATTACTATTATTGTTATTTCCAATTATTGTGTTGCTGTTATTAGGGCTGTTTGTGTAGTTATTTGATTTTTCTATTCTTGGAGAACCTAATATACTAGTAGTCTAATTCATAGTATAAATCATTTATTGTTGTTCTTCTTTCTCTTTATTTTCCATCTAAGCTGTTTAAAGGTTTTAGGATGCTCTCTTAGTTAAATTTAACATATTAGTTATTAACTTTTAAGCAGTTTAATTCTATTAATACATAGGTTTCTCCCTGTATTTTTTTGGATCTTTCATTTTCAAGTAATCTTAGTTTATTTTTCGGATCCTAGATTAATGGCTCTAATCCATCTCATTAAATAAAGGATTATCAAAACCAAATTTCTTGGTATTTTAGCCTGTTTATTGCATGAATTATTTATTTTGTTAAACTAATTATTGAATTTCATCTGTTCCTGCAAGTTATTTAGAATTATTTTTAGATTTATTTTTATTGTATTCTACTCTTTTTACCTAAAAGTGTTAATTATTGCTACTCAAATTTGCTGAAGATTTTATAGCACTGCTATATTTATGTTAGCCTTATTCGTAAATAGTTTAAGATATTCCCTCTATGTATTTTTAAATTATATTTAATCATTTTTTATTATTGTATTAAATTTACCTGATTAAGAATTAGAGTGAGGTCGCTAGTATATTACATCATTATCCTTTTTTGAAATTTCTTTTGATTAAGGCTAAGCAAAGTATTCTAATTTGATACTATTTTAATTTTTTTCAGAGTTCGTAGCATTTAAAAAATTTTGGTTACTATTTTTTGGAGAACCTGCAGACATTCTAATTTGCTAATCATTTATTACAGTTTTCGTTGGATTTTTTATAATAATTTAACTTTTTTGCATTTTCTATTGTTTTACTTCATTAGATAAAATTCCAGATAATCCTCTTTAAATTTAAGGAGAGCTTATCCTTCTTTAAAGCTCCACAATACTTTGAATTTTTTTCTTGTTTACTACTATGGTATTTTCATAAAAGTCTTATTTCTTTAATGAGTGTCTTTTCATCTTATCAATATAAGTTTATCCATTTTCATTTTAGTTTTAATTAGTCTTTTGTATAAAAGAGAACAACAGTTCTTTTTTCAGTTCATACACCTCCAATATAACTGATGAAACTTTAGCTGTGTTTTGTCTTGGTATTTCTAAAATGATTTCATCATTACCAAATATTTAACCTCCACTTATTTTAGTTAATTCAATTTATTTCTTGTTTACTTTTTATTTCATTAAAACTTAATGAGATTGATCGCTTACTAAATCTTGAACATTTTATTCATGAGGAATATGCTCTTGTTTATCAGATTAGTTATTTTCATTTTGAGCTTTTAAGAAAGTTACTTGACCTTCCTTGATTATATAAATGCAAGTTGCTTCACTTCCTTCTGTATAAATAATCTAATCTTTGACAAAGCTCTTTTACGATAGTTCTTTACTTAGCTGTATTATTGATTTATTATTTACATTAGGAAGTAATATTTTTAATTAGTTAACCTTAAAATATAATTCTTTCATATAGGTTTTTAAAATTATATCCATATCTTTCTTTGTTATCTCTGCTAAAATAGCTTTATCAGTTATATAACAGACATGTTTTCTTGGTAATTCTGGTATTTGTTTAATATCCCCAAATAATTCTATTTTATTTTATTAAATATTATAAATTAATATGACTCGAATATTTAGCTAAAGTTATTCAAATTATTTTATATAATATTTTAATTAACTCTATACTCAACTATTGTAAAAAATTTATTTTAATATTTATATAATTTGGATAATGGGGAGTCTAAAATAATTAAGTTTATTAAAAATTTTAAAATTTATTTAAAATAAAAAAATTAGGGCAAGTAGAAGATTTAATTTTTGTTAAATAATACCCTCCCTCCCTATATCCTCCATCTGTATTTGTAAAAGTTAGTCTACATATTTATATTGAAAATATAATTTTAAAAACTGAGATTTAAATTGAATGTATTAGATATTACTTAATTGTTTAGATTACATCTTTAAAATGATGAAAAATAGAAAATATTTGAGAAAAGAAGTAGATTACATCCTGGTTATAATTTTTTATAAGGCTCATAGTTTTTAAGAAGCAATTCTTCTTGGCTTGTAGCTGGGTTATGTTATTGTTGTTGTTGCTCATAGTGATGATTAATATTCTTGGAAATTTCTCCCTCTTCATGCAAATCTTTTTATTAATAAATCAATAAACAATAGTAAGCGTAAAAAAATCAAAGGTTGGTTGTTTTTGATTGTAATTACACTTTATACTCTTTAATTCTAGTGGTGTATACATATGTATGAAATTGTTAAAAATTAATGTGAATTTTTAGAAAATAAAAGAATTATTTTACTAAGACTCATAAAGCTTTTTATTTATTATTGATCATGAGGTTATTACTTTAAAGGTGAAGCTAAGTTGGATTTTCCTTCATTAAGTTTAGGAGCATATATCATTAGATCTCCAAACAAAACCACATATAAATTCTTTGTTAGTTAAGGATCAATTATCTTTGGACCTTCATGATGTACAAGAGAAAGATTTTAAATCACTTGCAAATAATATTCCTCAATCTAATCTGGAGTGAAATTAGTTAGATTATCGTGATTACATTTATGTGATTTTAGTAATCTCATAGCTTTTTATTAAAACTCTTCTGGTATGCTTTTTTAACTTCCTTCTCTAACTAAGAGCAATAGCTCATTGTAAGAATTAAATGCTTTTAAGCTCTCTGCACTAAATAATGAATTTCTTCTTACTGATGACTAGCCCTCAGTTATTTTTAAGGCTTATTACATCTTAAACAGTGATTATTCAAGATTGAAAGTGTGCAATAATAATTTTATTAATAGTTACTAAGTTGTTAAGTAAAATATTCAATTGTTTTTATGTTATAACTTATATAAATATTGGATTAATTACTACAAACTTATATAATACTTATCTTATCTATTTGTTATCTAGTTTGATTGATTAATTGATTGATTGATAAAGGGATAAATAGATTGATTAATTATTTGTTTTAATTATTGCTTGGTTCTACACCTAATATTAGAGCTGGATGAGATATTTTGAATCTAAATCTAGTAATATTTCACATGAACCTGAGAATTTTAAGACAAGCAATCTTATAGAAAAGTATATTAATTCAACCAATTTTATAGAAAAGTTTATGGAAAAACGAAGAAGAAGACAAATTTGAAATGTAAACTGAAAATAGAATACTTGTTAGTTTAAAAATAAACCAGTGTTATTTAAATATTTTTAAACAATCTAATAAATAGACTAATTATTGTTATATTATATTATATTAATTAACTCTCTTTCATCTATGCTTTTCAATTCTTTTATCTAATTTATCAATCTTTCTATTAAAATCATTATTAAATTTATCCAAATAGGAATCGATGCTTAAACTATTTTCAAGTGCATTTTCACATTCTCCTTTTATTTTTATTAACTTTGTTATCTTTAAGGAGTTATCTTAATAATTCTTCCTAAAGCTTTTACTCTTTATCCCCTCATTATTATCTTCTATTAGCTATCTGAAATAGTATTCTTGCTAAGCTTCTCGTCTATTATTACTAATTGTTTTAAATTTTCTCTATTAAATCCTTGGTGATTGTAACGAATTAACATTTTTAGAGAAAGAATTATTATAATATTAATTTATTGATTCGTTTTTTCTATTTTATCCAATATAATAATTTTGCTTTGAATCCAGAGTTGATTAATTTAAAGTATTGTCATTAGGATGCAATTCGAAATTATCCCCTATTGATCTATCTGTACTCAACTTTGTTTTATTTAAAATTTATGTTAATTTGGAATTCTATTATAAATTTAAGTTATTTTAAAATTCAAAGTAGATTTTTATATAATCTGAAATGAAAGTACAAAATTAATTTGTAAAGTTGTTAATTTAAATTGTTATGAACATTCAAATTGACTTTTTAAAAAAGTAAATTTTTTACAGTGTGTTTGCTTTGGGTTGATTATTACCTCAATCTATTAATATTTAGAATTGATTAATTGTTAGGGGATTCGGGTTTTTTCACATGAGGAGTAAATTAAAGTTTGCTTTCTTCATTTTTTAATTAAGTTCGAGAGATCAACTTTTTTTAAATCGATATTTTGAGGTTGTCGGTTTATTTTTGGAGTCCATAGTTTTTGATAACATAATCAGGGGTCATTTAATTTAATTGCATGTTTTATCTATCATCTTAAACTTTTTATTAAATATCTACGTTTTCTCTCATTTTTCTTGGTTTATAACTTTATGTATAATCTTTATCAATCTTCGTCATTCTAATATTCCTAGATAACTTCACATCCTAGTCCTGATTTTATTTTTTCCAACATAATAAATATTTTAATTAAGATATTCATAAAACAATAAAGCTATCATTTATTTATTGAAATAAATTACATCAAACGTTTTATTAACCTTTATAAGTTCCTGCTTCATTTATTCTGGCCACCTATCATTTTTAGACAGTAATTTGAGTTATTTAAAATCAGAATTTAATAATCAAAGTAATTGCTTTGAGTAAAAGAAATTTACAATTCAGTAATACACATAGATCCTTTTTCCTCCATAAATCTAGGCTAAATAAGTGACCTAGCTTGGTTAAAATGAATCATATTTATTCCACTTTTCTATTTATCTTCTCTAAAGGTAGGTTTTTAGACTTATTTGATCCTCAAAATAATCTGATTAAACTTATTTTAGGTTTTCTTGATTGGTGAAAAGAAATCTAAATTCTCAACTAAATGTATTTCTTCTTCTTACTATTAAATATTTTCTTCTGAGCTATCTGAAGATTCATTCTATGAAGTATTCTCCAACTTTTGAGGCAAGAGGGCTGGAAAAAAGCTATCTTAATTCCTTTAATTCTTATTATGTGGAGATTATTAAATACTTGTTCTTTTACTTGGAGACTCTACTTAGTTTGCAATTGAGAAAAGGAGTTTAGATTTAAGTTATAACGCTCCAAGAGTCGTTCTTCGAGGTGATGATGATACTTAATTATTCAAATTTCTTAATGAAGAGAAGTGATTGGAAGATACTTTAATTCTATCAAAGAGTTTTAATAGACTAGTTTTATTATCTGCCTATGAAAGTGTAAGCTTTTCATTTTTTGATTCTATAACTTACATTTCTAAATAACTTAATTTGCTTTGAGATAACTAACAAATCTATAAGTTCTACTAATTTTTTTATTATAAAATATATATTAAATTTATAGTTATTATATTCCAACCTAGTTTACTTAACTCTCATATCAAAAATATCCTCAATTTTTCACTCAGGAAAAAAATTTCTTCTCTCGAAAAAATAAATGCCATTCATTTTATTCAATAAATTTACTAAATTAATAAAAAATACTTGGTTTATTTAATTAAAAAAATTAAAAACTAATCTCAAGTTAGCAGATTAGTCTTTTTTGGATTAAATAGGTTATTTCTCTTTATATTTCCAGATATTTAAAAAGATAAAACTATTATTTAAAATATTAATCAAATTAAAAAAAAACAAATTAAAGCCTTATTTAAAACTAAATTTTATGAATTACAAAAATTATTCTAATTAAATTCTAATTTAAAGATTCATACCATTTAAATCATTTTTCATTTACATTTATTAAGCGATTAAATATTGAATTTATCATTATCAAATTGTTATTGATATTTAAAATTTGTTTAAAATAAATAATTAATATTAAATTGATTAATTGATTTTTCAATAAAAAATATTTAATCTCGTAACATTTTAATTATTGATCATTTTTTTAAATTAACTATACTAATTTTTTTCTTCATAAAATTTCTAATATCAGCTTCTTTTCCATTGTCTTATGACTCTTCTACAGTAGGTGGATATGGTTTTTTCTTATTTAATAAGCTTTGTCTGAAACTGGCAGGCTATTCTTGCTTGATCAGATTCGGCTATTTGTCTGGCTACTAGTTTACTGCAAGAAGATTTGAAGATACTTTATTTATAGTTTATTTTTTTAGTTCTGAAATATGAGCTATATTATAGCTTGGTCTTTTATTTGATTTTTCATCTTCTAAGCCAAATTCGCAGTCTGATTGCTAAGATTAATCATCACTTTAATCTAATTCTTGATCTTCATACTCTTCTTCCATATCATCAGCATTTTATTTTTTAAACATCTATGCATAAGTCATCTTTTACTTAAAGGCACTTGTTTATTCTATCTTCAGTGGCTAGGCATTGATTTTTATTTAGTCTTTGTTATTCTTTTTATTTTATTTTTTAGATTTATCATTAATATCTTCATCTTAATCGCTTGAATCTTCTTCTCGTTTTATTCCTTTCTTCAAATTATCATTTTTATTTTTTTAATTATTGTTATTATTACTTAAATTTTTATCTTTAACTATCTTCTTTTAGAATTTGCTTTTAAATCCTTTTTAAATAGGCATATCATCGTCTCCTTATTCGTCTTCATCATCATCATCTTCATCAAAACCAAAATTAACTTATTTTTTATTACTCCTAGCACCTTTTTTAGGTTATTTGGATTTTCTACCTCTTCCTTTTTTAGTGTCTTAATCATCCTCATCATTTTCACTATCCATATGATCTGTGAGATCATTTTAATTATTATTTGTTTGACCATCATCGGCTCCAGCTTCAGCATCATCATTATCATCATCTTGTTGATTGAAATCTTAAGTGAATAATTCAACCACTTTATTTCTAATTATAGAATTAACATTTTGCTTGAGTTCGTCTAATTGATTATTCATAATTGTTTTATAGATGATTTTATTGTTATTATTGTTATTATTAACATTCTTTTTTAAGTCATTATCAACATTTTATTTTTCTTCAATATTCATAGATATTTTGGATATTAAATTATTCATTTATTAACGATATTATTCATTCATCTTTTTAATTTCCTTCTCTTCACTTGTGGCTACATTGTCTTATAATTTAGTCTATAAATCCTTAATGATATCTTCTATTTAAGAATTTCTATTCCTTAAATTAACTTTCTCAAGTGTATTCATGATCAAACTCGAAGGCAGACAATTAATTTACCTATTCTTCTTTATTCTCTCCTCGTATAATTCTTTAATATCTTTAACAGTATCATTTCCGATTGTATCAAAATCTGTCTTTCCTTTGAGAGTTTTTATAAAATCTTCATCTAATTTAGGATTTTTAATAGTTCTTGGATTAATTATGACCCTCTTCCAAAACTTTAAAACCTCTCCAGGATTAGCAACAAATTAAGATAAATTAGACTCAATCCTTTTTAAATGTTTTATATTTTCAATTATTTTTTTAATTAGTATTGTAATAAACTTACTTTTATAAATTGAAAATATCTATATTACTGTGCTCAATTTTAAATCTAAGTTAAGGTTTTTTAACCAGCAATTGAGGGGAATCAGGAAAATTTTCTTTTAAGGCTGACTTGAAGTTTTTAATAGATTATTATATATAAGTCCATAATATTTCTTCGACTGCTATTTCTGAAGGTTCTTCTTCTTGTAGATTAAAACCTGCCTTTTTTAGTAATGAAGTCAATTCAATATTCTCATATAAAACTGGCCTGTAAGATTGAATAAGGGTAATGTCTTAGAAAGTAGCTTCAGTTCCTTTTATCTCAAAGAGAATGGCTCTTCTTGGAGTTGCTTAGACTTCTTCAATTGCCGTTAGAATAGTAGAACCAGGTTGAATAGTAGCTATTGGACATTCTTTCATAGTATCTAATTCATCTAATTATTGATGCTAATAAAAAATAATTCCTATAAGATTTTAATATTATATTTTGAAAGCTTACTTCATGTCCTCTTATGATGAAATCAAACCAACCAGGGAATTATTCTGGATGAACACAGTTCCTGTAAGATTATCCAAACTTTATTCCTTTGTATCTATTTTAATGGATCACTAATATATTGACAGTATTTTCATATCCAAGTTCTTTTGGATTAACAAATTCTATTTTATTCTCTTCTAACATTTTGTGAAAGTATTTATCTTTTAAATAGCCTATTCCATACAAAGCTACAGTAGTGTTTCCTTTTTGAAAGACTATTGGGGTTACCTTTATTAATATTTTAGAAAAAATTTAATATGATGATATAAAATTATATTAATATACTTTAATTTATTCTATATTAGAGAATTTTCCAAAGTGATTGAGATATTTGGTTGCATGCAGAAGGTCGATAACACTCAAATTTCCATATTCATCTGAAGGATAATCATGATTGCCATGAATAACAAAAATAGGTAACTCAATGTTTAAATTAAAGTCTTAAAAATTGGCCTCATAATTAGGCATTTCGTATCTTATTTCACCATCTCCAAGAACATAATTTCCTAAGAGATTTAACATTTTATACAAGCATTGCTATGATGGATTTGTCTCATGAAAAAGATCGCCTCCTAGTAATAAAAAGTCTACTTTTTCATTCTTAGCAACTTTCAATACTTCTTCGAATGCTTCAAAAGAATCATTTCCTCTAATAGGGTCGTTTTCTTTAAATCCTACATGATTATCAGATGCTACAAGAATCTTAAAGGTATTTTAATCATCTCTAAATACATTTCTCTTTTCTGTCTGAGTTAATACAAAATTATTCTTCTTCATTTTATGAAAATCCTATTTATGAATTAAAAATCCTACGATAGATAACTAATTAATTGACTAAGAAAATTAATAATTAATTAAAATTGTTTGCTAACAAAGTAATAATATGAAAATTAATTATGGATTAATATCTTATCAAGTCAAATATTATTATATTCTAACCAATTCAGATCATTTATTTGGAGGGGAAATCACTCAATTTTAAATTCTTTATGATCATTCTATTTTGTTCTTATTAATTCTGACTATATATTATTGCATCTAGTATAAAAATTATTTTAACATATTCAGAACCACCCTATATATTTTTATTATTGTTTATTGCTTTATAATTAATTTAATTTAATTTATTTACCACTTCCTATTAAAGGATACATTCTTATTCTATCATCTATTATTCATATAAATTGAATATTCTACTAATAAATATGATAGAATAGATTCACTGATATCAAGCCACCTCTATTATAAAATTAATCAATAAATACAAAAAGCGCTCGATGAAGGGATCGAACCTTCGACCTTGCGGTTAACAGCCGCATGCTCTAACCATCTGAGCTAATCGAGCTTTACAAGGTTATTATCACGATACTAGGAAGAATCTTAAGCTGCAATATTATTGGTTTGTATGGAAAAAAATCACTTAGAATTATTGATAAATTTTGAGTGAAATTGCGGGAAATAAGTATCTGTTTGAAATCTAATCAAGATTTTTTTAGAAAGAATACTCAAAAAATAATTCTTCAAAGTAGTGTAAAAATATTTATTGATTACAAAGATTAATAATAGATTTTTCTGATAAATAAGTAAGAAAGAATAAATAATATTATGAACTAAAAGGCGCAAGTTCCATATGCCCCAAAGCCTTAAGGTAATTCTTCTGTTGCTAAGAATTGTTTGAGCACCTATGCTACAGTTTTTGAGATTAAAAGTCAAGAATTCTAATCTATTATGAAGAATCTAATAACTATTTAAAATAAATAAACCACATAAAAATAAAAGGACAATTATAATAATAACTTCTAAAATCAGTAAAAGAAAGAAATGGAAAAACCTATAAAAGTTGATAAAAAGGAAAAACCTGCTTATTAAAGTGCTAATTAAACAAAGACTTAAAAGGAGAAAAAGTAATCATAGATTTAGAAAGAAAACTAAAATAGTAATAGCAATCCCTTTTTATTCAAAAATGAAAATAGCAAATCTAACAACAATTATTCAAATAATTTCTAAAATAATTAACAAAATAACTACTCATAAATTAATTCTAACACCATTTTAGATTATACATTTAAAAAAGCTAATTACCCTTAATAGTAAACCAATAACTTCAATAATATTAAAACAACTATTTCTCAGTATAATATCCAGCAAAGCAAAGCAAATTAATTTAACAACATCAATAAAAACTATAATTAGTAAATTGTAATTCCTAATATTCCTGATGATGATGACGATGATGAGGATGATAATGATTACTAATTTTTATAGAACCTTACCAAGGGTATACAACCACAATAACCACAAAATAGTGTTTTATCTAAACTAAATTCTAATTTAAATATTAAAAGCTCTTAAATTATTTAGAATTCAGGAATAAATAATTAATTAAATATACTAAATCAAATGGAAGAAGAGGATGAAGAAGATGATGATGATGATGACGATATTCTTTAAATTGCTAATAATTTAAAGGAAGAGTTTTCAGCTTCATCTACTCCTAATTATGGTCAAGGAAATTCAAAACCTAAAAAACAATTTTCTCATCATAATCCAGTAGATGAAAATGATAGAAAATTATAATAAATTTTAAAAAAATGGAGTTGATTAAATTATGTTTATTTATTAAAAGTATTGCAATATTAATTAAATTTTTTATAACTATTCAGAATTCAAATAAATTTTTCAATTTAATTGAAAAGAGAAAACTAATCATATTCTTTTTCTAAAATGATATTTATTAGTGTTTTTTCTTTGAACTTAAAATAATTTGAATAAAATAGGTGGATATTTAATCAATTTTCAATTTATTTTAACATTTTAATCATATAGATTTTTAATTCTCATAAATATTTATGTAAATAGGTAAGGTTTAATCTTTTTATTTTGGAAATTACTTTTCTCATTCTATTTTTTAAAAAAAAAATAAATAATACTTAAAATTAAAGTAATTTTAAAATGTTATTATTTCAAACTTTAAATTAATATATATATTTTTTCTTCAATATCAATGTCTATCTACAAAATAATAAAGATAGGCTAAGATAAATAAGATAGAATCAGATGTAATTTAGTTGTTACAAATTGATAAGATTTATAAGATATCTTAACATTTATGTTATTGTAATAGACATAAGTTTAATATCATTTGGATTAAAAAATGATGTTATGGAGTAAAGTTTTTATTTTAAACATATTTATAGTTATTAATCAATCTAGAGGTAAAAATAATATTTTTCTATTTTAAAACTACTCTTTCTTAAGATTTATTGAAATAATAACGACTAGGTGATAATTAGCCATAGAAAATTGAGAATAAAGATTAATCAGAGATTACATAACATTATTTTGTTAAAATAAGGAGGTTATTATCTTACAATTTTAAAAGAATATAATATTTTGAATTTGCGGAGTTTCGGAAATAATTAAAGTTTTCTTTTAAGAGAAAATGGAGGAATAAGATATTTTCAATAGATGTATTTCTCATATTAAAGAAGGCAATTGCACTTAGCAAGTAGATTTAATAATAGACATGCTTAAGAGAACTCCATTCTTTCATAATTACTTTGGCTAATGTTAATATGAAAATTCCTTAAAAAATTTAGCTCAAATGCTAAAATACTAAGAAGTGGCTTAAGGAAATTTTATCATAAATAAAGGATAATCAAGTGAATTCATATATATAATTCTTGAAGGGAAATTGGGCGGATACACTCCTAAAAAATCGATTCAAATCTAAGAATAAGAACAATCAATTAATTAGATATAAAGGCTAAGTTAAAATCTCTCTTAATAGGAAGATCAGTCTTCTCCTTTAAGCCAAAAGTTAATTGGATGGATAAAAAAATACAAGAAATAGTTAGAATTAAATGAAAACGAAGAAGAAAATAAGCTGATTGAGAAAGATGTTAAGTCATCGAAGATATTCTTTAAAGAATATAAAGGATATAGGATAAATACTTTCAAAAAAGATAAAGAGTTTTCAAGAGGTATATAATTGTTTATTTATATTTATCTACTTACATTCTAGAATTATTTTTTGGTGTATTTTATAACTCTATTTTATTCTACTTTCTAAATATATTTTATACACTGATTAAAATAATTAGGAGATGTCTTTGGAGAAGTTGATTGGTAGTATAGATTGAAATACCCTTCATCTATTTTATCTCTTACTCATTGCAAATTTGCTTGCATTCAAAATGATTTCTTTCTTTAAAATTTTTAATCTTAAAAGAAAATTGATATCGTTAAGTGTATTAAAAACTAACTATGGAATGTAAACTTAGAAAATTTTGGTTTTTTAAGCTCTTATTTCAATGAACAATAATATTGTAGAGGTTAAGATATTTTCAAAGAGGGGGAGTAATGTTCTTCCATCTATATTGTTAAAAAAGGAACTTTATAACTATCTAAATAATATAATCAAATGAATGGTTCTATTGAAAAAAATAATTAGAATTAAGATGAATTTAAAATAAAATATCTTTAACAACCAAGGAAAATAATAATCTAAAACATAGAGGAAGGTAAGTATTTTAACATTTTTAATTATTTAACAATTTTAATGATATTAATAAATTTAGGTTATTTATTTGGACATGAAGATATTAAGGATAAGATAAGATCATTTACAATTACTAGTTTATCTAGTGACACTGTTCTTTATGAAATATCTCTATAATAATTTTATAGATTAGCAGATATATAGATTTACACTTAAATTATAAGTGATGGAGTGCTAAAGAAATAATGGCTTTAAAACAAATTTCAAGATATAAATTAGAAACAATTTACAAATATATCAAGCCCGAAAAGAGGCTCAGTCTCACCATAAAGATTAAATATTAATAAAGAAATAGAAAGTCCAATTAATTTAATGATGAAATAAAGTGATAGCAATTAAATAGAAACTAATATAAAGAATAGTTTAACCAATGGCATTTTAAATGGTTAAAACATTAAAAAAAGATAAAATAGCTTAATTTAGCTAAATCCAACAGAACAATAAAGCAAACTTTAATTAAATGACGATGCTTTGACTTTCTAATAAACGAAAACATGGGTGAAGCAGTAAAAGAATAAAAAGGAAATTCCTAAAAGGGTAAATAGAAGCTAATAGTTTATAAGCATGAAAGAATTAGCAAGCGATCCTATTATTTAAAACTATTGTAATTAATAAGCCATTAGTCCATCATAAAGTAATATATAAATTCCAAAGAATATTATCTCATTAACTTAACTAGAGGATTCTTAATCTCCAACTAATCGTTAAAAATCATTCATTTAACAATAAAATTTCAAGCAGTTATCAGCCTACAGGAAGAAGTCAGTAAATAGTAATTTGGAATAGATTCCAGATTCAAAAAATAGTGAAAATAGTTTATATATTGGTGGAAATATCTCACCAGCTACTCATAATAGATAATAAAATTCAAATTATAAAAATAATTCTGAAGTCTCTAATATTCATGTTTAAAGGTTAAAATAATAGAATTTATAGAAATTCAATTAGATTCTAAAAGGTTCAGTTGTTTAAAAAACCAAACTAGATTAATAATAAAATACCTTCTAAAATGTATAAAAATAAAGACCTTAGTCTAGTATTAATACAGTAAAGAGTTTTTGTGCTTTAAGTCCAGTCTAGAGATAATTAATAAACAATAATAACTAGAGCTTTAAGAATGAACCACATTTAATTTAAAATTGTAAGCCAGCAACTCCTATTTCAAATACAAGACACCCTTCTCAGGAATGCCTAATAACTTTATCATCAATAAATGGAAACACTCCTTAATCTAAATCAAATCAAATTTAGATTAGAAATGTTTAATCTACAAAGAATAGTAGATACAAAATTTAATCGTCATTAAATTAATCTCTTTCATTTGTTTAATAAGTAGATTATGTTGCTTAATCTTAAAAATTATAGCAAGAATCATAACCTGAATCTAATAATAAATAGAAAGAATTCTCTCCATTAAATAGTATTCATTAGTTTTAACAAATCTTATTTTCGACACCATCTAACTAAAATACAATCAGTTAATCCAACTTGTAAAATTCTACAAAGTTGCTTTTCTATAGAACTTAACAAAAAACTGCATAATAATCCTCCTAGCAACATTAATAAATTTTATAAAACACTACAATAAAGAAAAAACTTTTAGACATACATAGCGTATAGGAAACTGAAGAGGACACTAACTAAATTAAATAAAATATCTTAGGTGATAATGAACTCAGCAACAACAATCAGCCAATAAGGCCAAACATTAAATCTCTTTAAAACTTGATTTTAAAAATAGGCTCTTCAGTTTAAGAAACAAGTGATAGGAAAGTAGATTTATATAATTAAAATTAATAAATGATTGAAATTTAGGAAAAATAAGGGAATAATAAATCTATAGGTTAAGTCCTAAAAACCATGAAATTACCTGAAGAGAATATGACTTAATTTTCTACAGCTTTATAAAGCAATTTCATATCTTAAAAGTAATCTTTTCATAATTCAAACAGTAGTAGCTAAATTAACCAAATTATAAATACCTCGCCGTTATACTAAAATAATTAAGGAATGAGGCATAAAAAATAATTTTCTTTGTAATTAAGACAATCATTTTCACCAAAGAAGATTTCATCCTCCTAATTATCTTAAGATCTTAGCAATATTTTTGATAAAAGATAACCACCATATAATTAAATAAGCGAGTATAATGCAGAATATTCTCCTATCTACAAAAGTAAATACATGAAGTAATAAATGGATACAGCCTCTGATAGATTTAAAAATGATAGTGAAAACTTTAGTACAAACTAAACATTCTTAAATTAAATCAATTCCTAATCAAATAGAAGAAATGCTTAAGAAGATTTAATTACAAAATAAAATATTTATTCAAATCGTAAATAGGGTTTAGATAAATAAGAAGTAAGTTATTTGAATAGTAGAGAAGATAGTGCAGAAAATACAAAATAATTTAAGAATAGCTCAAATAAAATTAATTTATTTTCTGATATTTAGGAATAATAATAATAATAAAAATCTAATAACTAAAAAATAATATTTTAGAGAAAACATGAAAATCAATTTCTAAAGAATAGTTAATCCTCAAATAATCTAGATCTTAATATAGTAAAAGTTAAGTAATATAATAAATAAAATACTTTAGATTAATCAAACTTAGCTAATAACTCGAGTAAAAGAAAATTTGGTTCTCTTGCAGATATAAAGTTTGAATCAGGCACCTTTACTGAAAAATCAAATAAGGAAACTTAGTAATAATATTTTGAAGAGATAAAGAAGGAGTTACTGAAAAATATTTCAGATTAACAATCATAAAATTAAAATAATGTAAAGGAAAATGGGGATTAGAAGAAAGATCGAACATAAAACTAAAGAAAATCATTAAATAAAACTTATATTGATTTTTTAAAATATTATAAAAATACACTAAAAACTAATAAATGAGTTTACTATATACCTCATCGTCTTTATTTCTAATCTCTTCGAGTTTCTTTTTAATTTTTTTATAACATTTTAATAAAATTCTATTTTAAATTTACTGATTTTTTTAAGGTAATTAAGAATTTGAGAAAGATTATACAATATATACAAAGAAAGAGAATATTAATTATATTAGATTTATTTATTATGTTCATTAGGTCGTATTTGAAATAGAACGGATTGTTTTTATAGGAATAGGTGATTTTATAATTATTTTTTACTTATATATATCTGCAAACTTTTTGTTAATATTTATTTTTTCTTGTTTTTCTTTTTAGAGTTATTCAACTAATATTTCTGTTTGTAAAATTGGCTTGCTAGAAGTACTTACTTCTTTGATTTCTGATAAATGTCTATAGAATTATTTCTCTTCTTGATTATTTTTATTTTATTTTGTTTTATTTAAATCATTTTCATTTACTTTCTTTTCTTCATCTTATTCATTTTACTTTTGGGTTTGCGATACAGGAATCTAATTTATTGAAGAAGAATGGTTATTATTTTATTATTGTTTCTTTTCATTAATTAACTCTGCTAATTTTAAAGCTGGAATATTTAGCTTACTAGATCTGATATTTACATAACTTTATGTAATTTTATTCATCTTATTTGTGGAATCTCCATTACTCTTCATACTCATTAATTTTTAAAGTTATTTCTCTTAGTTTTCATTTTTATTTCTATCACTTTAAAGGTTTTACTAAGATTAAGGTAAAGTATTAGTACTTCTAGCTCTGTTAACTCTTTTGTAAGCATTTTCTACCTTTTTTATTCTCTCATTTATATTTGTTGAGTTATTTTCATCCCCAAAAGTATTCTAAGATTTCTATTAAGAATTTGCTTATAAACGAGGAAATGTAGTCTAATTCTATTCATTCTAAGTATTTTCATCACTTTTACCAGCTTATTTTTTTTCTCTAATATTCACTTTTCTTACATCTTAGCTAAAAGATTTTGAATGTTAATTCTTAGGATGAGATTCTTCTTTATTGATTGTAATATCTCCTCTACTTTCAGATCTATCCATTTAAGTGTTAGCTCTAGATTTTGAGTTATTATCATATTTAGTTTCTAATAAATACTCTTATTTCTTTAATTGAATTTGAGTTCTACTCAAATCCTGCTTCTTTCTAGTTAATTCCTCTATTTTTAAAATTAATTAACAATTTATTTTTCAAAATGGAAAGTTTACATCTTGAAATAAATGCCATTGCATGAGAATTTTCTAATAAATCTTTAATGTAAGTGCCATATCTATTTGATTTATTAGATTCTTGATAATGATTAGTGCTCTTTTATTTAGCTAACTCCTTCTTCTCTTTTTCTATTAAATAAACTCTCATCTCTTCTCTGTACTTCTCCTCTTCATTTTATTCTTCGATCTCTTCATATTTCTTCTTTATTTAAGAAGTTATCTAATCATAGTGATCTGATTCTTTCAATATGTAATATTTCTCATAATTTTCTTTAAAAAGAGCAGAACTCTTTCTCCTTTTAATAATATCCTCATTCTTGAATTTTTGATCTACTTCCTGCAATTACTTCTTGCTTTAATTTTTATCTTTCTTTAAATATTCTATGAAATCTTCTACTTTAAATTAATTGTTATTCTTTTTATTATCTCCTCTATAATTTAATAATAAATATATTTGAGTTTATTTAGATAAAGATGATTGTATGATTTACATATTCTCTTCTACAATTCTTATTTTCGCTTAAGGACTATCTACAGGGTTTACTAAGGTTGTTTCAATTTTATTACTTACTTTTATTTAAACCTCCTTGATTAACTTATGCTGGCTCACAGTTGAAATTTTCTTAAGTTTAAATTTAGTATAATCCCATTCAATAGATTTTGATTTGATTTTATCTATTACTATAATTTAAAGTAAATTATATGATTTATTGTCAATTAATTATTAAATTATCAAACTTATAAAAAATTTACATTAATTCTATGAAAACCTTATATCTCTAAGGATTTAACCTTTTAGTTCTAAAATTTATTTGAGGATAGAAGAAAGTTCGTCCATAGAAACTATTCTTAGTTTATTGATAATTTTTTAAAGCAGAATATCATAAGTATCTAGATTCTGCTATTAGTCAGGAGATTATTATTGACTTACTATTTAATTTATCTATTCTTAAATGTCTGTTCTGTTGCAAAATCCATAAATTAATGGATCTTACACTATTTATTTACCCCACTTTTCTTTGAGTTAAATAGGAATGAAATCATTATTGATGAGTTGAATGAATAAATTATCAAAATCGTTTGGAACAATTTTAATTGTTTGATTATCATTATAATAGGATTTGAATTCATAACTCTAGTCTTAATGGTTATCTAATAAATAATAATAATAATAAGAATTAATCTATTAACATAAAATGTTAATTACCTTATTTTTTTAATTTAGATTGGCTATTTTATCTACTCAATTGCTATACCCTATCTGGAGAGATTATGCTTAGTCTAGAAAGTCTAGCATTATTTACTTCAAAATTCTCTAATTTAGTGGAATATTTAGTCTTATACTTTCTTAAGATTTTGATATTCTTTTTGTTAAACTTTTCCTTTATAATAGTCTAAACTTCGTCACTCTTCGATGTGAGGCTAACAAGTAATTCTGGATAAATACCAGTGCTGATAAGTGTTACAATATTTGTTAATCTTAAAGTGTTATCTAAAATCTTCATAAACAATTCTAAAGCAAAATATACTTATTTTTTAAAATCTTTTGTAAGTTTCTTATTATCTTTAAAGGTCTCAATTGAGCCTTTTAAATCCTCAAAACCCTCTAATAGTTAAATAACTTGCTTATCTTTAATATCAAATAGCTTTGATTTATTTTCCTCCTCAACATATTCATTTAAATTTGTAGTTAGTAGAGCCAATTCTCCTACCTTTTCTTGGACTTATAAACACATATCCTAATAATATCTGTAAAAAAATGTATGAATATCTATCTAATAAAAATTAAATATTTAATACCTCTTTAAACTTTCAAACTTCTAATTATATCCTTTATATTTCTCTAACAATGACTCTGATAGCTTATAAGGACCAGAAGGATATTCTTTATAAAAATCATCAATTACATCCTAAAGTTTACTACTTTCGATATTAGGGAGACTTCTTCTGAAATTAATAAGGGGGTATTCAATTTCAAAATCATCGAAATTGATTGCATGTTAATTTTTAGTTGTGTAAAATTCTAATTATTTACTATCAATATATTCATCAATTTTATTCTTCAAGCATAAATCATCTAAATATTTCATGTCTTTTAATGAAGATATCAGCTAAAAAGATTCATTTTTCTTATGTTTCCTATATTCCTCTTCTTTCTATACTTCAATTAACTCATATATTGACTACTTGTGCAATTCTTAGGCTTACTAAATTAGTTTTAAATAAATTATATAATTTCATTTAAAAATAATTAAATTAATTTACATCGATTTTTAATAAAATTGAAGATAATTTATTTTCTTCCTGTTTGATTTCCTTCTATTCTTAGGTTTGAGTAACCAGTTTTTTCTAAATAATATTGCCTGATTTATCTTCAATATTTTCAATAGCTTCTTACAATTATTACACATTTCTTCTTGTTGAGAATAGATTTTTCAAAATTTCTATTTAATTCTGTTAAAAATTATTATGTTTCTTTGTCATTTCTAAGATGAGTGTTTCTTCTTCTCTTATTTCTTTCTTCCTTTAATCCTTATTAGTTATCAAGTTTAATATTTGGAGTATTTCATAATATAATTATTTACTAAGTGTTAAACCAAATTATCATAATTTTTAATCAATGATTTATATCTCTGAGTTTCTCCATCCTAAGCTATTTATGTCTGCTCGCTCTCTGCCTTCAAAACCTCCAATCTATTATTCAATTCTTCAGGGTTTCTTTCATTCTTCAAAGGAAAATAGTCTTATCCTAAAGATATATTACTTGCAATAGGGAAAACTGAAGTAAATTCATTTTTGGGTTTTAGAGAGATACTAGTGTTTTATATTTTCTTAAATTTCATATTGTTAGATGATTATGACATATTTAGAGTTAAATCTTTTGAACTAATTTTGTTAAAAACTTCTTTATCTCTCTCTAAGTACTTGCTTTTTTCATCATTCTTCTATATCCACTCATTTAAAATCTCTTTAAACTATTATTTTAAATCATAAATAATATTTAATATCACTTTGACAAATAGAATATATGATAACTATGAATCATTTTATTCATTTACCTTATTTTCATTTGATGTTTGCAAACTAGTCTTTTAGTTCGATTATCTAAAATCTTCTTATTTATGAAATTCTTTTCTAATGCAATTCCTTTTTTTATTCAAATTCATTTCAAAGATTCTTCTCTTTTTGATATTCTCATCTTCTTCTAAATCTAAGAAGCTACTCTCTTCTGAAATTAATTTGGCTATGTCATTATGAAATCTATGATCTGACTATGGAATGAACGAACCAAATGATATATCTGTAGGTTTTATTTACTAGCTCGTAACATTGTGTTAACTGTTATTTTAAGTTTCTTCAAGGGAATTATTTGTGTAGTTGTTGACAAGATTGTTGTTCATTTACACAAAATCAATATCAACTTATTTACTTTCTATCTCTTAAATTTATAAATTATCTAAAACAAGTAAATCTGTTATAATCACCTCCGCTACGAAATTAATAATAATTTATTCCTAAAATTGATGGTATTCTTTAATCTTATAATTACTTAGCTAACAAATGCATAAAATATTCTTCCAAATATCAAACTTATTTATAATTTGATTACCATATATAAGAAGATATCTTGACTATCAAGTCATTTGCTCAATAAAATAACTATAACTATCTAATAAACATCTATCGTTTTAATGTAAAGAAATTCATTCTAATTACTTAAAGTTCACTTTAATGTTTTCTGGCTTAATTCATTTTTCATTAAATATTTCATATCTAAGCAAATAAAAAAAAATAAATATAAATAAATTTTAATTGAAAAAATAATATTATTAATTAATTATAATAAATCCTAGAAATTTCAATTTAAGATAATATACTCTATCCTTATTAATTAGGACACCCCCACCCACCTTCACTCTCCCAAATTTTTTGATACAGAAATTTTAGTTTAAACTTTGGGTGTATGATGATAAATTTCAATACATAAAATGATAATAAAATTTTATTTATATAATATTTTAATTTTAAACAAATTAAGTATAACAAGTAATAATTGATTATAAATAATTAATTATTACTAATAATACTTAATTTATTACCATATATTACCAATTATTACCAAATTCTTGTCTACCAGTAATCTTTAACATTATTATATAGATCATTTTTAATTATTTATTTAAGTATTATATTATTACTTTTGAAGTAGAATTATTTAATTAAAAATTAATTTGAAAATTAATAGTTATTTTGAAAATTAATCTTTTTAGATTCGACATATTTAAATGGAAATTATTTATAGGCGAATTATCAGTTTTTAAAGATTAATATATAAATTAACGTAATCAAAGATTTATTTCCTATGATTATCTATTCTAAAATATATTTCTCTGTCTTTATAAGTATATTTTTAAGCGTATAAGCAATCCTAATCTTTTGATGAGTTGCTTTTTATTTAAATAGAGATTCCTAAAATAGAAAATTTAAAAATAGATAAAGGAGTCTTGCTTTACTTGTACCTTTAATGGAAAATTAATTTAAATTGCCGTTGATAATGAAGGTCCTTTGGAATGTTATGAAAAAAAGTTAGAAAATATTTAGAAATAAATAATTAGGTGTGTATTAACCTTCAAAAGATCCATTCAAATCCATTTATTGGTAATCTATTTTTTAAATTATATAATCTAACAGATTTATTATACTAAATACATACATAAAAAATAAAGAAAAACAAAACACTATTTTTTATATAAATGTCATCAGTATCTTTAAATGACTTCAATGTCATCAAAACATTAGGAAGTGGAGCATTTTCTTGGGTTTATAAAGTATAGCGCAAGCAAGATGGATAGATATATGCATTAAAGAAAGTCAAATTGAGAGATCTTTCTTATAAGGAGAAGGATAATGCTTTGAACGAGGTTCGTATCTTAGCATCTATTAACTCTCCCCACATTATAAGATATAAGGATGCCTTTTATGATAATACCAGTGGGTGTTTATGTATAATTATGGAATTTGCAGAAAATGGTGATTTGATGGCAAAGCTAAATGATTATAAGAAGAAAGTAATGTTTATGGATGAAGCAAAAATATGGAAATATGCTGCTTAAATACTAATGGGTTTAAAATCATTACACGATTTAAAGATCCTTCATCGTGATCTTAAATGTGCAAATATCTTCTTAGGTGCTAACAATAAAGTAAAACTAGGTGATTTGAATGTCTCAAAGATAGTCAAAAGAGATTTAGCTTATACTTAAACTGGAACTCCTTACTACACTTCTCCTGAAGTATGGCAAAACCAACCATATGATTCTAAGTGCGATGTTTGGAGTATGGGATGCGTTCTTTATGAACTCTTGTCCCACCATCCTCCTTTTGAAGCTAAATCTATGGAAGAACTCTATAAAAAGGTTTGTAAAGGTACTTATTAAAAACTCCCTAAACAATACAGCTAAGAAATGAATGATTTTATTGGACTTTGTCTTAGAAAAGCACCCAAGCTACGTCCTTGTGTAAATTCTCTACTAGAGTTTCCAAGCCTTTAACCTTATCTCTCAAATATGAATGAAACAACTGAAGAAGATAAGGAAAATAGATAACCAAACATATAAAAAGAAAACTCTAAAAATCTTCTCTAAACAATTAAAATGCCTTACGGAAACTTAAATGCATTAAAGAATATTCTTCCTAAATCTTAATTTGAGGATTCCATTGATTCGTTCATGGAAGAGTAATTATAAGCAAAGAAATATTCATCAAATAGACCTATTTCAGCTGTTAATAATGAATTAAAGAATAATCTAAACTAAAGACACTCCCTTGAATCTGGAAAAGTTTAACCTCCCTCTTCTAATCGCGATATCCAAGTCTAAAGATAAGCATAATCACCTCAATCTCATGGATCTAACTAATAAATATAAAGTAGTAGATAAAGAATTTAATCAGCACATAATGTAATTCTTAGCCGCTAGGATTCAAATGCATCTGTTAAAAATTAAATTAAACCAGTTAATAATATTGGAAATAATAATAATAATAATAATAATTGCCCATTACCAAAAAGTCCTGAAATATTAGGAAATAAAAAAGTTTCAGCCTTACAGCGCAACGGTATTGAAATGATTAAACCAAGAAATTCTATTGAAGAAGGAATCCCATTAAGAAATGACAGAGAAAGAGGGAGTGTAAATATTCCAATTAATCAAAGATACCCTTCTGCAGGAAGAAGAAACATCATTTGTTGATATGAATTTAATTAACTTGTGCATTAATAATTAAAATAAAAAAGAATGAGTAATTAATATTCTCCAATCTTTAATTACTTTAATTAAATTATTTTGAATGTAATATATATATCTATTACAATTATCTTATACATAAATATATAATCTCTTTATACTTTCTATTGATAATCTCATTAGATTTTAATACAAATAATCCTAATATTCTTCAAAATTATTTTAATAAATATTTAATAAAAATTTATTTTTATCCAATTTTATAATTATTTTTTAATATTGAATAAAAGACAAATCTATAAATAAATCTATTATTATTTATATTATGAAAAATAAACAATTTTATAAACTGTGATTTGTATAGAATAATAATCTAATTAATTAATTAACACCTAATCCATTGTTTTATTAAATTTCCCCAAAAATAAGGGAAAAAATCTTAATCATAATTTAATGAAAAAAATGCATTCTGACTATATATAATTGAAATAGATAATAATCAATTTTGATAATTGTAATATAAATCAAACTAGCATGAATGCAAATTAAGATTAAAATAGATTGAATGCATTTCTATTAACAAAAGAAAATATAATACTCAATGCATATTAAGTATAGGATTAATTTGTTGATAACTTTTCAAAGAAGGTAATAAATAAAACAAGTTCTCTTTAGGCTTCGAACTTACTGTAAGCCAATAAAAAGTAACTAGCATTCTACAAAATTAAAGTTTATCATTTTAAGCTGTAACAAAGAATAATTAGAAGGATAGATAATTTAATATTTGCAAGCGATTGTATCCTAATATGTTAGCGTATTAACCAAATCCTATTTTTCTTATATTAGATTTTAATTTTCATAATTAAATGCTAAACCTTTGAGAGGTATGTAATAATATTCGCCAGTTATTATATTTACCCTATTACAAAGTATTATTTGGCAAGTATAATTATATTTTATAGGATTTAAATAATTTTGGAGAGGCCCAGATTACATTAAAACAAATGTATGATGAAAGTCAGGAATAAAAATAATAAAAATGAGTTTTCATTAAATTTGTGAGCATAAATTTTTGGTTTTAATTATTATTAATAATTGGACTAGCATTATAAAAGGTGGGAAATGTAAATGTTAATTATCATATAATTCAAAAAATTAATAAAATTCTTGTCTGAAGATTAGGATTATAATTATTAACTTCTTTCCCTATAAGCTGTAATTATTTTCAAGTGAAGGAATCTTGCCCTAGATTAAAAAGTTAATTGCCTTTACAATTTAAAGAAATTCATTAAGAGTTTATTACTTTTTACATCTCTCAATTATAAAGTGAAATGGGCATAAATTAATGTGAGAAATAAACAATTCTTTAAGACAAGATTTTTAATTAATAAAAAAAAGTAGGATTTTTGATTTTCATCTTAACAAAATTTAATCTAAATTAGTATATAATAAAGAGAAATGATTGAATAAGACTAATCATTTCAAACAAAAGATTAGGACACTAATGATTTCGTAAATAAAGTTGACTAGAAACTTCTTTTCTTAGATTATAGTAGCTTTTTATAAGGTGGAGGCCACAAAGGAGATGAAGGCAGATTGTAAGAACCTGATGCAGATTCATCATAGTAAAAAGAAAGATAAATACTGATGTCTGAGTTAGTAATGAATGACACCTTATAATGTCATAAAGAGACAGATGAAAACATGTTATCTGATTTCGACATGCGCTTTTAAGATTTATACCCAATGAATTAGAAACGCAGTTTTGAATTTAGTAATGAAATTATCTTCAAGAACTGTGTTTCTAACTACACTCAAACAGATTTAAACTCAAAATGCAATACTCCTTTAGTGTTTAATAAAAGACAGCTCTCAGCAGAAATCCATTTATAAAATAATTAAAGATAGATTGAAAATACTAGCATCTAATAATAACCTTCTCTACATGACACCCAGAAAACGCTGAGAATGGAAATTTCTGTTAGAGATAACACTGACAAAACTGAAATTATATATGACTCTTAATAGGAACACACATCACATAAAGATGTATAGAAAGAATTGAGTAATGCTTCTAAATTATAAAGGAAGAAAACTTCTATTAATATTAATGCTAATATTAACTTTATTAAATCTGTAGAAGTATCAAAACCCACAGATTAATCCAATTAATCTTAGGATTTTAATAATTTACGCTCAACTAACACCCCGGGTAAGCTAGATGAAAAAATTTTCAAGGGGCTTCAAATTATCAACAACATCAACAACTAACTAGCTTCTTCATAGCAATTCAAAGATTCTAGAAAGGACAGAATTGTAAAGAGATTCATTAATTATCTTTATAACTTGAATCCCAAAAGAAAATTAAGAGATTTTTAGTCAGTTTATTATAAATTAATTAATGACGCTGCAATCTGGAGTGAGTAAAAGAATAATGAAACTTAGCAGTAATCTATAATTTTCAATTTCTTAAATATATTAAAAGAGTTTCCTATAAAAATCTTTGGTGAGTAATTTATTCTTTATCCAACAGATAAAATTCTAATGTTCTGGAAATTCTTTTGCCTTATCGGCGCTATAGTTTTCCTATTTTCATATTCAATAACAATAGTTATGTACGGTGAATAGCAGGAGACTAATTATATGAATTACCTTTTATTATCCTGCATGCTTTTATTATTTGGAGATATTCTAATCACATTCAACACAGCTATATATTAGAAAGATATTATTATATCGGATAAAACATAAATTAGAAACAATTACCTTAGAAGAGGCTTTCTTTTTGATTTTCTAAGTATAAATACACTTATCATAAAAATTATTCTATTCAATAATTATTAATCCAAAAATTTTGATTACCTCTCGTTGATAATTAATTACTTCATAATATTCTAATGGATTTCTATCATTAATAAACTCTTAGAGAACTCTTTGATACTTATTAAAAACTCCTATTAAGGAAATATTCACAAGCTATTCAAAGTTCTTTTTTACAATGTATTGGTAGCTCATTTATGTAATCAGCTTATTCTTCTTAATCAAATCATTAAATTAATTTCATTTTAAATTAAAATTTCTTAGTAACTATTTCTTGGATATACCTCAGAAATTTTGAACTAAAAGAAGGATATACAAACACCTGGATATTTCATTAAAATATTAAAAGTGATGATTACATTACTTAGTATCTCTTCACTTTCTACATATTCATTTCAACATTAACTAATGGTAATATTAATATTTTTAACTCATTCATATTTTAATTTTAAAATAAATTATAGTAGGGAAAGATCATATATAACCCTAAAATAGCTTGGAAATAATACTATACTCTATTACTTTAATTATCATCTTATGTGCTTTTATCTACTCAATCATTTCTATTGGTACTGTTATTTATAATTGTTAAAAAAAATAACTAGAGATTGATCATATTATCAGAACATTACAAAAGTAAATAATAAATTCAATTTGGGTTTAGAGTTAAATAATTAATATTTTATAAAAAGTTATCTGTAAAGAAAAAATGCCGATATCAGTCTTATAGGAAGAGCAAGGAATTATTTACTTTACTTAAAGGAAGAAACAAAGAATATCAATAAATTCGAAGAGGATTAGATAATTCAAACTCTCTCTAAATAATTATAAGATGATATCATAAAAGAAACAAACACAAAATTATTTTATAAAATGAGTCTCTTCTTATAAAATTTCTCTCATTAAACCAACGCTAAACTTATTTATAAGATGGAAGAGATTATAGTCAGTCCAAATTAAGTAATTCTATAAGAAAATTAGCTAGATGACCAATCGATTTATTTTATTGCTTAAGGTCTAATAGAAATTTTCCATTGCTCAGGTTAAGAAGAAAGAAAAATTTAAACAATCTAAGTTCTTTAATAAAACTAATATTTTGGAGAAATTTCCTTTTTTTCTGGAAATAATCGTACTGCTTCAGCTAGGAGCGTTAATTTTTCTACTTTATATAAAATCACGAGAAAAGACTTCTTAGAAGTTATTAGGCAGAAAGATGAAGATTTTCAAAGATATAAAATGATTTAAGAATAGATTTTATTTTAAAATAATTTGAATTGTATTCGAGTAGAGTGTTATGGATGTTCTTAGCTGGGTCATATTGCCAAAAACTGTCCTAAGATTCATTCTTAAACTGATAATTAAGCCTTTATTCTCAAATTAAATTTTCCTTAATATGTTTAGAGAAATATTTTTTACAGGAGAATGAAATCTAAATAACTAAGTAATGCAAGGTAGACTTAATATTATTCATAAATTAAATATTAATGTTGCTAAAATAAATTATTTTATAATTAGATTGATGATACAATAAAATAATGATATTATAAAGAAGCTTAAATAAAACCTACATCTAAATCCAATAATGTTTGATATTATGGAGGAGGAAGAAGATGAGGAAGAGTAGGAAGAAGAAGAATATGAATAAACAATATCTGATATATATCAAACAAGTTCAAAAGAAGATAGTTATCATGATGAAAACATTTCTCCAATCGAGGAAATCTCTCAAAACATATAAAAGCCAATAAGCACTAAATATCTAAATAGCTAAATTAAATAAGAATCAATTTTTGAGAAAGAATCAACAATATCTTAATTCCAACAAAAAGAAAATGATTACAACAATAACATAATTTAAAATAGTAGCTCACTCTCGCCTTAAATTCCATCTATCTTTTAAGATTGCTATTCTGAGCAGTAATTACTTTATTTTAAAATAATTGATTAAAGATAAAAATTAAAAAATATGAACTGAATGTTTTTAAATAAATAAACAGATTAAAGGAATAATGTTTCTCACACCCATCTAGATATAATTCAGAATTAACAAGAATTAATGCAGATGAAGAGTAAATTAGAAGGCCTTCTTGCTTCAGAAAAGAATCCAGTGATAAGAATAGTTAAAAACAAGAATTTTCTTAAAAGCAGCTTATTTAATCATTTAGGGATTTATTAAAAAGAAATAATAGTATGGATACGTTTTAGTCTTTAGCTATGATGCCTAGTTTATTACCTTATTCTTGTAAAGAAAAGTTACCATATTCTACGTTTTCGACAAGTAATGAACCTTCTTCATTTAATGGAGATTTTGATAAAAGGTTTAATTATTATTATGAATAAATAAATGAGCCTAGTATTTAAGCTTAAATAAAAGATTATGGAAATAATAGAAATAAAAAAAATTCTTTCGAAGTTTATTGTAATAGTAAAAAATAATTACCAAGCAATATCATTAATATGCTGAGTTAAAAAGAAATTTTAGAATAAATTTAAAAGTAAAATTCAAAACCTAGAAGTAGTTATCTTGAAGCTATAAATTCTACCTAATTAATGAGCCAATTTGATAAGATGCAGTGCTTTAGTAAATTTTTCCCCCATAATAACTTTAAGGCAGTAAAAGAATAACTCCATCGAATTTAAGAAAGAAAAAAGAAACAATTAACATTCTTCCACTCCATTACATTTAATCAAAATATAAATAAACAAACTACTGAAATACACAATTAAAATTAGCATTTAGATAGAGATATTATAGAATTAATCAAAGAAAATGAACTCTTAAAAAAAGTGAATTAAATAACCTCTATTTCATATGGAGTTGGAGAAAAAAGTTATAATGCTGGAATACCTAATAAATTCTTGTAAAGAAAATAAATAATATTATGATGTATTAATTAAATACAATAAATGAAACAAATACCTTATAAATAAATTATAATTACAAAAAAATATATTTTATTCATCTTTTCTTTATTTATTTTTCATATTCATATAAATATATTATTAAATCTTCCTTCAACATTCAACTGAGATCAAATAAATTTGTATTTAAATCATAATTTAAAATTTTCTTTCTAATTTCTGATTTAAATTAAAATATTTTTACCAATCGTTCTTCTCCTCTTTCAGTCTTAATTAATACATTTAAATTTGTGAGAGAGATAATTTAATCTTTTATGTGTAAAAACTAAATAATTATGTAATTATTATTGTACTACTTATTTGCTCGCGGAGTAAGAGAAGAATGAATATTTTGTAAATTTGTAGGCTTTATAGTTAATAATTACTCACTTTTTAAGTTAATAACTTAATTTAATTAAAAGATAGACCTACATTTACATTAAATTTTGAAATTTTACCAAAAGTTAAAAGAAATTTTTTCTCTGGTTAAATTATTATATTGTAGTGGAAAAACTAAATATAAATAAACTAGAAATTTTAAGAGGTATTGTAAAATAAAAAGATTCTAAAAAATGATGAATGATTAATATGAAATGATAGAGAATAATTTTGCAAAATATGTAGATTCAATGAATAAATAAAGACATTATCAAATAATTAATTGTTGGTTTTATAATTTTACTTTTATGTTAAATAAATCTTTTTCCATAATTATATATTTTTGTTATAAATTAGGGCAATCATATTCATATTTTCTATTGCCTATAGCAGAATCTTTTCTTCCCTAGGATAAATGTTCACTGCTAGTGAATTCAGCTAATTATTAAGAATAAGAGATCTTTCTATTATTGAAAGTACTATTTTATACTTAGGGCTCTGCTTATAGGTTTTGTTACTAATTTTATAAGGTAAGAGATTTTGAGCTTTTTCTTGTGTCTTGAATCTCTTCTTAAGGATTGCCATTTTCTTACATGATCAAAGCAGATGTTTTTCTTCTAGTATTGCTTTATTCGTTAGGTTAAGCATCAAATTATTACTCTTGTACTTATTGATTGCCTGAGTTTTTTCTTTAAATGCCAAAAGGATTTGTATTATGAGCATTTTCATTAGTATCATGAGGTAGGGAAGATTTCTTTGTTCTATGCTAACTGATTTAATGATGAGAATGAGGTACTACTCTGGAGGTATTTTAAGTAGAAGAGGGGTCTTCCTAAATAGACATATCTGTAGGGGGAGGTTCAGAAGAAAGAACTTATTTGACTTAAGGAACATCATCTTTGTGAATTATGCTATTTAATTAATCTAATCTTCTCTTTTCCTCTTCTAATTTTGCTAACTCTGCAGCTTCATCAAGGACAACTGGTAATTAATTTAAATATCCACCTCCAAATTCACATCCTATTAATCCTCTTCCTCCCCAATTCATTTAAGGTTTCAGCATTAAATTTTTAACAATCTTCTCCTCTATGTTGAAAACTATCAGTTCTATTTCTTGTCCTTCGTTATCGAAAATAATATTGATTAACTCATCCAACCCATCATATTTATATTTTTTTAAACCTATGACAAAATCATACTTTGCTTACAAACCTGCTTTTTAAGCTGGACTGTTTTCATCAACCTACAATTTTTAAATATAATAATTATTAATCTATTAATTGTTATAGAAAGAAATAATTACAGTCAAAACCTTAAAAGTATTATCATGAGAAGATAAATAGTTCTCTAATCTAAGCATGACTCCTAACAAATTCTATTGGTTTGACCAAGATTTATTTGGAACAATTTGTACACAGCGTATCTTTCTTGACAATATATCATAGATTACCATCTGTAGAGGTTTATTTTCATTCTCACTTACGATTGTAAAAAAGTCTTTCTTATCATCTACTACATACTGCCCGTCTTCATTCAATTCTAGTTCAACATCTAGAGGCTTACCATTACTTTAGTTAACTGGCAATATATCTACAATGAAATCTGTAAAGAATTTAACTCCTATTAATCATTTAACAATATATTAACTCAGAAATAAATATTCAAAAACAAACATAATCTAATAATTTAGAATTAATTTTCTACCTGCATTATCGCATGGAGAGTTCTCAGACACTGAAATAACTCTATAACCTTGGCCTTGTCCTAAACTACCTTTAATTTCCTAATTACCCATTTTGATTTCTGTGATTTAAGATATTCCTAGCTTATACTTAACTACAATATAATTTTCTTTTGATATATAAATATCTTTTTAATATAAAAATAATACATTCAATTAGCAACACTTGTTTCTCCTTTATCAATTTAATTAAAATAATCAATCAAATATCTATCTTAAAAACTCTTTTCAGTCATTTCCTAAGTTAAATCAAAAACTACTCAACAAACATCTAAATATGACTCGATTATTAGCAATCGCTGCTATCATATAGCTTAGGAATTATCAAAAAAACAAGCAAACAAAATCTTTTTATTCACTCAATTCTGATATCAAAAATCCAAAGATAGATATTGCAAAACCCTTTTGATTTTGGAAAATTTCTAGTTAATAACTATCTATCTATCTATCTTCATTAAATTAATAAAATCTATCTATTTTATTACTATGATTTTAAAAATATATTTTAGAAATATTTATAAATTAGTCCATAATCTCCCAGCCATTAATCTTGCAAATGTTGATATATTCTAAAATTTTTAAATATTTTTATGAAAAAATAATGAATTATAAATCATTAATTTATTATTGGTTATCAATTTAGAGTAAATAGAACTATTTTTGATAAGGATTTACATAATTAGAAAAGCATTATTTATTTATTATTCATATATTCAAGCGCGTTCGATACAGATATTATAATTAACAACTGATTGATGGAATTCGATAATGAAATTCGTAATAAAATTAGGATGGATTTACCCAAATTAATCTTGTATGATGGGTAAGAGAATGAAAATCTTAAGAAATAATATTTAGTAACTGTCTATAATCCTAAAGACATATTTTTAAGAGCTTTGAATACATAATTATAATATGAAGATACTGATGAACTTTTTGTGAATAATAATATCTCTAAAAGAATGATGATATTCTTCTTGAATTATTTATAGAATGAGAATCTTTTGAAGGGAGAAGAGCTTAGTAAAAAATTATATTTTGGATTAATCAACATCAAATCTTATGATGAGAATGGGAACTTAGAGTACGATTCAATGGAATAGTTTCAATAATATCTATTCCTACCAAACTATATCTAGGAAGTTTATAATGAAATTATTCTGATGGTAATGGACCTTGGGAGGTGGTATTGTCTTTATCTGCACAAGGATAAACAAATTGGGTAATTGTTTGACTTTAAAAATTCTGGGAAAGTGGATGTTTAAGAAAATCTTGAAGTGATAAATGAAATAATACAGGCAGAATTTAATTTTAATATTACTGATTACGATATAAGAGTACTTTAAGAAAATATCAATGTTGAATCTGATGGAGCATTCTTTATTATTAATTTACTTTATAAATTCATCTAAGGAGTTTAACTTGATAATCTTACTTTCAATGGAAAAGAGAAGGGAATTCTTAAAGATAGATTAGATTGGCTAGCTCTAAAAACTAAAGATATATATGAGAGCAAAGATAATACTAAGAAATCAAAAGGGAAAAAATCAAATATGAATGATTCCGAAGATATTATTTTAGATGAAACAGTTTAGAAAAAATAGAGTAAGTCAAATACCTCTTATAAAAGCAGAGATCTTACCAGTTAAAGGAAATTATAAGAAGATGACTAATCCAGTTAAAACGATTCTATGCTTATTCCATAACCAAATTAAAGATCACAGAGAAAGCCAACTGTATTTATGAATAAAGGTAGGCAGAAAACTAAAATTTTAGCTTTAAATCAATAAACTTAAAACAATTTTGATAGGAGGTAATTTGACGATTTAATAAAATATTTTTGATAGTTTAATGTAAAATTATTAAATTTAAATAGTGATTTGCAAGAATCTTTCGATTTTAGAGGACAATAATAAATTTAAGGAAAGAACATTTTATAATAAGATACATCTTATTAAGAATCCGTCAATGAAGACTTAGGTTAAATGTGGAATTTTGCAAAAAATTAATAGAAAAAGAAAGAACCTTTAAAAAAATATAATTAAAATGAATAAGAATTGAACTAATTATGGGACTTCAAAACTCAATTTAAAAAGGGTCAAAAATACAGATATAATCAGCCAGTTCTAATTCCAGAAGAGCATAAAAAGTATTATCAGCAGAGGAATGATCAAACATCTATGCAGAGAGAATTTTAGGATAAAGTGATTGATATTATTGCATTTCTAGATTCTCCAGATAACCAAGATATTCTTGGAAACCCTGTTGTTGAGTAAATTTATTATCCTTTTTGTAATTAAAATCTATCTTTTATTTACTTAGAAAAATTACAAACTATTACTTAATTTAATAAAAAATATTTTACTATTAATTAATAAATATTTACAAAAATTAATATGAAATTATTTTGAATTGCATAGAAAATTATTCATTTTTTTGAAATTTTTTCTCATTTATAGATTAATTATCTTAAATTGAATAAATAATGAAATAGGTAAGCTGTAAACAGACTCAAGTAATAGTTAGGTTTCAAGTAGAGTAAAGCTAAGGATATCGATGATAGTGATGACACTTAATCAGGGTATAAAGGTAAAGATATACAAGAGATAAAGAAAGTCATTAAATAAAGGATGATAGAAAATGCTACTGGCAATTTAGATGCTTTGTTAGAAAAGCAAAAGATTTTGAACGATATTCTTGATTATGATATGGAAGACAGAAAGGATTTAGAAAAGAGATTTGAAAATGAAATACAAAAAATTGATTCTAGATTTTAAGAATATATGTAGAAATATGATGCAATGAATTAATATGAGGGTTTATAGGCTATGTATAAAAATGCTTATCACGGTCCACCAGATTATGAGATTTCTTAAATGAAGGAATCAATGCATATGGAATTACAAAACTATCTTCTTTCTGGGCTTGGATTACCTGGAAAGTTTTCTAGTAATCCATTTTTTAAAAACTAACCTGATCTCTAATAACACTCCATACAAAATGGGAGTTAAAACAATAAAAGTCAATCGCTTTAGAATTCTCAAATAAATCCTTAATTCAATTAGAGCATGGTGAAATAAAATAGCCCTAATAAATAAATCATGAAAAATAATAGTATGATAAATTTGAGCAATTAAAAAGGGTTAGACAATTCTCTTTCTAAAAAGGATTTAAAAAATAAAGAAGTTGTGCAATAAGACATGATTGCTAGAAGATATAATGTAATAATAACCAAAAAGAATCTCGTTGATGCTTTGACACAAGATAAACTAGAAGAACATGTTATTGATTTTGTTTTAGGTTATTTAGAAGAAAAATATTATCATGAGAACAGTAGAAGTGTGATGATTCGAGATGAAAATAGAATTTTTCTCTACCCTGTTAATTTTTACTCTGAGCTTACTTATAATAATCCTTTAGTTAAATAATAGTAACTTAACTTTAGCGAAGTAAGTAAATATACAAGGAATTATATTAATAAATATACAATCTTTGATGAATTTGATAAATTAATAATACCTATAAGAATAGCTAAACCTCAGCTATTCACCTTAGCCGTCGTAGATATAAATGTGAGATAAATTTTATATTTACCTATCCTGAAGAATATTAATTTTAATAACCAAAACAATTCTAATAATAACTCTATTCAATCAGGTTCTTAAAATAATTCAGATATATCACAGCTATCAGAAAACCCTCTTCAAAACCCTATAAGCTTAAATATACTTAAATATCTTGAAAAGGAGTATTCAAACAAATGTATGAAAAATTTTAAAATCCTGAATTGGAATCTTACAAATATTCCTTGTACTCAAACTTCTTCTCCTACACTTTCTGCTTATTACATGCTGGTATATATAATTATGATCTTTGAATAGAATTACCATTTCCAAAAAGTTAGTAATGAATAAATAAAGGAATTCAAGTTTTGGCTTCCAGAAGTTTTTAAGACGGTTGGAATTACTAATAATAGAATTGGTGACATCAATTATTTTGTTTCTTTAAAGTGAAATATAATAATCATAATTAATCATAAATATAATAACTTTTTAATAATACCTTCTTTAATAACCTATATACAGAGTATATAAGTAATAAGTAAGTGGTTATTAATATTATTCTATATAATTAATATATCCAACCAACCAACCAATCATTGCTAGCAAGCTAGCTAAATTAAACTTTTAAACGAAACTTAAAAATATTTTAAATTAATTAATATTTTTTAATGTATATGATAATACTTATTTAATAGTTACAATCTTAAGTATTTATATCAGGATTTATCTATTACTCATATTATAATATTAAATTCTACACGTTTCTCCTTAAGACTTTCCAAATAGACACTTTATGACCTATAATTCATATTTCTACTTAATTTTAATAATCGCATTCAACCATTCAATATTTTTATTACAAAATACTATGATAGTAAGCATACTCATTGGAGTAATTATATTATTAACCTTTATAAATACTAAATTATTTTTACATCTTTGTAGATTATTCTAATCAAAAAAGATTTATTGAAAATTAATAAGATAAATTGCATTTTGCGGATTAGAATTCCTCGATTCATGATTTAATAATGGAGGTAATGGTTTTATTTAAAATAATTAGCATTATATTGAGTTAATTATTTATATTATGACACTAATTATGGACTTAAATTGACATTTTTTTCTACCGTAAATAGTAAAATATAAAAACAAGAGAGAATCTTTTTTTTCTTAAGAAAACGCTCTAAATTTTCTCTGATGAATGAAGGGCTATAATTTTGGATTGTAAAAGATGTACTTTCTTGTATTGAAAATAAAAAGGAAATACTGTTTTATATATCTTTCATTTTAAAATTTTCTATTTCTCCCAGTCAGTTTTTAGTTATATTAAAAAATCCTTACTATACATAAGTAAGGAATCAAAAGTTGAAAAACCTGTGAGTGTTTTATTACATCTAATTTTCCTCTAGAGTTTTTTTGAGCTTTCTTAAATAACCATGTCAAGAAATGAAGTTCTTGTACATAAAATATCCATATTTATGTAAAAATTAGTCTCTTTAAATGGTTTGATGCCATAAAGATAAAATCTTTCCTTTTTATTTTCCTTTCTTTCGATGTAAATTTTGAAATTGTCTTTTAATATTTTTATATCATAAGATTAAGGTGAGTATAGAAGAATGAATCTTCTACCAAAGAATATGTATTTTTTAATAAGATTATAATTGAAAATTATAACACGTAGAAGAAGAATTGTGTTTAAGGTGTTAAATATATGCCAATGGTGATACAAAACCTATAAATAATACACAATACAAGAATACATATTTATTTTCATTCCAACTTTGGAGTTGTTGTTCAGATTATTAATATATATTTATTGAGCGTTTATAATTATTTTCATGGTGATTAATTTGGATGTACGAAGAATGTATTTCTCTAGAGGTTATGTATTCTTCACGCTCTTTCTTTCGACTGAAATCGATTGAGAATCAGATCACTTTCTTTGTCTTCTTCTCTTTCTTTTTAGCCTTCTCATTCTTTTCTTTCTCCACTTTTCTCTCATTTCTTATAATTATTTCTTATTTAATATTTAATTAATATTATGATTATCTTTATTCGCTGCACTCCTCCAATCTATTAAAATACCCTTTTATTTGATAAATTTAAATCACGCTCATTCTTTTCAAAATTATCTCTTTTTCCCACTCACTTTCACTCGTTTATTATAATCACATACCTAGTTATTATTTTTCCCCACATCTTTCTTCCTCTTCTTCTATTTAATTAATCATTATTAATTTTTTCTTTCCATATCTTTCTCTGGAAACCATCTGTATATCCTTTTTTCTTATTTTTATGAATATCTTAACATCTTCATCACATTTACCCTCCCTTCTACTTAAAATCACATTAAATTTAATTATTAAACTTCTAATATTTTGCATTTTTTTCTTATCTAACAAGTCTTTAGTCGTTTAGCGGTAGAGGCATAGACATGCTAACATCTTTATTAGAATCAGTAGAATGAAGTGTTTATTATACAGAAATCAAAGAATAAATAAATTCTAAATTAAGATGTCAATTAAGCAAAAAGAATTAACATTAAAACTATCATTTTTTTTTGTATGTATCCTAATAAGAGGAAAGCTCCTTTTCGTACTATAATTTAGCTGCAATTCCTCTAATAACCGGAAAATAGATAAATAGATTTATTAAAATATTTAAGTGTTGTATAAATATTGGATTGCAATTATCACAAAACATACTAAATCTTAAAATCTCATTGATTCTTTATTAATCTATTTTACAGAAAGTAATTAATACTATACATAATAAAATTTTTAAGGTAGAAGATAGTTGATTTTTTGGAATTATAAAATTAAATAGGTTATATTTCAATACTTTCTAGCTATTATTCTAATATTAGTACTAAAAATATATCATACTTTTCAACCACAGAATAAATAAATTATATATTTTTATTAGCAATTTTAAGTATAGTAGAAAATATTTATAATTAGATTTTTACATTTTTGTATTGTTAAATATTTCTTAATTCATACCTCAAATAAGTATTTTAACATTCTTAATATTTTGTTAGAGGAAAATTCAAAAAAATCTTAATTTTGATATTTTGAATTAAATATTACTTTATTTAGAATTCAAAGAAATTTTCTTTCTCTAAAATTTAACAAACAAGAATTCAAAATCTTTTTCGCTGACTAAAGATTATTTAATTTAAAGAACTTGAAAAAAATGAAAAATGAAAAAGGAGATGCTTAAACAAATAAAAAATGAAGAAGAAGTAATTGAAAATTATACAAAAAGTTAAACAAAAAAATTAAATATGAGTGAGAATGGAAAGTAAAGATGAATAAGATTAGAAATATATAGAAAAAGAAATAGATTAAAGAAAGATTATTTCACAAATCAAATATAACCATAAAATAAAAAATAAGCTAGAAGAAAAATAGTTTTAGCGAAATAGAAACTTCCATAATAACTTTTTATAATACATTAAATCTTTTCTAATTTATTTTTAAAATAAAGGAAAAAAGGTAAAGTAAATCCTTATGATTATCTTTAAGCTCTAAATAATTGAATTATTTTTAATAAAAATGAAGTTTAACTTTGAAGAATAATAATTAGAAATAAGAATTCTTCAAGAATAAAATTAATTTCTAGAAATAAAAGAAAAATGAAATCTTTTCAAAGATCTGAACAGTAATAAATCTAATCTAATAAGAATTCTACTGAAAAAACACAATTAAATTATATAAAATTTTAATGATAACAAAAAGTAAACTTAAATATTGAAATAATAAATTGAGATTATATCAACTTCACAAACTTTTTGATGTGCATAATAAAAATGAATATAATAAAAAAGAAAATAATAATTGTTTTAAATAACCAAGATAATTGTTAAATAGATAGAGAAATGCAATTTAATAAAGTGAGAAAAGGATGATTGAATGATATAGATAAAATATTAGAAATAACTTATGATAAAAATGTTTCTTTCTAATTGAATAGATATGAAGCAGTTAATCTATTACATGTTTTTGTTAAAATATAGATAAGATAATTGATATTTATGTTATTCATCATTAAATATCAGAAATTATATCTAAATTTATTAAACATTACTTTTAAGATATTGATTTTAAAATAAAAATTGTTAATGAATGTTCTAATATTTAAAATAACATTTAAAAAATTATTTAATATGCTTTTTAGTATTTAATATTGAAGAAAATACATGGATAAAGATTAAAGACTAAAATTACAAAAGAAATTTAATGAGCCATTTTAGTATTGAAGAGATATTGGAAAATAATGACATTATTCCATAAATATTCTAAAATTCTACTGAAGATGTTTGATTTGTAATATATAATTAGATTTAGAAATTCCTAATCAGTGAAAAAGAATTAATTTTAATATATATTTCTTTTGCTTTTCTAATATGTGTTTTTGTTGGTATGCATTCAGATTAATCAATCTTGTATATTAGTTATATAATTTAATTATTGAGTGTTTTCAATTCTCTGATTACAGTAAGTAAAAATTGTAGAAGAACCAAAAAAATAATAAGAATATTAAAATTAACTAAACAAACAAATTCTAATTTAATTTGCTTAAATGTCTTAGTAAAAGATTGATGGGTTTTTAAAATATTTGAAACCTTCTAAAGATATTCAGAATCAATTTTTTTAGAAAAAGAAAGATTAACAAAGCTTTGATTGTGATGTTCAAAAGAATGGTAATAAAGTAATTCCATATAGAAATCCTAAATGTATAAGTTTAGAATGTGTTTATTCTCAAGATGTTTTGGTAGAGAAATTTACTAGAGAAGCTGAGCTAAATGGAAATTATAAATTTACGTGCTAGTATTGTAATACACCTATTTATTTAAATGCATTTGTCCTTGATACTAATTTGTAAAAGATTGTCGATGATGCATATTAGAAGAATCCGCAATCTAATAAAAGGATTACTGTTAATAAAAATGGATCTTGGAATCCAGTTGTTGATAAAACAAAGAATCAATTAAGTATGGTGAATCTTCCAGAAGTAGAAAATTAAGATACTATTGTTCCTGATATTTAAGATTTCACTATTGAGGATTATAATATATTGCTTGAAAAATATAAAAATGAATGGCCAGCAGAATTTTCTGTAAATCAAAAATTATTAATTAATTTAAGAATATGAAAATAGAAAATTAATTAATTAATAATGGTATCCTTAAAATTTTTATTAAATTAAAAGGAGACAGCATTCAAATCATATGATATGGAAGTCAAGTTTGCTGATGTTTATTCTTTAATTTTCAAATCAGAAGTGAGCATAGATACAATGAGATTCTTAATGGCTTACCTTTAGAATTAAAACTTGAAAGATTAATATAAATGGAAGATATTTTATATTGGAGTTGATCTCTAGGAATTTGATGAAACAAAAAATGAAGGAAAATACGAATATATAAATGGATACGAGTAAACTTTAGGTTCTAATGAGTTTAATAATTGGGAATATATAGCTTTATTTTTCAGATTTGAGAGGGTGTGGACATTACTGATTTATAAGTAAAGGGACAAGTAAGTAGTGGCTATGAATTTTTATCACCTCTAATAAACAACTTAAATTTCTAAGTATTTGTTAAGTACAATTTTGAATATTAAATCAGAACCTAAATTCATTCCTGCATTCGAAATTGATAAAGTTGAAGATCTTTAATATAGTGGTAATCTCATTTTCTTATTCTTCTACAACCTCCTCGTAGAAAAAGATTTCTCTCACATGACTGATGTAACTAAAGAAGGAGTATAGTCATTTAAAGCAGAAACAGCTTCATTAAAGTGGTTAATATTAAAGTCTACTGAAAGATATATTGAAAAGAATAACTTATAAAGACCAAAATCTTTAAAGTCAATCTAAAGTTAACCATTAATTTAAAAAGAACCTTCTTACATAAAAACCCCTTCAATATAAAGAGAACCTTCCTTAAAAAAATAATCAACTGTATAAAGCTAAAAGCCCTCTACTTAATTATTTTTTTAAGAACCCATTAAAACACATTCAACAATCCCTCCTTACAGAGAACCAACACCTTAAACTATAAAAAATCCTAGCAATTAAGAATATATTCCTTCGTTAACTTATATTGTAATTTTATTGAATTGATAAAAGAAAGGTTTAATTAAATTTTTTTAAATAATAGAATCAATAACCTGCTCAAATACAAAGGTAACCTACAATTCAACCATAGAGAAAGTACTCAGAACCTAAAGAAATAATTAGATATGTACCTATTTAGAAAAATAAAGGTGATGACGATGTAGTTTAGCTTTCAAGAGATGAGCTAGTTTAATTATTAGAGAAGGTTAGATCGAATGTATTATATGAGATTAAAAATCCATAAAAGGATTTAGCTAGGTAATATGTTGAAGAAATAGATAAATTTAATGTAAAGATAGATAAATTAGATCATTAATAACCTTAATCCTTGAGAAATCAATCCATTTTACTTACAGGTTAAGAAATGTACAACATTCTAGATAAATTCAAAAATGATGTTGAACATAGAGTTGGAGAGGATAGGAAGCATGGAATTAACTACATTGATCCAGTAAATTTTTATTAATTATTAAATACAATTATTCTATTTTTAAATAGAATTTACTCCAAATCTTCTGATTATAAAAATAATTTAAAAAATTAATTTATAATTTAATTAAAATTTGAAAGATAATTTAAGATTTTTAAATTTTTTAGTTATGGGGGTATTTAAATAATTAAGACACTTTATTTATCAACTAATATTTCAAGATTTATTAATCTAAATAACTTTTTTAAATTTATAGCAAATAGAAAAGGAAGAAGCAGAGAAAAATTTTTAGTCATTCTAAAGTATTTTGTGGTACTATTACTAATACTATCCAGAAATGTAATTTGTTTGATTTGATATTATTATTTTTATAAATTGCTTAAAATCAATAAAATAACAGGTATAAATAATTAATTGATGAGTATAATCATAGATTCCATAATTAATTGCTTGAGAAAATGGGCTTAAATGAGTAGTTTTCTATCAAAAAGATGTAATAATAACTTATGGATAAATAAATGAAGGACCAATAGTTTAATAGCAATAATGTGTAGCCCAAATTTAATTTAAATTTGAATCAATCTCCTTAAAATTCATTCTCTCAAAATAGAGGTTCTATATATAGTACTGTAGGATAAAATAACAGAAATAGTGTATTATTAAATGGTTTAAATGATAATAATGTAAATTAAAGTCTAAGTAAAGATAGTAAATAATCATTACGTAGCAACTTAATTAATAATTCGTATTAAAATATTCAAAGCTATCGGTCAAATAATTCTAATATCTACAATTAAAATTAGAGCTATAGTCAGTTAAAACCTGGTCAGTTTAATGCATATAAATAAATGTCATGATTTGTTTATAATTATATAAAAGTTTATATTAAAATAGTTAAATATTAGTTAAAGATGATAATTTTTCCTCTAAAATTTTCTAGATAATCAAATTGATTAAATTTTTTATTTTTTTCATTACACTTGATAATATTTTTTCCAATGGTTAGCTATAATTTGTATTTTTTTGGAGTATAACCAAAAAAGTTTCTAAAATTTATGTGATCATTAAAATTTTCAACTATTTTTCTAAGCTTTTACACGAAAATAATACTTAGAGTGTAGGATGCTAATAGATAGATAGTTTTTGCTTAGTTACTTCCTTGAAAATAAATGTAACATGAAAAACAAGAAGCTTTTTTTACTTTTTAATTAATTTAAACTAACTAAGCCGAATAAATCAAACAATTTGAGGAGGAGAATAAATATTATTTAAAAAGGATTAAGTAGAATCATTCATTCTTTTTAAAAGGAGGGAGAGCTAGATATATTGGAATCAATAAAAATTAATTATAATTAAAAACTAATGTCAATTATATATACAAATAATAGCATAATGATTGACAAACGAGAGAAAGACTCTCAAAAACATTTAACTTTTAGGAAATAACTAACTTTTCATGAAAGAAATGATAGATTTACAATCAAATCTCTTATTTAAAATATAAAGCTTAAAACGAGAATTCGAAACATAATTGATAAGCTACCCTCTAGGAGATAAAAAAAGATGGATGAATTTCATTACAATTTAGTAGGAGATTTATCTGATAAAAGTATGAATTCCGCAAGAGCTAAAAACAGCGGAGACAATCAGATAAATTTTGAAGTTCCTGTTTTTATTCATGAAGCATAAGTAAGTTAGATGAGAAAGTTGAGAAGATTATAATCATTATTAAGCAAATAAGTTAGTTAATAGCAAAATGCCTAATCATTATTTCATGTAATAAAATAAATTTTATCCTTCAATTATATAAAATAAGCAGTTGTTAATGGATTAAATAATATTCCTATAATAGATCCTAATATTATATGGAAACTTATTTGGGATTTTATTATGTGTATTTAGATATTAGTTTTATGCTTTGTAGCTTCCGTTAGAATCACTGATATCAACGATAGCTTATCGACTTATGCTGGCGAATCTAGAGTGATTTTAATAGTTTTTATAATTCTTTAGTCAGTAGATATGATTCTTTGTGCTAATACTGGTTACTACTAGAGAGGTATGTTAGTTAAAAAGAAAGAGGACGTAGTTAAAAAGTATATCGTTAAACACGGTTTTCTGGATATAATAACATTATAAGCCTTATTGTTTGAGTTGAGTAGATGGTAAGTTAGAGTTAATTTAGATAAAGAAATATGGAACAATACATCAAAAGCTTTTTATGAAATAGGCTGTTGTATTGAAGCTGTATTACTGTTACTGTATTACTTGAAAGGAATGAGAATAACCAAACTTATGACGAAACTAGAGGAAGAATTTTAACTTGATAGAAAATCATTAAACATACTTCAGCTTGTTAAATTGTTTGTCTTCGTTTTGATAGTTTCTCATATTTTTGCTTGTATTTGGCTCTTCACTGGTAAAAACAGTAATCTAAATGTGACTTGGTTGACATTTTATAAACTAGATTTTGAATCTTGGAAAACCTAATATATAAGGGCTTAATATTTTGCATCTGTAACAATGATTACTGTAGGTTATGGAGATACTGTTCCTTAAAATGAAACGGAAAGAGTTGTAGGAATGATAGGAATGATATTAACTTGTGGTGTCTTTGCTTATTCGATTAATAGTATTGGTAATATTTTAACTGAATTCTAAAAAGAGTCAGCCTAAAGAAAAGAAAGTATGCTAATTATCTGCTAGTATATGAGAGAAAAAAATATTTAACGTAATTTATAAAGTGAAATTCGTGAATATTTAGAATATTATTGGAAGGAGTGGAATGAAACGTAAATTGAAAAAGAAGAATAAATTATTTCTTAATTAAGTGATAATCTTAGAAGAGATCTTCTTTTCTAGGCTAATAAAACTATCATTCATGAAACTAGCTTACTCACACATTACTTCAGTGATTTTTTCATTTAAAAGATAATCCATATTATTAAAGAATTTAAAGCAACACCTAACTAAATAATAGTCTGCAATTAAGGACAAGAAAGTAGAAAAGGAATTGTATTTTTTGTAGAAAAAGGGGAATTCGATATTTATCATATCCCTTTATCTGACTTTGATTAGTTAAACAATTCCGAAATTTCAAGTGGTAATGGATATTAGGCAGAGGGAGGAAATGAGGCAAATTAAACTCAAAATCCTTCCTATTAGAGATTCTAAAACGGTGCACAAAATAATTACATTATGAAAAAAGTGAAAACAATCGGACCAGGGGAACATTTTGGCTTTGAATCATTTTTTACTGACAAGCCACATAAAGTAGTAGTAAAATCAAAAGATTTTTGTAAACTGTTATATATAGATAGATAAGATTTCATTGAATTGATGAAAAAACACAATCTCTTGGAGGATTATGAAAAATTCTGTTTTATCAGAGATTCGCTTATAAATGATAACAATTTAACTCTTTTAGGAAGTAAATGTGTAGCTTGCAAAAAGTCTGATCATACTCTAAATGAATGTTCCTATGTTCATTATGTAGCTAATAGATATAATTTGATTTCCCGTTTCAATATTTCTAACGAAATCACTGAACGTGTTAGAAATACTAGGAGATGGCCTTTTAGAAAACGTTAAAATCCTTTATCTAATATAATTTATTACACAGAGTCAGCTTGTGATTTTATTTAAAACAATAAATAATATTTAGATGAAGTATTAAATTATGAAGAATATTCTTTTGTTAGTTCATATACATCGAGCTATTCCAATGATTCATCTGATTATGATTCAAGTGAAGAATCAGATACATAAGAAAAAGTCTAATAAGCTGAAATTGTCAAAGAAAGTAATTATTTAATTCCACTAATAGAATTGGATAAGAGCATAGAAGAAAGTAACATTCAGGAAAACATTTAAGTTAAAGAATTAAAAATAGATAAATTTGAATAATAGTTTAGTGATTCTAATGATGATGATAAAAACTCTTCTATATCTCCTAGGCTAAAAGAAAGACATTCAAAGAATTCAATTAAAAGAGGATCAAATTCTACTAAATAAAAGAGTCCTTAATTATCTTCACACAAAAAAAGTGAAGATATAAAATCTATAGAATTGAGAAAAAGTATAATTGATGAAATAAATTCTCTTAACTCATCTTAAATTAAGAGAAATTCAAATAGTATTTAAGGTTCTTCAAGCAGGAGTAGATCAAGGACAATAAATGATTATTTAGATAAATTAAATTTGAATATGGTCTTTCCATTTAATAAAGTTCATAATAATAATGAGGGTAAAAGTTTAGAAGCTGAAAACCTTTAATAATAATAATAGCAAATATAGAATTTTCATAATATATATAAATCTAATCATAATTATGAAAAGAAATTATCATTAGTGAACGAATAACCTAGAAGAAAGGAGTCTAAGCTTAAAGTTTAAACTCCTGGACGAGCAAGTAATAACAACTACAATAATAACAACTCCAATAGTATATAAAATGTTGTACCTCATAAGAGAGCATCTATTTTTAGTAAAGAGGGATTTATTTTTAAAGAAAAGCATAACTAATAATTCGATTTTACAAGTATTCATGCAAGAAACGAAATTATAAAACCTCAAATGGTTTAAAATATTTAAGAATAATATCCTAAATAAAATTCAAAATCTAAAATAGACCTTCCTGTAATTAAAGAAGGCAGTAGTAAATAGATTAAAGTTTATCAAGATAATAAAGTAGATTAATAAGATTAAAACATGATGAACAATAATATAGAATAGCAATTTAATTTTAAAATGTATTAAAATTATAAAATATTTGACGATTTTGAGAAGTTATAATCTTATAAATTTTACTTTCCATAATATAACTATGATAGAATTATTGCAAATATAAAGAAAAAAAGGAATTAATTAATATAAAAATAACTTAATTTGAAGAATAAGCTAAATGTCAACGATGATATACTTTCTATTCACTAATCACCATTACCTCTTAATAAAATTTAAAAACAATTAAAACAGTAATTAGGATTTCAAAGGTCAAATACAAGGCAGTAAAGCTAATTTCATAACAAATTTGGTGAATCTTTAATTCTTAGGTAATCTTTGCACGACAGCTAAGCCTCTTAAAACTCTCCTAAAAAGAATACACAAAAAACTAATAATTCTCCTATGAATATTAGCAATAATGAATAAATGTCATTTACAAATTCATAAAATTTACATTCATTAAATAATGAAAATATTTTATCCCAAGATAAATTAACAGATTAAATTCCTAAAGAAGATTTTAATTTTAATTCTACACCTAACCCATAAATAATCACAATCAACATTAACCCAAGAAGAAAAAATGAGAAAGCTAAAACTTCACTATTTAGTGTATAAAATGTTAAATTTGCTCCGCTGAAAAAGAAATTAGAAACAAAATAATCTAATATTGATATGCTAGATTTTGATCAATTTTCTAATGATTTATGAGAATAATAAGAAAATAAAATATTGTATTATTAAGGCAAATTTAATAAATAAATAACAAATAAATAAACAAAATAAATTTTAAAAATGCATTTTATTTATATTAATAAATTAGAAATTATCTATCTTAAATCATTATTAAATCTTTCTTCTTATTTTGTGTCAAATTTTATTTAAATCAATCACGACAATTCTTAAATAAAAATTATCCTTCATATTTTGCAGTTTTTCTAACCAATCATATTCAAATAATAATTTTTTGTTTCATGTTTATTTAAAGTAAATCAATGCTTGAATTAAGAGTATTTTTGAGAGTAATTTGGAAGGTGAGATAATTAATTTAAGTAACCAAGTTGATTAACATTAATTGATTATTAGCTTATTGAATAGGATGGTTTACTATTTAGCTAATTCACTGCAGAAGAAAAGTTTTCATTAACATGGCCAAAATAGGTTTTTCTTTTTGAATTTGAGCCAGAATGAGATCTACTTTTATCTGAGACGGCATCATCTTCACTTTGTTCTTATCTTGTATTATGCAAACTCTATTTTGCAAATCTTGAATTTAGCAATCTTCTCTTGAACTATTATTCTCTGCTCAAGTAATCTAAGGAATTTAAGAGATGTTGATTAGCTTTTGCTTTTAATTTTTTTAGTTTCTTCATTTGTTTAAGTTTCTCATTTGCAATCTTATTCAAGTCATTTTAAATAACAGAGATATTATTATCAGGGAAGTACCTAGTAAAATTCTTTAGGGTATCAAATATGAGTTCTTAAACAAAGTAGAAATCTTACTGGTAATTACTATTGACAATTTAATCATCATTATTAGGCTATTACTGATTTCCTCTACTATTTTACTAAGGATACATTTATACTTTTAGAGGTGATGCTAAGGGAAGCATTTAATTATTATTTAATAGAGGAGAATTGATAAATTACTGGTTATAATTACCTTATTTATTTTCATCAATAAAATCTAATGGTGATTAACGTAATTAATCAAAAATTATAGAGTGACGAGGAGGATGGAGAATAGGCTATATTTATCCTTTAATTTCATCAAATTTGAAAAGTAAATTGCACATCAATTTATTCAAAGTTTCTATTTAAGCATTCTCAGCTTAGTTTGCTTGTATTTACTAGTCAGTATTCCCTCTCCTGCTTATTGATGAATTAGGTGAATAATCTTTTTTACTGTTTCTATAGTTTTTATTGAGTGATTTTGAAGAATCTTCCATTGCATTTTATCCCATGTTAGTAATTGTTGGTAGAAAGCTATTAGATTTAGCCTATTTGACATTTTAATTATTTCCAGTATTCTATCCAGAGTCAGTATTTATTTCATCTAGTTTTTATTTAGCTCTAACAACAAGAGGTGAGCATTAATCGTTCACACCCATTACATGGCCATGCTTTTACAAATTCTTCCAAAACTTTTCTTTTTTGAGAGCCTTGTAATCATTAATCTCATTTATCATTGGAGAAACTTTGTCTTTAAAGAAATACTACCCACTCACAAGATTAAGATTATTAAGAATGGATTTTCTTGGCTTCATCTAAGGATTTTATTCTAAGAATTATTAATTCGATGGTAAATTTTAATTTGTAAATATTGATTTGCTATTGCTGTTATAAGTGTTAACACTTCCTAACATCAAATTGCTATTTTGTTAATTATTCTAACTTGTTGATTATTTTTTAGTTAGCAATTACAGCTAGTTGCTTTTCATCTTTGGATTTAGTTCTATGCTTGTTTAATGAGCATACTGTGCTTTTTGATTTCGTGTAGGAAGTTTTTTGTAACTTGCAGCTTTAGAAATAACTAATTTCTTTAGATTTTTATTACCACTATCTTCTTGACTTATTGAATGTGTTCTCTCTAGAGGAATTCTGATATTAGTCATTCCATTATCTCCATTTTTAGGATATTTATTTGATGGGGATTTTTTTTAATGTGGAGAATAACTGTAGCTAGATTTATCTCTTTATTCAATATTACTTATAGGAGACTATGGGATTGGTTTATCAGAGAGATTTAATCTTACATCTTAATTTTAATTTGTATTAAACAAATTATTTATTTAGGTTTAATTATTATTATTATTATTCTTCCAACTAAATTATTGCTATAAATATAATTCAGTTTATTTTTGATCATCACTGTCTAATGATTCTGTATTAGTTGAGCTCTTTAAAGTTAAAGGTAACAGTTTTCTTTAAGTATCTCCATTTTGATTTCTACTAGAAGTTGCTAAAATTTCCTCATCAATATTCGATTTTTGTGAATTTCTTTTTGCTAAAAATTTAGGGGAGGATCTTTCAGTAACGAGTCCTTCAATATCATCAAATCTTTACATGTCAAAAGCATATTGCAAATCAGAGTCTCTCTTGTCATCTTCTTAAAATTAATAAAATTTAGGTAGTGATTTAATCATACTTAAATTATTTTGGTTATTTGTTTAGATTTTATCATTCTATACTGGCTATATATCTATTGATTATTGAGAGTCACTTAAACTAGAAAATTAGTTAATCGATTCAGCTGCTTTTATCATACCTCTTTGAGATATAGCTTCATTAGCAACTACATCGTACAACAAATCTGTAGCTTTTCCTAAATTTGTTAAAGAAGGTGTTTTTTATTCTTTATAATCTATGATTAAAGCTTATGAATTCTATTTTGAGAATTAAATATCTCTTATTGAAACAGGAACATTAACTTTCATATTAAAATAACTCTGCCTTCTACTCAATCTGTCAGAGTCTTATCTTACTTTTTCAACATTAAAACCGCTTAATTATTTAGGCCCTAAAGAGACATCAAATAAATTTTTAGATTAAGAGAATTTAAATTCAACAGTAGCATCATTGTTTGCACCATTTCTTTCTTCTTATCTTTAATTCTAATACTCTTAAGATTCTATTGATTATTAATATTAGGTAATATTACATTTGTTATTCAATTAAATAGATTTATTTATTTACCTGCCAAAAAGAGTGATTTACTTGGATTAAGCAATATTTTTTTAGTTTATATATTTTAATTGTCATTATTGATCAAAACTGTATTTCGTTTTAGAACTTTTGGTATTGGAGATGGTTTTTAATCTCCTAAGTTAAAATCATCTCTATCTTAATTCCCATTTTTAGTACTTGTATCCCCATGGTATTAATGGCTTTAAACTTCATCGATTTACTCAATTTTTTTTATTAAATCCCTAAATATAAAGAGTTTTTATTAAGTGATAAATAATTAGGTTTAATTGTATATTACAATTCGTTATGCGAATTAGAATTTGTGTTCTTCAAATCATTTGCGCTTTCAAAGAGTTTAGATGACTTTACAGTACCTCCTCTAACCAAATTTGCTGCACTAGGGATAGCATTTAGTATATTAATATTATGATGTTTATCTATTTAATCTAAGGCTTCTCTACTATCATCAGTTTAGCTACTTTCTGAATCACTTTAGCTATCTTCACTACCACTCTCTAACCAATCTTGCTCAAGTAAAAAACTCTCATTCTATTCTAAAAATTTAATTGCATCTTTTATTGTTTATTCAGATTCTTTTAAAGTATGATATCTAATATAAAAATAAGTTAATGAATATGAATTAGAATGATAAAATTTATCCTTTACTTAAAGAAACTTCTTTATTATTTCTTTCTAACATGATGAGTAGATGTAAAATTGTATTTCCTAATAATCTTTTATTAGTTTGGTGCATAATGGATAACAGGACAATCCAAAAAAACGTGATCTTTACTATTACAACTAAAACAACTCTAATCAATACCACTATTCTTAGAATTAAACATAAGCTAATCCCTTATCATGCAAAACTTTTCGTAATCATCACTATATTACCTTAAAGTTTCAATAAAATCACTTCTTTTAATGACCAAAAACTAACTGAATTCCATGCATCTAATACTTTATTTTCTAGTTAAACCTGTAAAAAAACCATAAGTACCAAAATACTATCCCTTTTCAAGAACCATAATAGATTTACTGGTCTAAACACCTTAATTTAAGTAGAAGTATTGATGTAAAGATTAGATTTTTTAAAATAATTATACCTTCGGGATTGAATTGTTTGATAAATACTTCAACTCTTCCCTTTTAAATGAAGTATATGCTAGAATCATCTTGTTCATCTTCTTTTGTTATAATTTATTCTGGATGACATCTTTATTCTTGAATAATACTACAGATTTTTTCATTAATAAATTTGCTAAAATTTTAATGAAAGATGGGTGCATCTTATAAGACTATTTTATTGGCTTCAACTTTGAGTTCTTTTTTTAGACTTTCGGGTAATTAAGTAATAATTTTCTATTCTTTCTCCCCAAGGTTATCTCTTTCCTCATCCCAATAATAACTTAGATATTCCTTGATTTTATTTTTGAGAGCTGAACTTATATTTTTCTTTTCCATGTAATTGTTAATTGCATAAAAGTTATCCTTGACTTCTTACGAGTGTCTAAAAAAGTCTTAGAAGATTCTTCCTATAGAATTAACGCTATAATAGAAAATAAAATATAATTAATGACGAAGAGATTATTATTTTGAATAACTGAAATAAAATAAAATGGAATAACAAACAATCCTTACATAAATGCAAAAATACAGCAGGCAACTAAGATTGTTCCAATTGATAGTAAACGCTCATAATTGTTAACAGGATAAATATCACCATAACCTACGGTAACCATCGTGACGGTATTATAATAATATGCCTTAACATAAAGATCTAACCAATGAGGTTCCCAAGTATCATCCAATTTATCACTCTAGAACCATTTTTATTTTTATTAACTTTGTAAACCCTAGAAAATCCAGACACAAGCACCCAAGTGTGCAACAAAAAGTACGAAAAATAATAACTTTAATAATTCCACTAAATTTGTTGTAGTAGGCTTTAGTAGAAATTATTCTTCTATTTTTTTTAGAATTTTGGAGAAATCTCTCACTTTAATAAATACAAGGAGGGTAAGTATTGAGGGGAAAAATGAATAGTCAGTTTAAGGAATAGTAAAGAAAAAGGGTATAGTAGCAATGACATCACCAATAAATGAATTTTTGACATAATAATTTAAGATCATAGTTCGATTTGTAACAATTTGTCCTTTAGAAAAATATCCTGTATTTACAGTTACTAAAATATCAGCTACAATTAGTGCTAGAGAGATATAAAGTAAAGTACTATCTAGAACCACTGTCATTGGGAGAGATACTGCGATATGAACTGGAGTTATAAAAAAAAATAGAAGCATAGAAAGACTGATTAAAAAATCCCACAGTAATTTGAGAGGACTTTATGGATTGAAAACTGGTATATAATCAACTATCGTTTAGGCAAAGACTAGCATCCGTTTCTTTAGGTAGTAGCTATACAACTTTCTACATCCTTTCTAAATCATTTATAGAAAATAATTTCTTTCCTCTTCAACCTAAGCTTAATATCCATACTTTTCTTTCAGATTCTCTTTCTTTAGCTTCACAACACTCTTGTCTCCTATTAAATCATATTAGAGGTTTGTTAGATTTGCATATGCGTATTTTTACTTAAGTCTTTCCATCATTTTACGTATTTAAACAACTGACCAGAAAGAAAACTGGCCCATACTTACTCTCCTCTAATTTTTGAAATTAAACTAATTCATGTGCATTAATTATGGAGCATTGCTTCGAAAATTACTATGATGAGGTGTTACATTTATTTGATTCTTTTCCTTATTTGTTGGTGGCCTTATCTCGCTACTTACAGATAGTTTTGAACTAATTTTTCGCTTTGGGGCTAACTCCATATTATTTTAAGGAACTTCAAATTCATTTCGATTTGCACTCAACTTAATTGTACCTCCCTTTTAAGATTCCTATGAATTGAGAAACTCACTACCTGTAAATTATATTTGCCTAAATTCCCCTGTTGCTAGCCTTCCTTCCGTTATCAAAGGTTCCGCTTTCTATCCTTAACTATATTTTCTCAGCATTATTAAATTTTTGATTTGATTTTCTACTTTCAAAAAGATTCCAAAAAAATTAGGAAAAAAAAGAATTTAATCAATCTATAATAATTGATAGTAGATTTGCAAACTATCGAATAAACAAACTAATAACAAAGCTAATAATTGAAAATGAAATAACATCCTAAACATACCTATCTATTTACCTATTTACATATACAACTAATAGATAGAAATAACAATCAAACATAGAAATATAATAAACATTTTCAAATTATTTCCTTTAATTTGTTTATTACTCATTTCATTTAATTATTTTACCTCCTTGCATTAAGTAATTTCTAATCAGGATAATACTTAAATTTTTATATTACCGGTATTTCCTTACATATTTACTTGATTTTCATTTTTTATTATTAAACTATAATCCTCGCTAAACTCTTTAATCTATTTATTACCTATTTTAATTTAAAATAACTTAATAGTCATTTTAAATGCTTTCAAACTATTTTAAATTTGAACAAATTATTTCTAATTCTTAAATACTTTTCAATTTCATTTTATTATCAAGTTTTTTTACTATAAAAAGATCATTCTAATATTATTATTTTACTTTTTAAAATTATATTTATTTAATACTATCAAGAAAGTAAAAATCTGTATTAATTACTTTTATAATTAGAATAATACATAGTCAGTATCGTAAAATCTAAATTAAAAATACACCAAATTTTTTTTTTGGAAGAGAGTCTTGGTTGAATAAAGAATATAGATATTCTTAAAGTATTTGATAGTAAATCAAAATTAATTTTAATAAATTATTAATTAAATATAAACTAAAATTAATAAATACAGATTCAGAAAAATCCTTTGAAAAATGATGAAAGTAATTTATTCCTCATTGCTATTTATGTAAAAGATGACTTTTATTGTAAAAAAACTCTAAAGAATAAATACATTTAGCAATTATAAACTGATTTAAGGAGTTATCTTTTTTAAGAAATAGATAAATTTTCTATTTTTTTTAAAGAGATTAATTAAATAAATAAATCAAACATTTTTCACTTCTCTTATTATTTATTTCTAATCAAAACTTATGGAAATTTGGTAAGGATTGATTTTTAGATTTATTTAAATATTTTATTCTTAAAAGTTTTCTAATGATTATTCATTTTAAAAAGCTTATATTTTTGGCTTTTCTTATTTTTACATTATTAGAATTTTAAATTATATTTTTTTATTTTAAATGGGTTATAAAATTTTATCCACCCTCTTTTGTATTATTGGATTTAATTAGTGAGTTAAATAAATCAATCATTAACCCAATTAAAATACATAAATTTAATAACTTTATTTTATAATATCACAATTATATCATTTTAAGAATCTACATGAACATAATGAATATAAAATTCTATATAAAAATAAATGAATTTTAAACTAACTTATAAATTGATTTTTCTATTTTAATTTTAATTAATTCACCATAGTTTTTAAAAGTGAGGTAGTATTATTTATTTAAATAAATTAATAATAAATTCAATTTCAAGATTTGTTGATCAATAAACTAATAAAAATATTAACAAACATAAAATAGAATATTTTTTTCTATTTCGTAATATTTGAAATTTTATTAAAAATATTAATTAAATAAAAAATATTGAATCCAATTAAAAGATTCATTCAATTAATATGTGAATAAAAAAGTAGACGTTTTTAATGAATCTATCTACATTCATTCGAAATGAAGTTTTGTAAAAAATTTGGATTGCTAAATTAATTGTATCAGATTTGTTTTTAGAGTTAATTGATTTTTTATATTAAAAAACATAGTAACAAACTAACTAACTAACAAACAAACAAACACAATTAACTATAACACACTTAATATTTGATAAAAAATATAATAATATACGAGTAAAGCACCATAGCCAGTTATTAAACATTATTATCATTATTCTACTAAAAGGATAAAATTATAAAAGAGAGAATAATTCAAGACTCTCACTGAGCAAAACCTTACACTTCATACTAAGATTATTTATATATGATTAGGGCAGAAAGCTACTAAGAAAAAGAGTGAGCATTAGATTCTATTTTATTTAAATTTAATTATTCAATCTAATTAAATCAACTCTAACTAAGCTAATATAATTTTGTTTATCATCTTAAATTTTTGATTCATCCATTTTAAAGCAAGCGTATAAAGATACTATTTTCATTGCAATAAATTAAAATAAATGGATTCCTTCAATTTGTTAATAAAACTTATTATTTTCTAAAGTTTTGACCTATTTTTATATAAAAAAGTCGCATTCTAAATTCAAGGAGTGCTGAGGAAGGGATAAAGAGAGGAGTCAATTTTGTCCTTTACTAAAACATTTAAGAAGAGGGTCTTATTTAATAAATAATACCTTTAAAAGAATCAAAGGTTGCCTTGTATTTTAGTTATTTTTTATATCTCATTACTGGTGGTTTCTTCTATCTTCTTTTAAGATGGAGATTTGATTGGAAGATTGCTTTCTAATACAAAGAAGTGCCTATGGATTAAGCTGATTATGTTGCAATATATGGGCCTGGTAAAATGATTAAAAATAAACTATTCACTAAAAAGATAATAAATTTTTTATAATAGATTTTGATACTCAAATTGAAGCTCTCTAAATCATTATGCCATAAGGAAGGAGATTAAAAGTAATTAAAAGATTAAAGCATTTATGATATTTTATAGAATTTATAAACAAAAAACGAATAACTAGTTTATTAGAAAGCACTTATCCAATAATTTCTAAATGTAATTAAGCTAGCTTCTTAGCAATTTTATATTAAAATAATTAGATGTTCATGTATCGTTACTACCGTTATGCTTTTTATGAGGAACTCAATTAGGTCATGCCTCTTAGTGATTAAGTTACTTAGTTCAATTGCAGATAGTTAGTGACCTAATATTAAGGTGGCTTAAATGGAGGATAAGTTGTAGAATCTATCAAAAAGAATGGGCTTAATGCTACTGATATTCCAGAAAAGAGTGCATTTAAGATTATTGTGGATGAAATTCTATCTCCTTTTTATATATTTTAAATATTCAGTATTACTTTATGGTACATTGATGAATATCGTATTTATGCCTCAGTCATTCTCTTCTCTTCTATTATTAGTATTCTTGTAGAAGTTAGAGAAGCTAAATAAAATATTAGAAAACTTAAGGAAATTAGTTATTAATCTGGAGATTTTAAAGTATTAAGAGATAATAACATTGAACATATTGATTCAAAGTAGATTGTCTTTGGTGATACAGTTTATCTTGAAGAAGATCATATTGCCCCTTGCGATTTAATTATATTGGAAGGAAGTGCTATTATTAATGAAGCTATGCTTACTGGAGAAAGTATTCCTGTTATTAAGACACATTTAGAAAATACTGATACCCTCTTTATAGAAAATAAATAAATGATTATTTATGCTGGAAGTAAGCTGCTATCACAAAACCATTTGAGAACATAAGCTATCCGTACTTCATTTGAAACACTTAAGGGAAATTTAATAAGATCTATTTTATATCCTAAAAAGCACAGCTAGCTATCATTCTATGCAGATTCTATGAAGTTTATTTTAGTTTTAGCTGGGGTTGCCTTAATTAGTTTCATTGTTTCAATTCCTACATTCATCGTTGCTTATCGTAATGGTTATATGGAGCTTTCAGAAATATTTATTAGAGCTTTAGATTTAATTACAATCAGTGTTCCTCCAGCTCTACCTACGGCTCTTTCATTTGGCGTTTCATTCGCATTAAAAAGGTATAAAAACTTCATTTTTTAAAGATACAAATTAATTATTCCAATCATATTATTTTATTAAAAGATTAACAAAGAGTTAGATTTATTGTGTGAACCCATAAAAAATTAATGCTTGTGGTAAAGTAAAGACAGTATGTTTTGATAAAACGGGTACTTTAACAGAAGAAGGGTTGACTTTTAAGAATATGAGAAGCTGTAATTAAGCTAAATTTGATGATGACGAAATAACTAATTTAAGTCTAGCTGTTGCTGTAGGAGAAAAGAGTACTATTTAAAATTTAATTACTGCTTCTTGCCATAGTTTAATGATGTTGAAAGGATAATTGTTAGGAGATCCCATGGATATAGAAATGTTCAATTAAACAAACTATGAAATCTATGAATAGGAAGATAATTTAGAAGAAGATGGTATACCTATTATTGCAGAAATTAAGAGTAAATCTGCATAAACAAATTAATCAGATAGAGATATCAAAATTGTTAAGAGATTCTAATTCGAATCTGAATGCCAAATGATGTCAGTGATAGCTATCTATGATAATGAAAAACTTGTTCTTTCCAAAGGTAATTTGCTTAATATGATTATTTTATATATTTACAATATTGTTTAATTTAAAAGGTTCTCCTGAAAAGATACAAAATATTTGTGTCAATTCAAGTATTCCTAGCAATTATAATGACATCTTATAAGAGTATACCTTACATGGTTATCGTGTTATTGCTTTAAGTTTCAAGTTAATCAAACAAGTTGATCTTGAACAGGACAGAAAATACTATGAATAGGAATAAATTTTTGCTGGTTTCTTAGTATTTGAAAACAAATTGAAACCTATTACAATTGACCACATCTAATTATTAAAATCAAAGGGAATTACTGTAATTATGATAACTGGTGATAATGCATTAACTGCTACTTAAGTGGCTAAGAATTGTGGCATTATCAAAACAGAAACACCAATTTAAATATTAGATTATTCCATAACAAATAAAGTAACTAGTCTAAATAATTAACCTATAACATTGCAAACTGAAGCAGACGTTGAATAGTTACTAAATTAAGATTTAACAATAACAGGTAACTTCTTTGAGAAGTATATGAACTCCCTCAATCAAGATATCAATTTAACACTATTAATGTCTTTCTTAACTCATGCTAAAGTATATGCAAGAATGAAGCCAGATTAAAAGCAATAATTGATTTCACTACTTCAAAGATAAGATCCATTGACTTACACATTTGTAGCAATGTGTGGTGATGGTGCTAACGATTGTGGGGCTCTCAAAGATGCCGATATGGGTGTATCTTTGAGTGATACTGAAGCCTCAATTGCTGCTTCTTTCACTAGTAAAATCAAAAATATTAGCTGTATAGAAAAGATTCTTAGAGAAGGAAGAGCATCTCTTGTAACCTCATTCTAATGTTTTAAATACATGGCTCTTTATAGTCTAATTCAATGCACAACTACTACTATCTTATATATCTCAAATAGTATTCCTAGTGATATTCATTTCCTTTATTGGGATCTTTTCATCATCCTTCCTTTAGCTTTCATGCTTGGTCTTACTAAAGCATCTGATTAACTTACTCACAAAACCCCAACTGCAAACCTTATTTCTCATGAAGTCATTATTTCAGTTCTAGGGTAAACAACTATTCAAGTTGTTTTCTAGGTAAAAATAAAAAATTTATAATTTTTTAACTTTAAAATAAATATTTTTACTAAAAATTTTTTAGGTTTTAGTAATTTTAATATTAATTGGATAAGATTGGTACGTTTAAAGTATAGATATGTATGCTAAGGATGAAATTGAAAGCTTAAAATCAATTAGTTAATGCTACGAATCGACAGTAATTATTATTATTTTAATTATATAATCTATTTATTTTTAATTATTAAAAGACACTCTTTTGGGTAACAAATATCCAATATATAGCAGTGGTTATATCCTTCTCAATAGGTTCAGTATTTAAGAAGCCTTTCTATACTAATTTATGGTTTACAATCTTCTTTATTGCTATTCTTCTTTTATCTTGCTTTACAATTTATTCTACTAATGAAGATTTCATAGAATTCTTTGAAGTAAAATAATTAAATTTAAATAAAGTATTTAATTCATTAATAATTGTCAATTAAACTAACAGCTAAAGGTCTCTGTTTAAAGAAAAGGAAAGACTATATCAGTAATGCCATATTCTTGGAGAATCTTCATTGGAATTTTCTGTCTTGCTAACATAGCATTGACCTTACTTTATGAGAAATATGCCCTTCATTATTTAGTAAAATCAATGAAAAGTAACTTGAAGAAAGAAAGTACTAAAAAGAAAGATAGATTGGATAATCAAAATGATAATAATAGTCCAAATTTAAATGTGAATGCTCAAAGCAGTAATTACAATAACAATTTTAATAACAGTTAGTAGATCAGCAACTAAGTGGGATAATAAGAGCTATAGCTATGATTAATAAAGAATTTGTAAAAATGCAATTTTATTTCTATCAATTATCTTACTAAATCTAACTTTACTTAGGAATGTATTTATTATATATTCGTAGTTATAAATAAATAACAAATCTTCTATTTTAGAATCTATTTAAAGGAATAAATAATTATTTTTTTGTTTCTATTCAATATTCATCAATCAATTTTTTATAGTAGTAATTCTAAATTTCTTTAAAATTATAAACTTAAAAGGTATTTTCTTTAAGGTTTTATTGATAATAAATAAAAAAAATGATTGAATTAGCTTAGGATTATGCAAGCACAGAAATTAAGAATATTAAAATTGGCAATAAGGAGGGTAATTTCAAATTCTATTGGTTTTGATTATTTCTTCGCATTAATTTACAATATTTAATTTTTAGCTAAGTTTATTAAAAAAATCTGTAAAGATAAAGAATCATAGTAATTATGGCTTTAAATTTCGAAGACAAAAAGAATTTTAAGCTTTTGAATTTTCTAGACAGCATTTTAGATAATGAAAGGATAGTGCAAAATGAAGCTGTTAAAAGCTTTAGCTTGATCGAGGATTTAATGATTTTGGTTAAATTTTATAAGAACAATAAAATTGAGTAGCGATTTAATAAATCGAAAGCTATTAATGAATTATTGGAGAGTTCAGATAAGATATTTGAAAAAAGGACATTTGAATCTATTAAATCAAGATATAGATTCTTCATTTCAAAGCTAGATTATAATGGATTATTAAATATTATTTATTTCTACAATTAGCTGCTAAAGTAAAATGAAGAATTTAGCAAAAAAACTAAATGCTATACAAGTAACTTTGGTCTATTGTATAATTCGCAAGCTTTTTTATTAATAATTAAAGGGTCTTCATAAATTGAAATAGTCTATAAAGATATTAACCAAAGCAAAAAAAGATATGAATTTAAAAACTTTTCTGAAAACGAAAGGTCTACCATCTTATAATTATTACCAGAGTTGCTTTAAAAGATATCAGAAGCATAAGAGGAAGAAAAGAAAGCTTAATAAAATATTTAGAATGATAAAGAAAGATAGGAAGATAATTCATAAATGGAGGAAATTGAAGAATTTGAAACCAATAGTAAAATAATAGAAAGTGAGCAGCAAGCTCAATAGTGGAAAGTAATAACTCCTTCATCATCTGAAGAATCTAGTGTATAAATTATTACAGCTTCTAATATAAATAGATAAAAAATATTTTAAAAGCAAATTCTCTCAAAGCTAAAGAATTTAGATCAAAACAACAATAAAAATATTAATGAAGATTAAATCAAAGAAGTACATAAGCCTAAATTAGAATAAAAGGGGTAGACTAAAAAAAATGATTTAAATATAGCTGATTACAAATAATAAAAAGAATATAAACATATTCCACAATTTAAATCGGAAAGTAATTCAACTAAAATGAATGAGTTTATAGAAGAGATTGAAGATAACAAAAGGAAAAAAAGTAACAATTGTATAATTTTGCAATCTATTGAAGGCGATTCTGGCAAAAATTAAAGCACTTCTTTAAAAAAATAATAATTTGCAGAACATAATAAATATAATATTCCAAATAGTAACTATTTTGAAATTAATTAAAATCAATCTATTAATAATTTAAAACTTGCTAATCCAGAAATTAGCTAAAATTACCAATAAGAAATGAGTAATAACATAAGAAATTAGTAAAATAAATTAATAGAGGATTAAAAAAGAGACAATAAAAATAATAAAAAATAAATGAGTGAAAATGAAGAAGCATCTTCAGATGATAGCTCAGATCTTTTTTAGCTAATATTAAAGAAAAATACATTTTATAAAATGAAGGAATTGTATTAAGATACTCCATTTGCTAATTCTTAGCAAAAATAATAAACTATCAATTTTATTTTAGCAAATTAATAGTCTTCCAATGTAATATTTGAAGAGGTTTCTAAAGAAATAGCAGAATGTGAAAATAATAGTATCAACGACAACAAATATAGAATTAATAATAATGAAGAGATATTAGAAAAATATATGAAATTGATTAGGTTAATGAATTAAGAGTATGGATTTAGCAAAGAGAGAGTTATTAGCTTACTAGAATTTTGCAATTGGGATATAGCTTTTATCAAATAATTCCTTACATCACCTTCTATTAAGCCTGAATAAGTTGTTTGGGATTACTAATAAGATGAATATATTTTTTAAGACCCTGAAGTGCAACAAACAATACATATTTAGTAAATTCCTAACTTTAAAAATAATTAATAGCAAGAAGAAAGATATTAATTTTTATAAAAGTTAAAAGAATAAGAATTAAATTCAAAATGAACAATTTATTTATCATAGCTTTGATGATTAATAACAATTAAAAAATTCACTTAAAACTATTTATTTATTTATTTCTTAATTTTTATTATTAAATTAAATAAAAAAACTTTACATTTTGTTAATTAAACACTGCTTTATATTTATTTTATAATAGTAAAATATTCATAATATATATTAAAAGATAAAATGATTATTATTCTTAATTTAATTAGCTCCTTTTTTCACTTACCATCATAAACTAGCAATTCATTAAGACTATTAGCTATTAATTTCTCTTTGTTCTTTATAAACAGAACTCAAAAATAATACTGAAAAGTTAAAATTTCAATTATATATTGCAAATCTTTTTTTGTTAGAAATTCTTATTAATACTCCAAAAGTAAAAATAAATGAATTAGCCATTTGAATCTTAAGATTAATTTGATAATGTAAGCAGATTTTTAAAAATCCTTACCTTTGCTAGCGCTTTAAACTGTTTTTCTAAAGCAGAAATAAATTTCCCTTTGTTTTTGTTCTCTCTAATAGTAATCGGGAAGAAATAGGTATAAATAATGTTCATTAATAATTAAACATGAATTAAATGATAATGATAATAGGACCAAATTGTGAGAGTATTCTATCTTCTAATTGTTACTTCTTTTACAGATTTTGTATGGATTTTTTTGTGGTATAAAAAGTACCAACTTCCTGAATACTAAGAAATGTCTAACCAAAATTAAATTTTATTCTACTATTCATTAACTCTTTCTTGCATATTACTGGTTTTAAAGGTATATATCTTTTTATTTAGTATATTAAATGCATATATACTTCACAAATATAATATAAACTCTGCAAATTAATCTTTTTAACAATCTAGATCTTTGTTTTCGTTTATATTGCTTACTGCAGTTAAATGGTCAGATTTTATCTCTCATTTGATGGTATCATGAAAGCCATTTCTGATATATTCAATGGAATTGACGAAGAAGAAGAAAAAGCACTTCAACATAGAATCAAATGAATATTAAGCTAAAGATATAATTTATGATAGGTGTTAATTCTTGTTATATTAATAAAATTAAGATTTTAAATAAAATCTACATAAATAATTTAATTTCATAAAATCATATTTTTTTGAGTTAATTTATGTAAACTTACATCATAAATAAATTTTCTACAATATTAAATACTTAAAATTTTTAGTACTGAAAAGATGAATAATGATAATACCAATATTATTATTTTCATCTAAAATTTTTAATTAAATTTAGTTAATGATAGGTTTAAATATAATGAATGTAAAAATTATTTTACTGGAAAAAGATTAAAAATAAATATTTCTTGTTTAAGATTAAAAGGTTTAAGTTACTATTTAATATAAATATAAATTATATAAATTTTGTTTTGGAATACATTTTGCAATAGAATCTAATATAACTAATGATTATAGTAGTGAGTTGGATAGAAATCGAATGGTAGTAAACAAAACTTATTTGAGGCTATTCGGAGTTTTGAAAGATTTTTAGATAGATAATATAATTAATAAACACAAATTAGCCAATAAAAATATCACAAAAATAATAATCGAAATTCCGCTAAATATATCTTAATTCATTGCTTTTTAGTACAGTTTATAGAGACATTTATTAGAAATATGCATAGCTAGAATAACCATAATATTTTGGTATTTAGCCAGAAAGGTCTAAGTTTTAGAAATGAAGCAAGGGTAAGCACTATGAAAGAAAAGATCTTAAAATAATAGTTAGAATCCTAAGCAAAACTATAAAATAATTAAGAAGAATTAGATGAAACATAGTGTAATAATAGTTCTTAAAAGCTTTTAAATGATATAAGTGTATTTTTAACAAGAAATCAATCAAATGTTAGTAAAGATATGTCTAAAAAACTTTTAATTGCAGTACAAGAAAATAATGAAAAAGAATAGTAAAAGGCCCTCCAGCAATTATTGATGGAAGACGTAGATCAGAGTAAAAGATCGAATAGATATATTAATTACAAAGTAGAAGATTATTCTCACAAAATTGTTAGAAACTCAAATAAATAGCAAAGTCCCTTGAGTAAATCAGTAGTTTATTAATATTCTCCTTAAAAATATCAAGGAAGTTAATTGATTAACACTAATGCTAGTTATGATAACTCTTCTATTTAATCATCCCGATAGAGGTCGCTTTCTCCAAATCTATATAACTACAAATAACCCAATAAAAAGCAATCTTAAGTATCTTTTTCTGAAGATTAGAGTTGTAATTTATACAGTCCTGAAAAAGATCAAATAAATAAAAATAATAGCATACAAAGGACATAAAGAAGTTTTTCTCTATAAAATCAAAACTAAAATAACAAAAGAAGTTATAGTAATTACAATTCCTCAATAAACAGCAATAATAATTCATTCAACTGTGATGAAAACTAATTATCGAAAAAGTATTCATTCATTGTTAATGCAGAAAATAAAATACAAAAAATGATTGAAAGATATGATCACTATGATTCTGAATACTAGAAGATATAGAGGCAAGTATAAAATAAGAGAGTGTAACAAGTAAAAGACTTAGAGGGATCTGTAATTTAATCACCAGATATAAGGAAGCATATCGAAAATTAGGATTTACTAGAAGTACTTTTAAGGTAAACAAATTATGAGAAAAGAAAATAAGAAAGAGTAAAAATAAAATAAGAAAATAAATATGGGAAGGTTTGGAAAAATCTATATTTGCCAAAGATCCCTCTACGAAATTAATGTTTGATTGAATCAAAATAATCTCCAGTTGGTTCTTAAACTATTCCTATGATTGATCAAAAATATAATCAGTATAATAAATAATAATCAATTCCAAATACACATAAAGCTTAATCTAACAATTTATATAAAAAAATAAGTTTTTAAATTTAAAATAAAAATTGATTAGTAATTTTATTATTATTATTCTCATTATTACTATTATCATTTAACTCATTAATCAATTGTATATTTCTTTTTATTGATTTAAGAAGTAATTTTTTAAAAAAGAATGTTGATAGTTAATTAAAATCTCAATTAATAATGTTGTCTTTAAATTAATAGATATTAAGCAAAAATCTGAATTAAAAATTTTCATACGTATCAATTTATAAGTTGGGCTATTAAATTACTAGATCATTACTTGTTATGATATATTTAGTATACACTTTAATTTAAATCAATTACTGGATATAATTTAAGCAATTATTAATTTACAATTGCTGATTGATTCTTTATTTCAAATTAACAAATTTAAATTCATTAATCCTCCTCTCTAAAAATAATGTTATATTATTAAAGAATTATTTAAAAATGAATTCACTGAATAGGGTTACTATAAATTTAAAAAATCAAGAACAATTAATTTTTTAAAAATCTACTTGAAGAATTATTTAATAATAATAAAGAATACCTTAAAAAGGATAAATGATAATTTTAATAAGTACATTTACTAACTTAAATTTCTTCTATACTTAGATATAATAATAAATAAAATTACTATTTTAAGATTCAATGATGGTGAATGGATGATGAAGCAATTGAACATTTGAATAATTAATTTAATTTAATAGAAAATAGATTAATTTTAGTTTTTATTTTATTGGTCATATGTCAATATTTCTAATAATCCTCCATGATAAGAGATTTTATAAAACTATATTGTAGTTATATTGATAAAAATTCCATATAAATATTCTAAGAATTTAAAAATAGAGATTTAACTTGATAGTAATAAAGGTGTATTCATGAATTGTCATTCATTGGATTAACGCAAAATTGATAAGGTATTAGTTACTATTTTTAGTATTACTAATTGTCAAATTTAATTATATTTGTAATATGAGTGACAATAAAAAGTAATTATTATGTTGGTAAATTAAAAAATGAATTGGTGTAAATAAAATTAAAAAACTACAAATAAATTGAACATCAATAACAGAGTGTTCTATTCGTAAATTTACTCTTTGCGAATATTAATCATTACCAAGAAAAGTGTAATGTAATGTAAAATAAAAAATCACAAAAGGTTGGAATTAATAATAAATTAAGGTGATGATATTTCAAAGTTATTTTTTAGTGGTAAAAATAAAGGGGCGGAATAGACAAGAAAAAATTAAGAAATTTAACATAAAAAAATAACAAGCTTGCTAAATAAATAGTAATGTAAGGATCATAAATAAATAAATTTTAAGCAATTTTTTTAAAACTTATAATCCAGAAAGGTTTTCTAAAAGTAATGCTTATTTACTCATAAAAAAGAAGATAACAAAATAACTCTTTATTTAGACATTTTAAATTTAATTAATTTAATACTATTATTTTCATTACCATTTAAACCAACCATACAAAAAAGTTTAATTATCTTTGAGATAACAAAATTTAATTGTTTATTATAAATTTTCTTAGCGCATACTGAATGAAAATTATAAAACAAAAAAGCAAAAAGCTGGCAACTTTTCCTCCTTTTTGACTATTTTTTCTATTTTTTTAATATACCCACCATGACTGCAAAATTTTAAAGGAAGGGTAAATTTGTAGTTTTTATTAATGCAGATTTGCAAAATGGATAATGAGCCTGCAGGATATGGAGAGTCTACTAAGATTTTTTAAGTGAGTAATTTGAGGTAAAAATACTTTTAATGTAAAAAAAATATGGTTGGAGATGTATTTATGATTGGGAATGGAAAATATCGTGGGGATAGGTTAGTAGAAAAATGTAAACTGTTAGCTTAGTTTTGATTAGCTTATTGTAAATAAGGTATATATTAGGAATAATAACTAATGAATAGCATATGTAAATCTATTTAATAATGTGTAGAACTGATATTAAAACCATCTATTTGTATAACTAATCTAATACATTATTATGCATAGTCATAATGCTTTACTGATTTAAAAGCGAAAAACTCAGTATTTCAAATAGAATCATGGTATAAAATCATTCTTCTTTTATGCCTATTTTAATCTAAAGATTATAGAATAAAGCCTATTCTATTTAGAGATGCACTTACTCTATTGAATTAGTCCTTTATAGAGGCTAGTTGAATGATCTCTGATTCGAGTTTAATAATTATTTATTAATATTAATTTTTTATTCAATTATTAATCTATGTAAAATAAAAATTCAACATGTAATTGAATCTATCATCAGACATCGCTTCTCTATCAAACCCCTTATTTATCTGCTTTACCTCTTTAATGAGGTAGAATTGGGAATCTTTTCAAGTTTATCACTACTGCTATTTTTGTTTATGTAATCTCCAATAAACATAAAAATTTTTCTTATTGAGGGAAGCAGGAAAAGAATCTATTAATATAAAAAAGCAAAGGAAACTTACTATTTTATTAATTAAGTCTCTTTACGTGTATTTTTATTAATTTTTTTAAGGTTTTAAGACAACCATTAAAATATAAGCTGAGATAAAATATAAATCACAAGTTTGAAGTATAAATGACAAAAAACTAGTTAGTGTAGAATAAATTTTCTTGATACATCTTCTATTTTTAGAGTTATTTGCTCTTAAAAAAATACAATAACTAATTATATTTGCGTTTGTTTAAGTATTTTATGGTATTTAACTCATAATAAGTAATACCATCTCATTTTATTGCTGGGGCTACAACAATAATTATGTTAAAGGGAGAAAAATACAATTCAATTACTAGATGAGATTATTGCAATACATGAACATTCATGTCCAATTTATCCTAAATAATGCAATAATATAATTTTAATAATGTCTCATTCACATATTTCTATCATTACCCTATATTCTTTATAAGTGGTTTTGTATTATATAAAATCTAAATCTACCTTAAATTACTTCTATCCAACATAACTCTATTTTTATATTGTTATCCAATACTTTTTATCACTCATCATAATGATTAGCTTACAAAATATATGAGTGGATCTAATCAAATTAGCTAGATCTGTATTTCTCGTTTTTTCTTTGGTCATGAATATTCATCTCGATAATCCGATAATCAATTAGGATTTTTTTTTTTTAACTTTTAGAGGTATATTAAGCTCCTTGAATTTAAGAACAAAATTATGGATATTTTGGATATACAAAAATTATTTGTATGGTAAATGTAAGATTTAGCATTAAGATTATATAGCAATATTATTTATAATATTTTGGGAGAAACTGATAAATCAACTGGATTAAATTTTTAGAAAAAAATCCTATAAAAATGAAATAATTTAAATACACCAAAAATAATTGCTTGAGGAAGAATTGCACTAAAATTAAATGAAATATTAAAATAAAATTGTGAATTATAGTTATTGAATTGTTTTGGTTTAAGTGGACAGAATTTTTGGAATATTTTAGTTGAAATAATTGAAGAAAACAAGAATTTTTTTTGTTATTTTGTTTATTTATTTGCTTGAAATATGGATGAATTTTTTATTAATGAAAATAACTTGATCAAAGAGGAAATAAATATAGATAATTGGTTAGTTATAAATGTATTAGATTTAGTTTACTTGAAATTTTATTAGAAATCTTAAAAAATAATTAGGGATTTAAAAATTGGGATGAGAAAAATAATTAATTAAATAAAATAAGGCCTCAAAAAATCAAAAAATTGAATAAAGACTTCAAATCTGAGAAGAGTGAATAAGAATTGGTAATTGAAAGAGCTAAAGATAGGCCACAATAAAATATAGCGCTAGATAAAGATTATAGTGTATTCTCAAAGCGCTCAATAACAAAAATAATAATTTGAATAATTAAAAAAAGTACATATTTTCCCCCATCTTAAATAAGTTTATAAGCCAGCCTCTGCTTATTCCTTTAAATAAAAAGAATAAGAATAATATCAAAGAAAATAAAAGCAACAATAATAACTAATTGATTGATCAAGCAACCATACCTTTATAAACAAGGAATGTCAGATCAACCTATGAATGAAGAAGAGCTCACTCAATATCAGATCTTCTACAAGATTACCTCTGAGAAGATAAACCATCCTTACTTGGCCTCTGAGAGCGACTAGAGTGAATTTACAGACTATCTGATAGTGCTGCATAAGTACTTTTTAGACAATTGGAAGGGCTTTTCTGAATAAGACGATGATGATTTGATATATTCGTTTAATTAATTTAACAAAACAACCAATAATGTGAAAAATATCATAAAAGCATTCATCAAATACATGACCAGTAACCATAGTGATGGCCTCGTTCTCGAGTGTATTGACACTCTTAGCAAAAGCAGTTTCGACATAATCAAGTAGTTCAAAAGATTCTGTGATCGCCATTAAGTCAACAATAATTACCTATAGAGAATCATCAAGAATGAAAGATATGGCAAACAATTCCAATACTTTCTCCAGATTTATGCCATAGAATGGCTTCACTCGAGTAGAGTCAAAGATAAGGTAATACATCTATTGGTAATCTTCTTCCTCAGCCGTTGCTTCACAAATCATGACCTGCTCGATAATGTAGCTTTTTATAAAAAGCTCCATATAGCTAAAATTCCCAAACCACAGCCTGAGACCGACTCAATAAAGAAGGAAGAAAAAGAGTGAATAAGAATTGTAATATAATATTTATTAGATTCACTACCAAAAGAATAAATTTAAAATCTTATTTGGGGAGTGTCCCCTGCTTACATCATACCAATTTTACCTGAATTGTTACATTTGTTTCTTAAAAATCAACCAGACCCTCTAGTTCTCAGAAAAATCATTCTAATTAATAATATAGATGCATTAATTAATCCTACTTATACATCTACTTATATCTATCAATCTATGTTTCTCATTTTAACCAATCCTTCTCAACATACAATATTAATATCTATAAATCACACTACACTCTCCGAATGAATTCTTTAAATGATTTCTTTGGGTTCTCTCCGTGCCTACCATGCATTATTAAATTCCTCACCTTCAATTGTACTATGTTCGTCTTTATATATCTATATCTGCATGTGGTGTACCTTGCTAAGCATTCATTTTCTCGAATCTGATGGCAAAATCAATACTATAAAATTAATCCCTTATTTCTATTTTCTATATAATTTAAATACTCAAAATGATAATATTTTAAATTTAATCGTATTTTCCCCTCATGTACACACAGGAATGCTCACCACTGACTTCCTTTTTTTATTAATTTATTTTAATATGTAAAACAAAAACCTATTATATCGGATGTATTTTTCTTGATTTTTATAGACAATTCAAAATATTTAGTGTAATTTTCTTTCAAATATTTTTATGTTAAGCAAATATTTGTAAGCGCTTGTCTAATAAAAATTGAATTTGAGATGCATTAAATTTTATTTATTTATTTTCTTATTCCTTATTAAGGAAATTAACATAAGAGTGACAATCATCAATGTAATTAATTGTCCCCTTTGATTGACAATTTAAAGCAAATAAAATATCAATTATTTAAATCAATCCAAAAATGAATGAAAATCTTGAATAGGGGAATAGATTTAGTCAAAAATTTTTTGACCTATACATTAATTTATATCAAAAGATGGGTATGAGCTTTAAAAATAAAATATGAAGAAAAATAATTAAATATCATTGACTTAAAACAAAGATTCATTTTAACAGAAAGGAAGAAACAAAAAAAAAAAAAGAAAGCAAGGAAGGAAGGAAGCAAGCAAATATTCATTCTATAAGGACATAGGTTGAGAAAGAAGAGAAAGATGAATCGTAAAGTTTCAATAAAAATTTTTATTTTTTAAAAAAGATAAGGTAGTGAGGTTAAATGAATAGAAAAAAATTATACTAATTTTAAAATATTCTTAAAATGAGAATATTATTAGTGCAAATACCACCTAAAAATAGAAAAATGGAAGAGAGGCTTTCATTTTGAATTGTTAGTTATTTTTCATATCCTTCATTTTAAACAAAAAGGTAAATATCATACAATATTGCTTAAATGAAATTTTGGCTTTGCTAATTAATTGAATACTTTTGCTTAAGCAAGGTAATTATAGTATAAAAGTAAAAGTAAATGAAGTAGTGATACTAGTCACTCTTTTATTTTGAAATTTATTTACATGATAAAAGTTAATTTTTGAAAAGCTTTTTCATAACAGATAATTATACCTGTACATGTAATTCAATGGAAAAAAGTTGTATTTTCCTCTATACAGGAAGTTTTTATGCTAACCCTAGCCTGAATTTCGCTTCAGTAAATAAATTTACTATTAATCCTTATTCGTTTTACTTTTCCTAATTTTTCTTAAATCCTGCGGGGTTAGTAATGTCCCTCCAATTTGTCCATCCGTGAAGATATTTAGAAGAATTATGATTTGAAAAGATATGTAATCATCCAAAAGAAAAAAAGGAGTGTTTAAAGAATTTCCATGGTATTTAATTAAATTCTTATTAAATTTTTTTCCCTCTTTTCAGTGAAAATAATTAATGTGAACTCCTAGAAAGGAAGGATAGAAAAATCATGGAATGGCTTGTTTCTTTTTTCATTTTCTTAAATATTTCTATTTTCACAATATTAAAAGGGTATTCTTTTAATTGAATTATAAATCTCACTTTTTATTACCTTTGTTTTACACAACTTTACTGAGGTTTATTTCAGGTTAATTTTCTTTACAATAATAATAGGATGCTTACTGTTTATACTGTATTAAATTTGCTAATGCTCAATTACAATGCGAGCTGTTATTTTTTCCCTCTAATTTTAACTTAATTGACTAATACTGCTTCTCTTATGTTTCTAAGTACTATCACATTTTTATGTTAAATAAAGCAACCCATAAGCTTTTTTTGTGCTTTTTGAAGTATTTATCAAAAAAACCTATATATCTAACAAGCAACTGCTCTTATTCCATCAATTAGTTTCATTCACTTCTTCATGCTTAAAAATTGTTTTGTAAAAGGATTGTACTTTATTCTATAGTTTAGAAATTCTATAATGCCAAACCGCTAAATTTAATTAATAAAATAATACATAGCGCATATAAAATTTAAAAAGGAGTGAAAACATCATCTTGAACATCTAAATAAGAAAAAATTTATTTTTTTCCCTTCCTTTCAAAAAAATTTATTCTTTTCAACAAAATGTGATTCTTCTATCTCGGATACAACTATATTTTATCGTAAATATGAGGCTGACTTTGTTTTCAGTCTTTAAATTCCATTTTAAAAATCAATGGCGTGTTAAATTTTTTTTCTTCTTAAGCTGCTTTTTGTTTATTAGAAATTTCCTAACGTCTTCTCAAATATTTATACGCTTGCTTTACTTCTCTATATGAAAATGAATTAATTTACGATATGAAAAAATTTATTCGAAAATCTGATAAAAGCTTTGCTAATTTTGAAAGATATCTATAGTAAATAATAAATAACTTTACCAGTTCATTCATTTGATATGAAAAAGCATTTACACTTTAAAAATTTGAAAAAATTTCGTTCTATCGATTTCTTTCTTCTCATATTGTAATTTGTGAAGGAAAAAACATAATGATAATAATTTTCATTTGTTAATTTAACAAATGAAATTTCTTGATTCCTTTTAATATCTGTTATATTTCATTTTATGAAAGTTTAATTACATAGTGGTCTTTATTAATTTTCTCCATACGTTATTCAATCATTTAGATGAAATTACAACCAGTTATTTCACTCAAAAAATTTATTTCACTTTTTAAAATATACATTAAAATTTTATCATTGAAATAAAATTATAAATAAAAATATAAGCTATTTATTATAGAGTTTATAATTAATAAAATAATTACGAAAATTAAATCATTCCTTCTTAATATTTATTTAAAAGGTAATTCATTTTTTAAAATATATTTTTCTTAAAAATAAAAATAAATTACTCTATTATTCTAAATTAGAATAAAATTAACAAAATGATACAATTTAGAATTAATAGGATGAAATCTATTTTTTAAATACAATCATCTAATCATCTGCACTTTATTATAAATGATTACCTTAGACATTGCTGAGAAAAATAAACAAGTGAATGAAATATAATGTAGAGATTTAAGTATTTCATAACATTAGTATTTATATGTGTAAGCACTATAAGGTGATTAGAAATTATTAGATTATTAAATTAATTTTTATGTTAAAATATTCATAAATTATTAATTGGGGTATTAAAAATTATTCAATTATTATCATGTTTTTATCATTATAATCTATGTAAAAACTAAAGAGATTATAACTTGATTGTAAAAATAAGATGAGGTTGAATTTAGGTATATTTTTATTGATAAAATATGGGATCCCAATATCCTCCTTAACTAAACTAAAACTATAAAAGAGTATCTTTTTATTTAATAGTGAAAGTATTTTAAGGTTTCAAATTAAGTAAAGCTTTTAAAAAATTATCAACCAAATAATAGAATAGAAATTGATTTGGAAAAAAACTCATTAATTAAAAAGGATTATGATTAAAAATATGATAATGGAACCAATCCTAAATACTTTTTGGTTGTGGGTAGACAAAAAAGAGGTAAATATGTGGGATTTATGAAAGATTTTATTTAGTAAAATAAATTATATTGTTTATCAGGAAATCTTAGGCTGATGTGGTATCAAAAAAAATTAAGATTAAACCACTTTTTTGATTAGGGGATTCTCAACATTCATTTCAAAGAAAATAATTTAAAGCAGAATATTACATAAATTCGTAAGTAAATTAGACTAAAATAGGACCCAAAAAAAGCAGAGAATGGCACCACCTACAACATCTCAACTCTCTTCGGCTCAGTAAAATGAAGCTTAGAAATTAGCTGAATAGAAAAGTCTGTTAAACTTTTATAATAACTTAACTCTTGAATAGAAGTAGGAAATTCAAAAGCAATATAATGAAGAAGATTATACATTAATAGTTTAGCTCCCACGCCAGGACAAAGAATACTATATGAGAAAATTAGGATTAATCACCTATCCTGAAGATATAGAGAATTTGGGAATATTTGTATAAAAGCGAAGCATTAAGGAAAGAGAACTAGATGATGAATAGAGCTTAATGGAAGCTTCCAAATACACTTAATTCATAAATCAATGCACTAACTTAAGAAAGTTCCTCTTCACAGTAGAATACTAATAACATTTTATGGACTATAGCGATCTCCTCTTTTATTCTTTGGAAAGTAGAGCAATCGAAGAAATTTCACTATGCGTTCGTGGTCTTAGTAAGTCTAAAGATACACTATCAAAAATACTGAAATCAGTAAAAACCTTCAAATATGCAATTCGCAAATTAAAAATCTAATTTAGTGACATTTTCTTAAATGACGATTCTTTCACTCAATTATTCCTTCTGATAAAGAAAGCACCTCTCTTAGAAGATCTCTAAATAGAACTCGATTCTAAATATCTTATTTAGGTAGAAAGAGTGTTCCTCTTCTGCAAAATACTAGAAAGTGCTACAAGTCTCAAAAAAATATCTCTTAAATTCTCCAACATTAGATTCTTAAAAGGACTTACTTTCCCTTTTGAATAGAGCAATGTTCAATCTCTCCATCTTAATTTTGTTCATGCTCAACTTTTTGATAATACATTTATAACATAGCTTTTGGCTAATAATTCTTATCTTAAGGATGTTCATCTATGCATTAATGCATCGAACCATGTTGAAGATATTTTTACAGCTCTTTATCATCTTCCTTTCCTTACCAAACTCCATTTTGAAAGCCCTAATTACTTTTAGGAAGACTAATACAAACTTATTAAAAATTTCATCTGTAAAAAGTCTTCTATTATGTACTTTTCAGTAGCATTAAATTAATAAATCGACTTTTTATATGACAGAAGTACTCGTATTTTTAAAAATCTTCCTTATTTATGCTCTTTCCGTGAAATTTCTGATGTTAAATTCAAGCGTAAAGATTAATTCAAGAGAATGTTAGAGTATTTCATTTCAAGATATATCAAGTTCAGAAGAACTTATATATATTCCCTAATAGCAATTAAAGAAATGAGAAAGAAATACAGAAAAATACTTCCTAAGGGTGTTTGGGAAGATATTCTAAATGACTTCGTTACATTTGAAGATCTAGATTAATTGATTGACAAAGATACTAAAAATAAGTGAAATTAATTCACTTACAATATAATTAAATATTAAATATAAATCATAAATACCATATCAAAAGCCAGTTTATACTATATATATTAAGTTTTAAATTTAATTTTCTCTTTTAATAATCAATCAATTAATTAATTCATCAATTCATCAATTAATCAATAATTATTCTTTCATTAATATTAGCCTAGTTATTAGCAATTGATGGCAATTTATTTTATTTTTATTGGATTTTCATAAATATTTAAGAAAAAGTAAGTAAGAAATTTAATATGTGTGTGATAAACAATAAAATATTGATTTGAGATGAATTGAAAAGAAAATAATATAAATTAGATAAAGAATCTAATATTTTATTTAGATAAAATTAAATATATAAAAATACTATTTATATTATATATTTCAATTATCAAATTATTTTTTCTTCAAAATATTTTTTTGAGGTTAGGCATCTTTTTTATTTTTATTATATCCACCCTCTTTGTAATTACCATCTCTATTATTGTTGTTGTTGTTGTTGTTATTTCGGAATTATTAAGGTCTCTATTGGCTTTCATCTTCACTTCCACTATAACCTTCTTCATTTTTAGGTTTCTTTTTGTATTAATTCCTTTAAGGGAAAGTGTTACTTTAATAACTATTGCTGTTATTGTTATTATTATTGTAGTTATTGTTGTTGTTGTTATTATTATTTTTTCTAAAATATTAATTTGAGTTAGAAGAAGTAGAATTATTGTTATTGTTGTTGTTTTAATTATTATTATTACTACTACTATTGTTTTACTATGCACTGCTATCTCCTTGGTTATTATTATTTTATTTTTATTGATTTTAATATCCTTCTTAGTTTTAAGGTTTATCAAACTTAGGTTTATATTTTAATTTAGCCTCATAATGATTGGATTTATTGGGATTTGCATTATTTCTCTTTGGAATGTATCCTTTATTACCATTATTATTATTTCTTGTTCTTCTACCATCATCATAACCTTCTTCAACTGCACTCTTTTAAATTTTATTACCATTTTCATCAACTTCATCTTCACTATTAGCTTCATCTTCTTCTTCTTCATCATTATTATTAGCACCTCCTGTGATAATAGGTTAGAAATGATTGTAACTATCATCTGGTTCGTCATCATATTCCATTGCAAGCCACAAGGATTTTTAGATATATTACTTTTATTCTTCTGCTGACATCTTTAAATTTACTTTTTATGCTCTAAATATGTATTAAAAAGCTTTAATATATTTTTATATATAAAAATAATGTATTAATTACCCTTTCTAATAAATTGTTAATTTTTCTTGCTTTTCCTCAAGTCTTCTTAACTCATCTTCCTTCTCTTACTCTTCTTTTCTTTTTTTATCTTCCTCCTCTTTCTTCCTTTGGAATTCTTCTGCTCTTCTTTCTTTCTCTTCTTATTTGATAATGTCTTCCTTTACAATTGATTCTACAAACTTAATATCTGGAATCTCTTCTGTAACTTATTATTCTTGCTTCTCTTGATCTCCCTTTTATTCATATTCTTGCTTCTTCTCTTCATAAGCTATGATATTTCTTTTTCTTTCATCTAATACTGAAACTACTTGGATCTAAAATAGCTAGTAGGTTTCAGAATTATCTGCTGGTGCAACTTCAAAAAGTTTATGGAAATCAATTCTATCACTAGCATATTCGATCAAATACCAGTAACGATTTTCTCCTTATTTTTTACCAAAACTTTAAACTTTACCTAGATCTTTAATGTATTTATTCCACATAGAAACCATTTTCTTTCCAACATTTTACTTCATAAGATTTTTATCACCAAAAACTTTAATCATATAATTGAAAAACTTAACGAAGAAAGTGACAAGTTTATCAAGTACAACATCTATAAGAAGAATAATATCTCCTCTGAATTTACCCATAACCCAGGCTTCTTCACGTGCAAAAATTAATTCATAGAAAATATTTTCAAGCATAATATTAATCTTTTCATCAAGATAAATATTTTCTACTTCTTAAGGAGGGAAGAAAGTAATTATATCAATAATAGATTAAGTTGTATCTAAAACTGAGCAAAGAAGTTCTACTTTTCTCTCAATATCTGAGTCAACAATTTCGCAACTTGCTGAGCCTAATTTATCCTTTTTCTTTAACAATAAAAGCTCCTTATAGTATCCATCTAAAAATTCTTTTAGGATCTTATCTTGAACTTCATCGAAATCAGCCTAAAATTCTTTTTGCATTTCAAAACTCTTCTTGATAATATCTTTAACTATTTTTTCATTTTTATCTCCATAAATTGCAATTAAATCTAGCATCTTTGGGATATCTACCAACCACTCGTCTAGAATAATTTTATTGCAACCAAATTCATGGGATTTTTGTAAGTTTTCTTCATCACAGCTAACAATTCTATAGAATATTGTGATGACTAGTCTAGTAATTTCTTTAAAAATAATTTTTGTTTCACTTTCACTAGTTTATATATCCTTTCTTTCATGACCTCTTCTATAGTACTCATTGAACCTTCTCTTTGTAGAATATTGTATGAAAGTGTTCAAACTTCTTCTGAGAAGCTAATTGTGTTTCAATGTACTCCAAAAATTTCTAAATTCAAGTGTTAAGACATACTTGTAGGAGGCACAAATTCTTTTCAAAATAAAAATCAACTCTTGATCATCTTCATTATCTAATTCAAAATTTGGAAAATCATCAAATGTAAAACTCATAAAAGGAGTATCATCTCCTTCTTCTCTATACAAGAAATCTGCTTCATTATTGCCTTTTCCCTTGCTAAAACCACCGCCACCTTGATTTTTTTTATATCCTTGATTGTTCTTCTTGCTCATCTTAAATTATTTTGGTATACTTATTGATACTAAATTTCCTTAATTGTTTTACTTGTTTCAAATTAGGCTATAAATCTTTTTATTTTTTGATATACTGTTTTTAATTGTTATTTATTATATATGTGTGTCGATTAAAAGGAGGAAAATTTAATCCAAAATTGATTAAAGAAATAAAATACTATAAAGCGATTCCATCAAACTATTTCTATTAATACACAAAATTTAGATAGCTTTCTCAAAAAAAGTATTGAATTTATTTATTGAGTGTAAAATTTCATATAAACATGGATGCAAACATTTTGTTTATAATTCCTTCTTTCTATTTTACTAATTATTCTTTATAAAATATTCTTCTTTCATTTTACTTGATATATTCAAATAGTAAATTTATTATTAATTCTTCTTTCATTTACATTAATTAATAATTATTTTTATAAAATATAATTTTAATTAAAATTATAAATAAATAATATTCATTTAAAATGTGTTAATTTTTACTTTTTAAGTTATAAATTGAGTTTAAAATTTTTGAATTGAATTGAAAATCTAATTAGAATTTATATCATTAATATAAACTAATTTATTTATTCATTGAATTTTTAAATTATATTATTATTTGATTTATTATTATGGTTGAGAAATTACATCAATTTAAATATTTTTAAAATAAGGTCCAAAAAATTCATAAGAATTAAAAAATAAAGAAGAAGTAATAGTTATGTTATTTTAAATTAGTAGTATTTTATTTAATTTTATAGTACCACTATTTAAAAAGTTTTAATTATTTATTTATTTACTATAAATAACCTCTTTTTACTATGGCTATGCTTTTTGCTTGATTGAATTATGAGTGTGTGTGTGTAGGTTAGGTGTTTTAGTATATGTATAGTCGAGTTAGGAGAACTGTAAGAGAGAGATTATATATTTGAAATTTTATAAGACCATAGTTTTTTTTAAATACAAAAGGATGGAATGAATACTAGTTAGTTAAGTGCATTTAAATATTATTATACAAAAATATTAACGCAAGATACTTTATATGAAAAAATATATCAAGTTAATTTATTCATCAAATCTATATTGTTTATTCGTAAGGATTTTTGTTATTATAAATTAAATCAGAGCATAGCCTTGACCAAGTCGTTGATGAAGACTTCTCTGTTACCCCAATCACCACCTTGATGGAAAGCGTGTCTCTTATTTTTGTAACCGCCTCTGGGGGTATCGAGCTTGAAGGGCCATAAGAAGTTGTTAGCTTCCTTGAAGTGAGGACCAACGGTAGTAATTTCGTGGATAAGGTCTTCAACGCAGGTGATACCGAACTTACCGAGAGATTTTTCAATGACGGTGTTATCAGCAATGGGGATTCTTTGGCCGTTAACCTTAGCGAAACCTCTCTTGTAGATAAGCTTGGAGATGGTTTGTCTGGTGGGATAACTATTTTTATAATAATGAAAAATATTAATATTTCATCCAATTAAACACTTCTATGATAAAATTCATATAATCTATCGTTTTTTATTCTAGAATCTTAGAATATCTATTCTTAATGTTCTCTTTTATAGATTGATTGATTTATAAGGATTAATTAGTTTACCCGAAGGTGATGAAAGGAAGAACCTTCTTGAGCATGTTCAAGGAAGCCTTGTTGACTCTGAGGAAAGCACCGTTGTGAATTTGTCTGAGTCTGAATAATCTAAGGATTCTCTTGACGTCAGGGTGTAATTGGTTGACACTATTATTTTATATTAAATTATTTTAGAAAACTGATATCACATTTCATTTCAATTTGACAGTTCATATTAAATCCAAATTTAAGTTCAATTGTTTCCATTATCAAAATAGATATTTTTCTTATTTCAGAACCCAATCTCTCTTAATCTATCAGTTAATTATTTTGATATATATGCCATTATTATTTTCAGCCAAGTAATCATAATCCTAAAGTCTTTATCAGAAATTAATTATTTACATTTAACTCTATTCACATTTTAAGTGTATTTAATTATTGCTATCTAATTTGGTAATGTTTGTTGTATTAGAGAACATCTCATAGAATGTTTACATTTTTTTATTTCGCCTAATCAAATTTTTTATTTTTTTATTTTAGCTTGATACTTATATGAGACAAATTAATTAATTATCTATCGTAATAGATCGAAATATTAATTTCTACTCCTGATAATTCCTTATTCCTCATTTATTCATTTGCCAAAGTTAAATTATAACATCCAACAAAAATGCAGAGATAGTCTCATAGCTAACTTTGTTTATACTTTTTAATTGTAATTATGCTACATTTTTCATTTAATATTGAAGGATCCCTAACTAAAAAGGTTAATCTATTTCTAATGACTTTAGTGTTTTCTTTGAACTTTCATTTGGATTAATCTAATGAACTGTGCAAATAAGAATTATCTTATTCAATATATTACCCTCTAATTCTGATGGCGAAAGCAACCTTGGCTTCAGCGGGAACGTAGAAAGCACCACTCTTTCTGGCCTGTATATTTACAAATAATGAAAATTAGAAATATTGATTAAGAATTCTATATGAATTTAGAGTATTTAAATAGAATTGAAGCAATTCATGTAACTAAGCTATTGCTGCTATTTGAGATAAATGTAGTAATTTGACAAATAAAGTCAAATATAATAGATTTATATTCATTTATTCATGATTTATATGTAAGAAGCATATATTGCTATAACATAAGCTCACTCATTAAACAACAGCAATCTAAATTATCAATGATCTGCATAAAGATTTAGATACATCTATTCATTTTAATAGGTAACAAGCCATTTAATTAATTTTAATTACCTTTCTCTTTTCATCGACGATCTTCTTATCAGCAGCTTAGTATTCAGCAGCGTACTTTTGGGCCTTGGAAATCCATTCAGCCTTTCTTTGCTTCATTTAAGCAGATCTGGCCTTTCTTTCTTGAGTCTTGGCCTATCTTAACTTTTCGTCTCTAGCTTACTTCTTTTAGACGTTTTCAGGAACGAACCTTCATTTATATGAAAAAAATGGAATGAGTTTGTTAATATTGCCTTTGGATTGTTAAAGAGATTTCTATTATAATTGATTAAAAAATTTTTCTTACTTAGACATTTTTAATTTCAGAGATATGTTATATTGTATATATTTTCAACCTTTTTTCTTTATTTAATCCTTTCAAATTACGCTTAAACCTTTTAATGCCAGATATATCTTCTTAATTTTCTCTCCCACTCTTTAATTTTCCCCCCTCTTATTTTTTATCTCTTTATTTTCACTACCCACTTTATTCATTTTTCTTTATCTTGTGTAAATATCTTTGTTAATTTTAATCACTCGCTTTGTTCTGCATTCAATAATACATATTTTTTCACTCATACATATTTATTGACATACTTCATTCTACTCTCCTACTTGCTCTACATAACTTTTGCCATTTCTTTATTTCACTAAAATCATAATTATACATCATCTAAACTACTTTTGTTATCTCAATTTTAAACAAATTAAATGAATAATTTAAAATCATTTTATTGATAAAAATTCATGCACCCTTGTTTATTATACAATTAAAAATGGCCATTAATTGAGATTAGTATAAATAAGTATACTTCTATTTCCTTTTGCGGATTTTTATTTTTCGCTAAATGTTACTATATTTTCATAAGTATTACAAAATCTTATTTTATTTTTGATAATCTTAGAGTAGTATTTATAAATAAAGCATTTAAAATTAAATTATTTCAAACTACTAAAATTAAAAAATTAGTATACTTTATTGAAAAAAAATAAAAAAGAATTCTAATAATAATTTAATCTAAATCTTAATTTGATTAAGCTACTCAAATCAAAAATTCTAACAGATTCTTATTCTTTATTTAGCTAAGATTAATCTAACAATCAAATTTCATTAAACGAATAGCAGACCTCAAATTAAAATTTAATTACTTCCTACTATCAATATTTTCTAAGACAAAGAAATAAAGAAAAAAATTAAAAATATTTAAAACTATTCCATCGAAAATACCAACAAGAAGATTGGGAAATTTATTATTTTTTTATAGAAATAATTTTGACTTGATATTAAGCCATAAATAAAAATTTAAAAAATAATTAAGCTAAAAGAAGGTAGATCAAGAAGAGAATTTAAAATTATTTCACTGAATTGTTGAATGATAGTATTGTAATAATTTAATACAAATTTTAAAGATTTATTAATATATCCCCATCATTCCACTTGATTTGAAAGTTTTAGGTAGTCTAAGTGCTAACATCATCTAACTCATAAATAAACATTTTAAAAATTATTAACCAATACAATATATAATATAAAGTAATTCGTTGAATTTATTATTTGGTTATTTTTTAGTAATAATTTAATTAAAGATATTAATAATATTTAAATTAATCGCATCATTTCACTTTATTTGGAAGTATTCCTATTGTCTAATTTTTTTATACCTTGATCAAAAATTGAGTTTTAATTGCTTTCATAAATTATTATAGAATATTATTATTGTAGTCAAATTTTCATTTTTTTTTTTGAATATTCCTTTTACATTTTATAATCATTTATTTATTAAATAAAAACACTAATTTTTGTATTGTTATTTTATTTCTAATTCTAAATTGAATTACTAGTCAAATAAATTTGTGTATTAATTTTTTTGATTTGATTGTGTGAATAATTATAAAAGTTAAATTATTTATCTGTTATTTTCTTTAATATTAAAATTACTATTGAAAAATCTTTCTTTAATATTTCTATCATTAAATGTTAGCAAATTTATTATAATTTATGATTTTCATAAACTTTATTTGACATATTATAAGATAGTTCATCCTACTCTGTTTTTAATTTTGTTCGATACCAATCTATTTTTATATTTTTTAGAGTGTTAGAATTGTGAGAGTCATCCTATTCAATATAAATGATTTGTCAAGTTAAATGAATAAAAATTGACTCTGGTTCAAATTAGAATTGATCAAAGAAAATTTTTATCAGATCAGATGATTATTTTGAGAAATTCAAAATTTATTAATTATACAGAGGGGAAAAATTTTTGAATTTATAATTAATAAGCAAGGAATTAATTTAAAAAACCCAAAGAAAAAATACTGAAAAAAGTATAAATAAAAAATATGCCAGAGGTGCAGGAGAATATAATAGCTGTCATGTAGGGTGGATAAGGGACGTGTTAAATCTCTCGGATAAGCCATCAATTTATTTGGTGGCTAAGTTTTTTAAAGAACTTATCAATATAATTATTGATAATGGGCATTATAATCAAGTTTTTAAAATAATAATGCCTCCATTCAGGAAGCCATTCTTGATGAAAGAAGTGATAAGCTTAACTATTGAATTTAGATTGTTATGAATGGGCATTTAATAACTTCTATAATTCTACCTTAGTAAACATCGTTTGATAGAATTAAAATCTCAAGCAATTGAATTTTAAATCTGGATAACATATCACTTATATTGACTTGTCTGTGTAATACAATCTCAATACATCAAGTTTGGACACGTCTACTTTTAAACTGCTTTACGAGATCAGTTACAGAAATGTTTACGCATTCGAAACATCAATCTCCAAAATAAATAGTACTTTGTCAAAGATTAAATAGAAAACTATAGATATCTAATGATTTAATACTCATCCCGCCGAGATTAAACCGAAATAGTATTTATAGTTGACTCATAATCCAAAAAGTATTATTTATAGAGTTACCTCTAGCCTCTTCCCTAATGAAAATAAAATGACTCTCATATATAAATAGCTATTTTTTAAAAAATTAGAAATACTTAAAGATTTTAAACAGATTTGCTTGAGATTTCCTGCTTGAACCAAAAATTAAATAAATAAATTAAAAAGAAAAAAATGAATTAAAAAATCAAAAATAAGATAAAAATCAAATAAATAATAAAATCTATTGAAATAAAAAACATAAAAGAATAACACATACAGCCTACAAACAATAAGAAAACAAAAGCAAAACAATCAAACAAACAAACAAATAAATAAGAAATAAATAGCAAACAATAATTAAAAATAAAGAAAAAGAATAAAATGAAATATACATCAACCAAAAATCAAACAACAATCAACATAAAATAATAATACTATAGCATACCCATCATGCATTTTTTTTTAAAGGAATAATCAATATTTATGTGTGATAATTTTTTTTTGTATTTATTTATAGTTAAATTGAATAAATAACAAAACAATTTATGAAAAGAAATAAAATTACAAATATTTTTGAGATTGAGAAACCAATATTAAATTATAATTGATTAGCTAATGAAGGAGCAAATAATTATTAGTAAATAATTAAAGTATTATTAAAGTTAAATTTATAATAGATTAATTGAAAAGAGAATGGGATAGATAATTCTTATATATTTTATTGATAAAATATCATGTATATGGTGATGTACGAATGCTATATTTTTCAAAATTTTGAAAACAAAAATATTAGTTTTATCTTATTTTTAATTTAATATGTTTTTTACAGAAATGAAAAAGAACAATTATAGAATTAAATAGATTGTATATTAAATTGAATAGATTTAACACAATCATTTAATTTAATAAATAATATCTCTTCTCATAAGGTAAAGACTTAACTTAAATTTAAAAAATAATAGAGTAAGTAAGATTCACATTAGTGCAATAGGATTATTGTATTCTATAATTTTTAATGAAAGATAATTCAGAAAATTGGCAAATTCCTCAGATGATATTTGATGAGAATCTAAATTATTTTAGTAAATTAAAATCAATTGTAAATATTGTAGAATAAGAAGTAAGATAATTAATTAGTAAATAATTAATAAATAAATATAATCTAAAAAAACAAAATATGAATAAATTAGAGTTTATTTTAATTTTTTCCATATGCACTATAGCTATGGTTGGGGTGGGCCTCAACTAGAAAGAATTTAATGAGTCCATTAATATTGGTATATAATACACAGAGAACTATTGTAACTAGTTTTACAGTTATAACTGTGAACAAAAAAGCTAGGAAGGAGTATGTGGATGGAATAAATCTACCTAGAAATGCAACTTGAAATAAAGTGATGCTTTTTGCAGTTAATTCTACAATTATAATTGTGAACAAGAAACTAACAAAGGAATATGTGGATTTAATAAAACTACTTAGAAATGTACTTTAAAATAAAGTGAGTCTTTTTTTTTGCAGTTAATTTTACAATTATAACTGTGAACAAAAAAGCAATGAAGGAATATGTGGATGGAATAAATCTTCCTAGAAATGCAACTTGAAATAAAGTGATGCTTTTTGCAGTTAATTCTACAATTATAATTGCGAACAAGAAAGTAACAAGGGAATATGTGGATTTAATAGGACTACTTAGAAATGTACTTTAGAAGAAAGTGAGGCTTTTTGCAGTTAATTTTACAATTATAATTGCGAACAAGAAAGTAACAAAGGAATATGTGGATTTAATAAAACTACTTAGAAATGTAACTTAAAATAAAGTGATGCATATTGCAGCTAATTTTACAATTATAATTGTGAATAAAAAAGTAACTAAGGAATATGTGGTTGGAATAAATCTTATTAGTAATGTGTTTATTATTTCTGAACAAAGACTATTACTACTACTCTTATTTTATCACCATATAGTTGGGTTATATTTAATGAATTATATAAATAATTAATAATAAAAAGAAATTAATGGAAAAAAATTATATAAAAAAAGATATAAATTTATATTAAGTAAATTAAGTCTATTATCTTTTTTCAGAATTTTTTTAATTAAAAATCAGTCCTTATTTAATAGTATATTTTTGAATTTATTTTTGTATTTCTAGATATTTAGCTTGCTAAATTTAATTATATATAACCAAATATTTTGATTTAAATTTTATAAAGTTAGATATTTTTAAATCTAAATTAAAATCTATCAATATAAGATAGATGCATAAATGAACTCTTTTTTTCAATTAAGAGAAAGCAAAGACTAAAAATCATATTTATCCTCCATAAGATAAATAATCTTCTAGTCAGAAGACTAAAAAAAGAAAGCAAAATAGAATATATTTTAAAGATATAGATAATTAAATACCTTAAATCTTCTTTAATTCTCACCAGCTTTAATTTTCACTCTATGTTCTGAAAATAAATCTTAATTTGAAATCAAGAATTAAAATTTTGCAGCTTGAGTTTTGCAAAATTCTAATTACTGGAAGTGCTATATATTATTAAACAAAAAATATAAAAAATATCCTTTTAAGTATAAGAATTATTAGATGATAGCAGAATAAGAAGAAGAGAACTAGGAAAAAAATCCTTCTTTCATATTAAAGAAAATGGTTAATAATAATAGCGTATAAGTACTTTAAGCTTAAGCAAAAGTTTATACTATATTCTAACTTAATATTATCTTAGTAAGTAAGATATTTTAATATTTATTGTTAATCTTTATATATTAATAAAACTACTTATATTAGTTCATAAAGTACTTAAATTTAAGTAAAATAGTAAAGAAAATATAGAATGAAGCAATAAAACAATATTACATGAAAAATAATTTATTTTATTTGTTAAAATAATAATTTAAAAGAAGTCAAGCACAGAAATAGTTCATAGAAATTTAATTCTCATTTTAAAACTAATTGTGGTTCTTTTAAAGGAGCTAATATTTAATCTATTTATTGCTAGGTTACTTCTAATATACTATTATGCTACCATTTAATAGGGACATTTCTTTTATTTTATTCAAATTTAATATGAATTGCTTCTTAAAAGTCCTTAGAGTTAAAAAGTCTATATTAAACTCTATGATTTAAGTTATATGCAGATTGTTCAGAAATATCAGTTGCATTTTAAACCATTTAAAAGTTAACATGAAGAGCAAGAGGAGAAGCCTTTTATATTTTAGCTAGGCATCTTTTACAGAACTATCTCTCTTCCTCTTACCAATCATTCATTCCTTATTCTAATTTTTAGATTATTTAAAGTAGATTTTTATCTGTAAAGTATTTTTAAATTAGATTTTCAAAAGGTATTATTGAAGATGCATTTTTAAGTTTAGTGGTATATTTTAAGATGCTTTCATTAATTTTAGAAATGTTTGTTAAGTTTGAAAGAGATTGTTTAAACATTTTAATTTTATTAGAGGGGATAATATAATCAGCCAATCCAGCATAAACTAATTCTTGTCCTTTCAAGCTAGACCCAGTTAAAATCATATAGTTTATAATATACTACTTCTCAATAGAAGCCAAAAACTTAATACAGGGTACTGCTGTACCATTTTAACTTTCTTATAATAAATATATAAAATATTAGTTAAATCTTATAGTAATTGATAAAAATTATATAAATGAATACCTGGGAAGTTAATTAAAGTCTACTCAGTGCATATTCTGTAATTTGAGTGTTATACCAAAGAGTATCCACCTCCAACACACATTCCATTAAAGATAATTACTACATTTTTATGTTCAATCAATGCTAGCTTTTCTAACTCATATTCAAGAGAATATTTTGCTTTTAAATAGTCTTCAAGATATTTTGTATTTTATTTTTATAACTATTGATAGATGGAGACAATATCACCTCCCGCACAAAAGGCTCTATCTCCTCTTCCTGTAATTACTATTACTTAGAAATTTACTAATTTTAATATATGTACCAACAATTCTTAAATATGTAAATCCATTGCATTTAATTTATCAACTCTATTTAGAGTTACTTCAACAATAGATTCGTTTAATTAATCTAATACAATTTTATCTCCATCTTTTTCTTCAATAGAGTTAGGTTGCTGTTTATTTTTATGACTCATTTATACAATTTATGAATATTTCCTTTTATGATTGCAAACTTAAGATTTGACACTTATATTTTTTTATATTATTTCCTTAATTATCAAAATCTTTTTAATTTATCAAATCTCATTAATCAAACTACATTACTCATAGCAAAAATCTAGAAAATTTAATAATTTTTGATGAAAATATTGTATTTATTTTTATTTAAGGTGATATTTATTAATTAAATTTTTTAAAAATTAAAAAGATAATAATTCTTTTAAATTAAATAAATAATTTAAGGGGGTTGGGGTTGGGGTTGGGGTTGGGGTTGGGGTTGGGGTTGGGGTTGGGGTTGGGGT
>JH651314.1:0-195232 GCA_000260095.1 Tetrahymena borealis
CCAACCCCAACCCCAACCCCAACCCCAACCCCAACCCCAACCCCAACCCCAACCCCAACCCCAATTTAGTAAAATTTATTAATATTATTTATACACCATCATCTATTTTTCCCAAATATTTTTAATATTTGAAGAGTAATTTTAAAAATTAAAAGTAATCATCACTTTTAAAACAAAATACAAGCTATAAATTAGTTTTATTATTATGAAGAATTTAAACAATTTCAATTAATTCAATAATTATTTTTTTTTTATTTTCCTACATAAATTAAATAATTTCTTTATGATTTACGCATTTCATTCAACTTAACAGTTTGTTAGTCGTCCCCTAAATTGTTAATTTTGTAATTAAAATATTTTTATTTTTCCTTTCATTATTTTAAATTAAATAACAATTTCAACTTACTTGTCAAAATTTGATAAAAATGATGAATTTGATACAATATTAAATGATAAATAAAAAATGATAAATCCATATTTGATTTTCTCATTTCATTTTTTTAAAATGATTTATTTATTTTTAAAATAGAAAAAAGTATTAGGATAATACTAGTATTTTTTTATTTAATAATATTAATTTTAAAAAAATTGATTGATTAATAGATCATTTAAAGAATGATTATTTTACAAAATAGAAATAGATTGTCTTAATAATATTTATTTTGTCTTAGATTAATTAATTAATAAATCTTAAATAGTTTTTAAATGAATGCAATAAATAAATACCCCCAAAAAGTGATCAGGCATAGTAAAAATCATTCCTGGTTAAGAGGTCAACAAAATATCTTATTACTAATTTAGTAAATTAATTGCATCATATTACTTACTATTATTAAAAAAAACAAAAATTAATAGTTAAGGGATAAACTGATAGAACCAAAAAAAATGGAGAATATAACTTAAAAATTAGAGCAACCTCCAATTGAATAAATGGATCAGTATAGTGAAATGAGATTAGAAGAACAATAAAATCTCTAGAAGGCAGTGAAATTCATTAACTCATAGCATTTTAGTGTTTAGAAAATATTAGGTAGAGGATCATATGGCGTGGTAGTTTAGGGTAAGAATGATTTTTTGAATTCAACTTTTGCTATTAAAATACAATCTCTAGCTGTTGAAAATGATAGTTTGGCAGATAATTCTGATACTGAAAAGATTAAGTAGGAAAGGAGATAGATGCTCGAGAATGAAACAACTATATTGAAATCTATCAGTCACCCAAACATAGTGAAAACCTATAACACAATAGTCAATGATGATTTGTACTATATAATAATGGAAGAATGTCTCATGAATCTAGAATAATACTTAATTCAGAACATACAACACCTAAATGAAGAAGCCATTCTAAATATTTGGAAGCAGCTTATACTAGGCATGAAGTAACTTCAAGAAGAGAAAATCTGTCTCAGAGATGTTAAGTTAGAAAATGTCCTTATAAATAATTAAGGAGTTGTTAAATATTGCGACTTTGGTTTAAGCAAATAGATCCTTGATAATATGTTCACATCTACTCTATTCAAAATTGAAGGCAATTTCTATTCTCTTCCCCCCGAAATTGCAGAAGTTATTTTAGATAAATAAATTAAAAATGTCAAAGAATATTTGCAAGCTCATAACATTTCCTAAAATTAACAAGCTGATATTTGGGGGTTAGGTATAATGATGATTTAACTTGGAGGAGCAAAACCATTATAAATAATGAACTATACTTTATCAGGCGTACCAGTATACGCTCCTAATGTTAGTAAAGAAGCTAATTTATTCTTGTAGTACGTATTGAATAGAGAGAGAAATAATCGCCCAAATATACTAGAAATTGAAAAGATGTATGATCAGCTTATTGTTCAGCTTTAGAAAAACAAAGAAACCTCAAGTTCTTTAGAGTAAGTAAATAATCTCAACAAAATTTAATAAAGTAATCATTAGGATCTTAAAGAGAATGGTATCAAAGATTTAGAAATTCATTTTGAACCTTTAGACAACGATTATGAGTTTAAATAAGAGGATTTAAAGCTGTGTGAAATCTTAAAGACTAATGGTTTTACATATGATAATGACATTACTGGAATTATCAAATCATTGAATAGATATAACGACTATAGCTTGATTTGTGCTGGTAAATCTTAATTAGTCATAAAAGCATTTAATACTGATTAAAATAACTACCTTGCACTAAAAATTTGCAAAATTGAAGGAGATACCTCAACCATTAGAATCATTGAAAAATAATGGAAATTAATTCAAGAAATCAAATCACCTAATATTGTCAAGATTTACGATATGAGAGTCATTTAGTTTGTTGATTAGAGTTTTTTGATTTAAGAAATGGAATTATGTGATTAAACTCTAAAAGAATTTCTTGAAGATGTCAAAGGATAAAGATACAATCTTTCTCAAAATTAAAAGATGGGCATAATGCTTTAAGTCATCTCAGGTATTAATGCACTCCACAGCAAAATGGTTGTGCATAATCAAATCTTAACTAACAAAATATTAATCAAGAAGAACAATTCTAATGACTCAATAGAAATTAAACTAAGTGGGTTAGATTTTCTAACATAGATAAAAGATGAAGATTAAATTCTTGAAGCAAAAACTGTCTTAAGTTTACTTATTCCAGAATGCATCCAAAATTAGCAAAACATTAAGTCAGATATTTGGTCACTAGGTCTTGTCTTACTAAGGATAGACAATTATAATACTTTTAGCATTACCAAAAAGCATATTGAGTAGCTAAAGAATCCTTATGATACTCTTCTTGAAGGTGATACTAGCATCAACAGAAATAGCAATATATATTAGGTTATCTCAAAGTGTTTGAATTATGACTATCACAATAGACCAAGCATTGCAGAAGTAGTTGAAAGCATATCTAATCTTTGATAAAAAAAAATAAATAATTTTATTTACATTAATCTATATAAATAGTAATTAAGTTAGTAAGTATCTTTATTTCTTTCTATCTATCTGTCTATATGCTAATGTAATCTTTTAAATATTCTATTCAAATTATTAAGTGTTTTTTCATTAATGCTTTATCAAAATAAACATTTATAATTAATTAATTACTCAATCAATGTATATGTTTAATTTATTTAATTTAAAATTAATATAATAATATTAAGACTTTTATTTAAAAGATAAAAAGATAAACTCTTAAACAGATAGACATACAAATGATACTCAATAATATCCACTAATATTATTGTTTCTTCTTGATTTAACAGAATCAGGAATATAATTTTGTTAAGGGTAGATTTATTATGTAGAATAATTAGATAAATTGCCACTTGACATATTAGGGTTATTAGTCATATATTGTTATTATATTTGGCTTTATGACATAGAATTATTATACATTTATGATTATGATTAAGATTGATTAGAAAAGTATTATTATTGTTATTATATTTATTATTAAGGTAAATACACCATCTATTGTTACAACTATTGGAGATATTATTATTAATGTTAATTTTACATATTTCTCGTGGGTTAATTAGAAGCATATTTATTTGCACTGCTAAGAATCGAGAAACTTCTTTATGATTTGTGCTCACTTCTTGTATCTCCACCAAAGAAATTACTTACATTGTTTATACTTTTAATTTGATCAAGCAGATCAATAAATTCATCAGAATTAGCTAAAAGTCTAGTCATTTCATTTGATTTAGTAGTCCTTCTTAGAATATCTAACATAAGATTAATGGTATCTTCGTTTGAAAGCATTTCAGGAGAGATCAAATCCATAGGGTTTACTTCTTATTAATTCTTTTTAATAGTTGTTTTGTTGTTTGTTTAAACTATATCATGTTAGTTGTTAAGGATTTCCATATTTTCATCACTGATGCAGTTACTTATATCTTATTATCCAGTTTTTATAGTCTTTTTAGAAGCATTTATAGTAGATTTTGATTAATTGTGTTCATTAATTATCTCACTCATTTATTCTTTTAATTAAGCATTTACTTCTATTAAATCCTATTTAGTTAAATAATATTATTATAAATTAATGTATTTTAAATTTTATTTACATTCACTTAAAGGTTTAGCTATTAAATCTCTTATTAGAGTTTTGTGTTTTTAATAGAGAAATCTTCTAATTTTGAGTGGAGGGCTTCATTGGCCATGTTATTATCTTCCAGTTCTCTATTTAAGGACATGTTTTCATTCTCTAGTTCTTCTTATCTTTCTATCGATTATCTCAACTCCATTTGAAGCTCTTAGATCTTTTGGGTAAAGAAAACCTTAACTTATTCTAATTCTTAAGCATTTGAAGTATCTAATTGATCTTCTTAAGTTTTAAGCTAAGTTAATATGCAAATTTTATTAGATAATAACATTTGATTTAAAATTAGTTACTCTTTTCTAAATTCTATTGGAAGATAATGGCTTTTCATTTAATTAAGTGGTGAGAAGTTCATTCTTAAGGACAATTTCATCATATTTTATAGATAAATCTTAATTTAATTTGTGTAAATCTTAGCATTTGGTTGTAAGCTATTTGATGTCATGTTATTTTAAGTTAACTTATTTCTTTGTTTTTTCTAATTCTTCTTTACATTATCCTTAAATTTACTCTGCTTTTTTTATCTGTTCTTACATTTATTTTTGATTACCGAATAACTCAATATTCTTTTTGTCTTTTTCCTTGATCTACTTTTCTAACTTATCCTTTTGTTCCTCTAGAACCTTTATGTATTCATCTTTTTACTTTAAATTGTTTAAAAATTGATTAAGGATTGAATGATAATAAATTTATTTACCTTAATTATTTTATTATTATTTTATTAAAGATCTATTTGGCTTACTAATTCGGTATTCTTATCTTCATTTTGTCTCTTTTACTCTTCTAATTTCTTTAAGTTTTAACTTGATTTTTCAATTTTTTGCTATAATTCTTTAATTTAGTTATTGAGATTATCTTCATTTTCTTTAGAAGCTTTAATTAAATTCTTAATTTCATCTTATTTGGTTTTATAATCGTTCTTCAATGAATCGATTTCTTTTTATAATTTTTAATTTTACTTCTTTTCATCCAGTAAAAGATCTTTTTCTTTCTCTACCAATTTTAAACAACTTGTTTATGTATTTAGTTAATTTTATATACGATTTTTCTCTATTTTTTCCTATTTAAGTTACTATTAGCAATTCTCTAATTCACTCTCAACATTATTGAATTCCTCTTGTTATTTCATTAATGTTACCTTTAATTTCTCAATTTAATTTTGATATTCGTCTAACTTTTCTTTCTTGAAAGATTGTTCAAATTATGATTATTGCAATTAATTAAATAAATCAGGCTACTATTTCAACTGTTCACTCATTTATTCATTTATTTCTTAAAGATCTTTTACTTTCTTCTTTTCAGCATTCAATTATTTTTCATAATTTAACGAAACTTCATTGATCTACTTCTTCATTTATCTTAAATCATCCTCCTAAGATTGTTTAGTAATTGTTATATCTGTTAATTCATGATTCTTTTTCTTTAATTTTTCTTATAGTACATTTATCTTTTCAGTTAACTAACTTTCTACATACTCTTATCTTTAACTATAGGCTTTCTTCATTTCCTCAGAATGGTTTTGATCACTATTTTATATTTAATTAAGCTACTAGTTCAAGAACTCTACATCTGTTAATTTAAAATAAATTAATTATAACAAGTTGAAATTAATAAAATATAATAATTATTACCTTATTCTAATTCAGAAATTTTAGATTATAAAAGTTCATTTTAATTTAAATAATAGGAACTACTGTGTTGATATTAATCTAAGTCATTTTTAAGAAGTTCAATATTGTGCTTATATTCTTCAATCTATTCCAAACACTAATTCTTTGATTTCTCTAATGTTTTTATTGTTTCTTCTAAGTTTATGACAGTGTCTTATAATTATTATACTATTGGGCTCTTTTCAGAAATAGAATCCTATAGTGGATTTCTATTAACTTTAAGCTAGGAAGCAAGAAGCTCTTTTTCATTTTTCAAAGCTTTATTATCAGATGATAAAGTGATGAATTTCTGTTACAAATCCTTTAGGCTTCTATCTTTCTCGAATAGATCTTATCTTGAATTTTATATTTTATTTGCAACTTGTTGAATAAATGTAATGAGAACATCAGGTTCTTTGTAATCATCAGTATCACTAAAGTTAAGATTAAAGTCTTAGAGAATATTAAAATCTTTTAAGCTCTGCTTAATAAGTTCTGAAATTCTTGAGTATCCAATCTATACAACATCACTTTTCTGAATATTTTAAAAATGAAATCAATTAAAATATTTAGAATAAATTAATTTATGAAAATGAGTGCTTACTGTTTAATTGAAATCATTATTTTAAGTATGATTAAGAATAGTATTATTATTGTTCTATAAAAATTCAATGTTGATGATTCTTGAATCTTGGCTTCTGTTGCTGATCTAACCATTATCATTTTGGTTATTGTCATTCGGATTGGGTTATTAATTCACTTCTTTTTAAGAAACTTCCTTTTGTAATGCTAATTCTTCTTTTAGTTTTGCAAGTTATCTCTCGTATGTTACTTTAATTCGAGTGATTTCTTCATCGAATTATTTCTTTTATAAGTTAAGATTATTACTGTTGTTTTCGTTAATTAGTTTTGAATCAAAACCATCTTCAAAGCCTAATACTTTTTCATATTCTTTGAGGTTATTAGTATCACCTTTTTAAAGCATCATAACATCAAACTAATCACGTAATTCTTTGAATTTAGCATCTGAATCCGTTCTCTCATCCTCCAATTTCTTAATAATAGATTGTAATTTTTCTATTTCATTATTAAATTATTTGATTTATTGTAAATCGGTTTCTCTAATATCATCCTTGTTTTAACATTATCTACGGAGAGCATTGATTTCTTATTCTAATTTTTAGAGTCTGGCTGAATTCTCTTACATAATGTACTCATTGTGTTAAGACAATTATTAAATTTGCTATTCATTTTCAGATATTCTTTTTACATAGCTATCATGAATGATCTTATATTTACTTATTTCTTAATTAACTGAATATAGTTCCTATTCAATAGCCTATTCCATTTATTCTACATGACTTGTCAGTTACTATGCTTCATCTGACAATTCAAGAAGTTTACCTTCTTTCTTATCAATAGTATTTCTTAGCTTTGAAATTTACTTTTATGCTCCATCCAAATTCTTTCCTCTAAGCTACTCTAAGCTTGAAGAATCCTATTTAATATTTGTTTAATTATTTTCTAAAATTTGAAATAAATATTAACCTTGTATTTCTCTGAGAGTAATGAAAATTTCTCTTCGATTTCATTGATTCTTTCATAGAGCTAAGCCTTTTCATACTACAATCCAGTGATAGTTTTTTCTTTATCTTTTAACATTGTCTACAATTAAACTACTTATTTTTCTGCAACAGATTAATTAATACGAGATAAAGACTAAGCTACCTTTTAATGAATATCATTTCTATCATCTCCAAAATTGGATTTCTAGTCAAATAATTAACTATTATCTTAGTAGTTCATATTATATTAATTAGTGGATTAATCAAAATTAGTATTATCATCTTAATCAGGAAAACCTTCAACTTGTAATTACCCTTAGCTTCTATAGTTGTTTTTATTAGCTTATTATTTCTATTGTTAGAATTAGAATTAACTAGGATCTTCTATTTCCTCACAATCTTCCTATTATTCATAGTTTTAGTAATTATCGCTCTTATCTAAATTCTAAGAAAGATCATTCATACCTCTATTGTTGTTGTATCCTTTCTAATTAGATTATTGATAAGATGAATCATCCACTTCATTTTCATCTATTTTTTAATTCTGAACATGTTATTTAAAAGCACTATTATCCTCCATTTGCTGTTAGTATTACTTCAGCATATACCTATTCTTTTCTAACTTCTCCTAATAAGTTTATTAAGCCTAGAAATTCTTGCTTTGATATTAAGAAAATATAGCACTATTTTCATTAGATAACTCCATTGTTGGCATATTTATTTCAGGGAATACATTTGTTGTTTTAATGATATTTTATTTCCAATCTTGATTTTTGCTATTATTTTCACTAATATTCTAATTGTTTTAGGTGTTTGAGAAGTTTTTTTTGGATTAAGGTTTTTTTTATTACCATTGTTTTTTATTATAATTTTTATATTGTTGTTGTTGTAGTTTTTCATCTTCATCTTCATAGTCACCGTCATCATCTTCATCATCTTGTTATTCTAGCTAATAGTTATTCTTTTAATGATAATCTTAGCTAATATTCTATTAATCACCTTCATATTAATTGATTTCACCCTAAAAATTTTAGTTATTTCTGTAATTTTACTAATACTGGTTACTTGCAGTATTACTAAAATGAGGTAGATTATTCTATTGATTGAATTAATTACTCACACGAGGGCCCTATTGTCTATTATTCTACTACGTGCGGAATCTTTAATCGAATTTATCTGGGGTAGACGAATTTGAATTTGATGTAATACTTAAATCTCCAAATGGACAAGGTATTTCATTGATTACATTGGCAATTTATTGATCCTGTTCGTCAAACATTTTATTAGGACTTTAATCTATGATTTGATTGATTTGATTTTACATTCTTGCCTACTCTTGGATACCATATAGATTGTTGTGTATGCTCTACTATTAAAACATTTCAATGGTATTCATTTTTTATTATTCATGCATTACTAACTTTGTGGCTGAACTTGCATTACTGTCCAGTAATTCATTATCACTCATCCTAAAGCTTTTCTTTGGTGGATTCTTTTGCTAATTTTGATTTAAGTTTCTCTCATTATTTACCATGCCTCTTTAAGTATAATTTTAAGTTTGCTTAGTATTCATTTAATTATAGTAAGTATTTTGCCCGCCTTAAGATTGATTAGATCCATACTTCTTAGAAACATCTCTTGAATTATATTAATTATTAAAGTTATTGTACGATTCATTATTAATATTGTTAGTATCTTCATCATATTCGTTTTAATAATTCTATAAGCCTTCTTCTTCAATATCATCTATTCCTTATTTTCTATTATAGTTTTAATGTAAATCATCTTCTAAATCACTAAATAGATTTTGGTCAAACAAAGAATGTCAAATTGGTTATTGATAGAAATAAAATTTTACTCATTTGGTTAAGGATCATTGCTAAATAAGATGTCATTTAGATTTTTATCATCTATCATTCTTTTCTTATTATTCATTTTCCCTATTTAAATTAGAATTGCTTGTTTGTAAAATAAATAATGAGATTCACTCTAAAAAATTTAATTCTTTGCTTATTTTTAAAAATTTTAATAATTTTCAATTTAAAGAGAGGATATTAAATCCATCCCTTAAATATCTTAATAATTGAGTGTTTGTAAAATATATCTGAAGATTTTCATTCATAATTCTCAAATAAATGATTTGAAAATTTATAATTTTTGGTGAAAAGCAAGTATGAACCAATAGTTATTGATTATTTTGTTGTAATTGCAACAATATTAAATGCGATTGAATAATCCCTCCTTAAATTTTTTTAAATCAATTAAAAGCATTCATAATAATTAACGATAATATATCAATTTGATGACATATTATTATGAATCCAAAATAAACTCTTAATATATGCATGCAATAGATTAAAAATAAATTTTAAAGTAAATGAAATAAAATCTAAAATATAGATTTTTAAATTTTACATAATAAATAAATTTATAAAACCCTCAATATATTTATTTTAATTACTAAACTTTAACAGCACTATTTTCTGTATTTATATGGGTAGTAGAAATAAAATAACTAAGAAGTTGTTGAATTTATAAATAGAATATTCAATATTTTCAAAATAATAAAAAATAATTTCCCATTTATCTTTAGAGTATTTTTCAACAATTCTAGTAAGATTTGCCTTTAAATTTAAAAGAAAATATATGTTTAATTAAATTATTTAGATAGATTATTTTACCAATTACAATAGAAAAAAGAAATTTTATCAACTAATATTATGCAATAAATAGAGTAGGAAGAAAAAAAATAAGAAGAAGAGTAGGAGTATGGACTCAATCCTACTATAATTAAAAACTATTCCTAAAATAAAATAATGATGATAAAGGATTTCAGCTTTATCTAATAGAATCTTGATGAGGAAACCTTTTACATATAAAAAATTTATTAACTATCATATTTATCTTCAATAGACATCTTATCTAAAACTTATAAAACTCTAATAAAAAATACTAAATAAAATGTCTAACTAAGGTATTTTAAATAAATCCCTTCAGATAAATATTATTTAAAGAGGATACTTATAGATATTAAATTTAATAAATTCTTTTAGCATGAAAACATCATCAAAATACAGGACTTATAGTTGCCATTATATCCATAGATTAATTGTCACATGTATTATGTAAGTGGCATAATGGATACTGATCTTTGTTAAATTATAAAGTCATAATAAAATTTAACTGATGAACATTTTTAATTTTTTATGTATTAAATTCTAAGAGCTCTGTACTATATCCACTCTTCTAAAACTATTTATTGTGATTTAAAGCCTATAAATGTATTGATTGATGCAAATTGTGATTTAAAATTGAGTAATTTTGGTTATTGTAGATCTTTCAAAAATAGTTAGTTGGGATTAGTAGATAATTATTCAAGATCTTATAAAGCTCCTGAAACATTAATAGATGAATAGATTAGCCATAAATCAGATATTTGGTCTGCTGGATGTATTTTAGCAGAACTACATAATAGAAGAACTCTCTTCTTAGGACATACAGATAGTTTAGTATATTAATAGTAAATATCATTTTGTGGGACACCAACAGAAGAAGATATCAAATTATTTAAAGATGAAAGCTTTATTTCATTTATTAAACATAATCCTTAATCTAATAAACTAACTTTATCTGATAAATTTACAAATGCAAATCCTTTAGCTTTAGATTTGTTGGAAAAGATGTTATAATTTAATCCCCAAAAAAGACCTAGTGCTTTTGAATGTCTTTCACATTAATATTTTACAGGATTATTTGAATTAGAAGATGAAACTATCTGTTAAGAAGAATTTGATTAGTCTTTTTATTAAAAATTAGATTAAAGTCTAGAATAGATTCAAGACTAATTATATAAAGAATCTTTGTATTTTAAATCTAAATATAATAATTTATGAATAATCTACATAAAATATATATTCTATAATACAAACAAAAACCCTATAAATTCACTTTTAATTTTTAGGTTTAAAAATAATAATTTTTGTGAGGGAGGGGAAATCATATATATGAATTGATTTACTCCTGAAGAACAGCTTCAAGCTGCTCAGGCTAAAAGCCTTTAAGAAGAAAGATAAAGAATCAAAGAAGAAGCAAGATTATTAAAAAAGAAGAAAAATTAAAAAAATAAGAAGAAAGATTAAGAATCAAAGAAAAAAAATTAAAATTAAAGAAGAATAAAAATTATCAAAAAAGATTTTAATTAAATTTAAAAAGCCTAAATACTCACTGAAAATATCACATAATTCATCTAATGAATGAAATCAATTTCATTATTAAATTTATTTTTGTTTTTATCCTTTATTTCTTTTTCATTTTTTCTTTCCAAGTACTAATCTCTCATAAACTTAATTCTTAAAGTTCTAAAAGAGTTAATTATATCTGAATTTAGATTTGATTAAATAATCTTTTTAATTTTTTTATCATCAGATGTAGTAAACCTATTCGTAAATTCATTTAGTTCTGGATCAAAACCATAATTCCAAAGATAGAATGAGATAAAAGAAGATTAACTTACAAGAGAATTTCTTAGAAACAATTTATCCATTTTAAAATCTGAGATAGGAAAGAATAATCTCATTAAGTATTTTCCATGATTAATGACTTCAGAAATTTATTTTAAAATTATTAATAGCTCTTATTTAAAATATTGCTTTAATTCAATATTATCTGTTAATTTATTCAAAAGATTCATGTATTTTGTTAATTAATATGAATACTTTTCTTTCTTAATATATTTTACTATTTTAGGTTTTAAAGGATCTTATGATTAAAAAGGAAATACAGGCTAAATAACAATACAATCATTGCACATGAGACCATATTCTTCATCAAAGATAAGGTTATAACTTTTACAAAATTCACAATTAGAGTACATTTTTAATTTATTAAGTATTAAATAATATAAAAATTTTTAATAAAAATATGTCTTCAAAGTTTTTATACATATACAGCAGAAAATACAATATTTATAAATGATCCTTCAGTAGTATTAATCAATATTTCATAAATATTTTTAAAAAATTATGATATTCTAATTTCTAAAAACCTATTTTTTTAAATATTCTATTTTCTAAAATATTTTGAGAATTTGAATAATATTCTTCAAACTTAATCCTATAATATTTATTAACTAATATATTATTATGTATTTCATAGGAGAGATTAATTAGGTTATTATCGAATTCAAAAGAAATATAATAATTAATTAACACTAAAAATATACCTTATTTATCCTATAATATTATTTAATATTCAAATTAATCTACTCTATTATGATTGAATCTTCAATAAAATTATAAAATTTAATGGAATAAAATCGATTGTTTCTTAAATTTAATTTGAATGATATCAAAAAATACTTTATCTGATGATTAAAATCAAATAATGATAAAAAATTAAAGTTGCTAATATAATTAATGATGGTGATTAAAATTTGAAATATAAATAAAATTCATTACTTCTAAATAAAATGAAAGATAGATATTTGAGTTATTTATCATTGAAACAAAATCAAAAAATGAAACAACTAAAAAGGTATGTATATTTGTCAGTGTGAAAAGTGAGAATAAATATGATAATTATTATATGAAATAAAAAAACTTTGTATTAAAAATCAAAGGAATTCTATCAATTCTAATGGTTATCTAATAGTATGATGACAAACAATTAATCAATAATGAAGATTCTGAAGATATACATGCAGCATGTCCTTCATAATATATATAGAGAGATGAATGGACTTAGATAACAAAAACTCAAAAGATTTGAAAAATTAAATGCTAGAGGAAGAAGAAAAACAATAAATAACTTTAATTCACTAACTAAGTATTAAATAATAAAGGCAAGAAAGAAGAACGTTTACAAGTTAGAAGAACAATAAAGAGAGTGAAGAAGATACTAAACATAAGGATAAGATCATTATAGAAAGCGAAGAATTAAAGATAAAATGAATTTCGCATATCATTAGAGTGTCACTAATTTATTGTAGTCAAGCAGACTCAACTAGCCAGTAATTTTTTCTTATAGCAATTAGATTATTATATGATCATTATCAATCAATTATTAAGACAATCTTTAGACAAATCAAAAATGAAATTTAATTCTTTTTTATTCAATTTTGTTATAGAATAAAAATGAGAAGATCTTGGATAATTTACCATTAGATGATGAAAGAGAAGTAGATGATGAAACTTTATAATAATAGTTGGATAGCTTCTTAAATTACTAAGAAGATGAAGGAAAATGCGAGCTTTCAAAGCTTCATTAGGGAGACTTCCTTTTTTAATTTTATATGTTGAAACTGGAAAAGAGAATAAACATTCTAAGAAAGACCTATGAAGAAGGTCCTTGGAATGGTACTGAAAGCATTAAAATGATTGAAAAATAGGATATTGGAATTATAGTTATTTTGAAAAATCTTATTAGTATTTTGGAAACCCTAGTGGAGTTATTCAGTGAGCATATTAATTCCATAAAAATTGAAACAGATAGGTTTAATAATGTAGTCCAGCTTCTCCTTTATTGTGACAATCTCGAAATTAATTATCTTGTTCTCAAGTTTATCGTATTTGCAGAGAGGTAAATGTTTATGGATTTATAAAAGTGTTTTTGGATTTGGAAATTAATATATATAAAGAGTCTTTAATTGGATTAAGATATTATATAAAAAAGAGTTTTTGTTGAATAAACAAGGAGTTTCTAGCTATTTACTCATTATCATTATAATATAAAAAAGCAACTAAGTCCTCAAAACTGTTGAAAATTGTAGATTGATGGAGAACTATTATTTATATTTCATTAACATCTGGCGTTAGAGATATCCTTACATTGCTGAAATCTTTAAGAATGAAAAATTCTACAAAGTAAAAATTAAAATTTAATTTAATGTAGATAGATAAATAAAAAGTAGTTATACTTCTCAAATTCTAATTTACTGTAGAATTCATAGTTAAAAAATAATGAGAAACTACCAATGATCTGTTTGTGACATAGCAATAATCATTAAAATATTTCAACAAACTTCAAATAAATAACTAAACCAATTTAGCAAATTCAATTCGTAAATGGTTCTTTAAATAATATTAATAGGATACAGGTGCAAAGCCTATAGGCAACGATGTTCAAGGTGATTAAGCATTTTATGAAAATCCAGGCAAAGAAGTATTTAAGATTGAAATCGGTTCAGTTAAAAAGGAATATTCTGATTTCTTCTCCTCATATTACCAAACATAATAATTACTTGCCAAAGATAATATCCAACCACCCAATAAAATAACTCCCTTATTTGTTAATGTTATGCTTACTCTTCGTTTAGCTAAAAATTTCTCAGCAATAAAAAACAGAGCTCTAATTGCTGGACTTTAAGTAAACAATAAAATTCTTTAATTAAAATTAAAATAAATATTTATAACAACAGTGCTATTCTTATATTGGTGGATAACGTTACATTACATGTTTAGATTCTCTCAAAAAATATCACATTTAAAAGGATTATCGTTTATTATATGCAATGAGAAATTTCCCTTATCCCGATTATTAGTTAGATATGCTTTGGTGTTTAGTTTTCATTCGTGATAGTTAGACTCAACTCTTCAATCTAGAAGAAGATACTAATATTGATTTTGAATCGCGCTTTCTTGAAGATTTTAAAGCTAAGTTTATCAATGAAGACGGTAGTGATTTTGCTGAAAATGCAAAATTTGAAGATGCTGCACGTTATTATGAATAATTTACTGGTATTTATAAGAATATTAAAGTGGATTTATTAAATAAAATGGGATCTAAAAATAGTCCTCATTTAGGAAAATTAGAATAAGACTGCAATGAAATGCTTGATACTTTGATTAAATACTACACTTTATCTATTAATCGTTTAAATAGAGAAATTAAATAAGCTCATGATGAAGACAGCATCAATAGAACAGGAAATGTTTTAAATTTATTCAGACTCTTCTATGTTAATTCATATTTCTTTGAAGTCAATGTAGAGATATTTGGAAAGGAAGCAGCTCCAGTTATTGAAGCTTTAAAAGAATTATATAATACTTTTAGTAATTTCCACGAAGAAGCTAGCAATAAGAGTATTAGCTTTCCCGCCTTTAATTACTTTAGACTTATCAATCACAGATTACTCTTCACTAAAGGTATCTTCAAAAATGAAATGAGAGAATTCATTACTTCTAAATCATTCTTTGATAGCTGTTACAATGGATTCAAGAGTGATTCATAATTAGGCCAAATGGGAATAAAAATTATCTTCTATCACTGCGATATTCTCTCTAAGGTTTTCTTAACCAATAATGATGAATAAAGATTCTAAAATACTGCTGAAGTAGTTGCACACTATATAAGCACTAATAATATTTAACTGAAGAGCTTTTCTCCTGCTAATATGGTATTAAATGCCTTTGTCAAGAAGTATGGAGACACTTTATCATTAGCTTAACTTGTTGAAAAAGTAAATTATGCCCGTTTCTGTTACTCTCACTTACGACTTGATTAAGTTAAGGAAGATCCTGATCAATAAGAAGAAAATGAAGATAATGGCGAGGAGGAGACTTCAAATATTAAAAATGCAAGCAATCTTTTATCTTCTGATATAATCGATGCTTCCTTCAACAGATTCACAAACAAATTTGTTTCTTACTTCAACTAATATCTTGATGAAAAGATTCCTATTTTATAAGAAGATAGGGCTTTCGAAACTACAGTTATGGAGAGATTCCCCAATTTTACAAGAAATCCATATGTAAGATCTTTTGTTGAATCGCTAATTTCAACGAATGCTTTTAGATCCTCCCAATTCTAGAGTGCTTTCTTCTAAAACTTCATAAATATTCTCTCAAAGGTAAATTTTTGAAAATATTAAAAAGATATTAAATAAATATGTATAAATAAATTAATTTAATAGGTTCCCTCATTTATAAATGAATAAGATACTTTAAATTTAATGAGAAGATCATTGGAATTAGTTCATTATTGCAGCATTGATTTCAAAATTACTTTACTTTATTACTTAAATATTCCTAAGGATTCTAAGCTTTTATATGAAGATAGAAAAGAAAAAATCCCCATGTTGCATATATTTATTTAATTATTCACTGAGTTGATTGAAAAGAATGAGAATACTTTGACTTTCTTGCCATACTAGGGAATTATCAAAAACTAGATTTTAGGATAAAGAAACAGTTTAAGTATTGGTGATCATGCCAACATCTTAATTAGTAATTATGATGCCTAAAATATTGCCAGTTTTAGAATTGTCAAGTAACTCTCTACTCTCTATGGTCTTTTCAAAACTTAGACAAAGCAAATTATTAAGGATAAGGTCAAATTATCTAATGAAAACTTAAATCTCTTTGTTCTTAAAGCTAGAAAATTGCTTCCTCCTTTAATTGCAACTCATCTTCCTTAGAAGATTAAATATTATATTAATAAAATGGATTTCTGTTTTGAATAAAACTTTGTAAAACAAACATAGAACCCTCAAGTCAAGAAATCTGTTCTTACTTATTTATATAGTGCTTTCCTCTACAAAGGAAATGAAAAATTAGATTCAAATAAATATGTAATCTCTCGTACTTTTATGGGAGATGTTGATGCCTTCCACTCGGTGAAAAAAGGATTAGAGAAATACTTTGTTGGTAAGAAATAAATTAATTTAATCCAATATTTTAAATAATAACAATAATTATTAATAGGTTTACCTCAATAATTGTTAAAGATTGGTTGGGATTAGAAGGAAAATAAATTATTAATTGATGATTTAGCAACTTCAATTAATTATACTCTTTTATCAGAAGTATTCACAGGATAAATTCGTACTGATAATATTAGAGATGCTTTCTAAGATTTAGCAACTAATTTGGTAGCTGAGTAAGAAATTAGAAAGAGTATCAATTATGGTAATTTGAATGCCACTTTTGACTAATGCGATTATTACAAGAGATTATCAGACCTTACTAACAATATTTTGATAGCTTTCAGAAAATTCAAAATTAATCTTGATATCCTCAAGATATTAAAAGATGAAGCTGCTGTTACTCGTGAAAGCTGGTACAAGTACTAATTCCTAATTCTTACTATGGTGTTCATCAGATGGTGGTTCTATATTTACTAAAATAAAAAGATTTAACCTCAAGTAATAAAAAATTAAGAATGATTATTGATCTAATTATAATTTATATAAATATCATAGATTACATTAGATGAATTGTTGATGGGTATATCTCCTGTTTCAACTATTATTTCTTAACCAGAAATCTTGAAAGTACTTATCCTTGATAATAAAGATAAATTAAGAAATACTAATGCAAAGGAGCATTGCATTCAATTTTTTGTTAATTCTATTAACATCAGACACTTCTTCTTGAGCAATACTTATGAAAGTTCTTTCGATTTAGAATTTAACAACTTTGCATAATTAGATGGCGCTCCCCCACCTGCAAGAATGTTCATAGGCTAATACCTCGCTAGATTATTTGGGGAAGTATCAAGGTAATATTATAAAATAATTAATTTAAATTTTCAAAATTAAATTTAATATAAAAGAACTGGTATCGCATTAGTTAGTGAAGAATGCAAATCAATTGCTTCCACAATTTTATATCTTTAACTGAAGGATGAGAGATCTAATGTTGCCGCTACTTGTGCCCAACTCTAACTTATGGCTATTGAACTTTTTAAGGAATATGATCCTGATTTTAATCCTTAATTGTACCCTCCTACAGATTTATTCATCTCTATGAAGATTACTAAACCTATTGATTAATTCCCTGATGGGTTGAAATCATTCATTGAAAATTTAAAGAAAGAAATAGTAAATACTCCTTAAGTGAACAGAGCTGCTCTCCTTGGCTCTATTGTTTTTGTAATTATTGACATTATCAATAAGTATGAAACTTGGATCATTAAATTCTCTACCTATGACAGAGCTAATATTGTTTCATTCTTCATAAAGATGTTTGATATCTATCTTGATTTCTTAAATATCTCTCCTCAAAATTTGAAGCATTAAATTATTAATGTTTCTAATATGTTTAAAATGCTCAACATTTGGTTCACTTAGCTTAGTGTTTACCTTAAAGAAAGCTCAAAGATTTCCCCCACTGCTATTGATAGTATATTATTTTAAATTTTTATTTTTAGATGAATAAAAAACAATTATGTTTTTATAAAAAAGAATAAGTTATTGTCACTCTCTTAACAAAGAGCACTTAAACTTTAGATAAAATTATTGACTATTTGGAAGCACCTTTATTCAAAGAATACTCTAAATACAGTAAAGTATTCTCTCCTTATCCTATTTTAAGAAATTTATTTGCATTTATTGCCTTCTCTCTCAGCAAGTTAAAATACACTGATATTAGCCTTGATGGATAATTAGAATAAATTACTAAGGTTTTATTCAGATTCTCATCTGTTTACTATGACGATTTTATCATCGAAAGGTATTGATTGACTTATTTGTTTCTTTTAATATAAATTAATTTTATTGAAATTATAATTTAAATAGAGTTAATGGATCAAAGAATACAAATAATCTTTGGACTCCAATGATGAGATGTTTTGAATTAATCTTTACTTTCTAGAAAGAAAGTTTCATCAAAAGTTGCATTGAGATTCGTGTAAAGAATTCTCTTTTTGTTCCATAAGAAAATAGATTCAAATAATATTGGACAGTTAAAGATTTAGAAGGAAAGAAGATCATTTAGAGAGATATGTTAGAAAATGGTAGATGTTTACGTTCTGTTATTGCTACACTTTTTGAAGGTCTTACTGATGATTAAATTTCATATGAAGAAGATTATGAGCCTGAAAAAGAATTACTCCCTGATATTATTCGTGAAGGTGATGAACCTAAAGAAGGAGAAGAAGGTGAGGAGAAAAAGGAAGGAGAGGAAGAAGAGGAAAAGCCAGTTGAAGAGCCTGTTGTGGAAGAATAATAAGCTGAAGTTGGTGCTGGATAGTAAAATGATAATGGTTCTGAAGGAGAAAGAATCCAAGATAATGAAGATCTAGTAGAAAGAGATGAAGGCGAGCCTTAAGCATAAGATGGAGAAGAAGGTGAAGTAAATATTTAAGGCGATGGATAAGAAGAGGGAGAGATTATTCTAGAGCTTAATCAAAATGGTTAATAAAGTGGAGAGCCTTAAGTAAATGGAGAAGATGAAATGAATTAAGATGCTGAATAAGAGAAAGAAGAAGAAGAAGAAGTTGATGTTAAAGATCAAGAGAATGAAAAGAAGGAAGTAAATCGTTAGATTCGTTTCAAATTCCATTAGAATGTAGCTTTATAATCATCAAAGATAGTGAAATTAAATAATATTCAAAAGTAAGTTGTTGATTAGTTAATTGATTTAATTGAAGCAAGAATCAATGACTCTTACCTCTAATCAAAGGAAAAATAAAATAACAATGAAACTGCTGTGTTTAATATTTATTACATGGAATATCCCTTTGCTATTAAGCTCTTATAAATGCTTATGCAGAAGTATCCTCTTGTAATTCCTTATATTCTTGAGAAACGTATTAAAATCCCTGAATTCTCTATTTTCAAGAAGAATAATATTATTTCTTTCTTAGATTTCCTCATAATTGGAGGTTCAACCTCTGAATTCACTTCTAATCAAATTCTTGAAGTGCTTTTTAAAACCAATTACACATTCTTTGAAAAAAAGAAAGCTTCTGCTGATGGAGAAGAAGAAGAGGAATAATAAGAAGAACCTCCTCAAGAATAAAACGAAGAAAATGAAGAAGGATCTCCCTCCTCTAAGCCACCTATTAAGAAAAAACCAAAACCTGTTCCTATTATTGGAAGTGCTGAATATTACTTTAATATTATTGTTGAACGTAACATCACATGGATCAAGAAGGTTATTGAAACTAAAAACTTTATGAACTTAGAAGGCTGCTTCACTATTCTATATGGTTTGATTAGCAACTTGAGATACTTCTTTGATGATTTTAATTTCTATATTTAGACTGATCAATACAAGAAGGTGCTATCTATTTTGGTATTCTTAATCAAGAAATGTGCTAACCAACAGGAATTATTTAAGCTAATTTAAATTAATGTCTTTACTTTAATGAAAGAGTGCTTATAAACTCTTCCTATGAGATAATTCTAAGATAGGAATATTAATGTTTAATTTGAAAGTGCTATGGATTATATTAGTTACTATGTAAATCGCAATATCTTATCATATTTCGAAAAAGAAAAAGGTTTAGAGCTTGAAAAAAATTCCACCTTCAATCATTCTGATATCTTTGCTACTATCAGTTCAAATACAAAATTAGTTAATCCTGAAATCCTTCAAGTTAGATATCAGCTTGCTAATCTTGGTCCACTCAATAATAACTCTTCATTCTTTGATAAGCCTGATTTCAAGAATAGAGATTCATCTGATGTCACAAAAGAACTACTGCCAGAAGAATAGGCTTTTGAAGGATTATTCTACAAGATGAATGTTATTCAATCTATTGATGAAATGTACTACTAACACCATGAATCATTCACTCATGGATTGTAAGCATTATACGATTTCTATAATAACTATCCTAATCTTTTTGCAAAGAAAGAACACACTGCTGCTTTTATCTATTGTTTAAGTCACCTTTATGTTGTTTTAAGACGTTAAACTGAATTTGAAAAGTAGGATTATAGTTTACTAGAAACAGTTTATCATCATCGCCCTTAGAAAATGAGCTAATTTGAAATCATAGATGAAATCATCTTCAAGCAAATAAATGAAGAAAATCGTCGTATTCAAAAAGAAAAGGAAGAATAGTAACTACTTAAAAACTAACAATAAGACCAAAGCAGATAATAAGAATCAAAAGAAGAAAAGAAACCTGTATCTAAGAGCTTAGATGTATAATAAGCTGCTAGAAATGCTCCTATTGTACATGTTCATTCTGCAAACAATTAAGCTCCTGGTGGTCCTTTCTAAAACCTATATAATGCTTAAATCTAAAATCCATTTTCCTAAAATATGAATCTCCTTCAAAATGCTATCAGACAAGCTCAAGAGGCAGTTTAAATTTTCAATGATAGGTACTCAATGAGCCAAAGAACAACTATTGGTACAAATAACTCTCGTAGCATTCAATCTACTTAAGGAACTAACGACACTCACATTTCAGTCTTTGATTTCACCACTCTCGGATATCCCACGAATGCTTTAGAACTATACAAGATAGACGAAAATGCTTTTTATGCTGCTAATATTGATTAAAAAACTGAAATACTCAGAGATGGTAAGAAGAAGTACTAGCTCCAATAAAAGTTATAATTCATCGTTGAAAGAGAAAAGGATATTTTAGAGAAGTTTATGTAGAAGATTAATGCTCAAATCTATGAATCAGAATAAGATCCTAGCTCTCTTCCCAAATTTAATGAAGATGGTACTATTTAAAACGAGGAAATTGAAGAGGAAGAAGAATAAGTAAATGGTGAAGCTGGAGCTACAGGAATTAAAGGGGAAAGCAAGCGCAGAAAGAAAATTCCTCATATCCCTGACACTCTTAAAGTCTATATCTAATAAAATATTATTGATTTCTTCAATGACTTAAAGCCTAAGGACTAAAGAGTCTAAGCACTCTCCTGGGATGATGAGCTTGTTGAATAAATGCCATAGCCAGTCTAAAATAAAGTATTACATAAAATTATTTTTTTCTTAAATTACTTATAAAAACTAAATATTTTCATACATTCATTTATGAAATTATTATTTTAATCATTAGATTAGTGCTATTAAAGAAGAATTAAAGAATAAATTTAAGTCATCTGAGGTCAAAAAGGAAATAGATTCAGAAAAGAGTGATGAAAATGAAAATGAAGAAATTAAAGAACTTGAAGAAGAAATTAATTCTAACAAGATTGAAGACAATCTACTCTACACTGATATGGAAAAGAACTCTTCTGTTGACAGAGTATTAAAGCATTAGAACTTAGTTTTAGATATGGTACCTACATTTGATGACGAGCTCTTGTTGAAGATCTTTGAAGCATTACATATCTATACAGACAAGAGTAAATAATAATCTCATAAGAGTGTTGTTGAACTATTAGGTGTCATGTGTTAGAATCCTTACAATGCATATAGAATTGTTGATCTTATTTCTTTCCTCATCTTCTTATATCCTAGAAGATCTAAGATAACCAACGAAGCCTTAAACCAAAATAATTTAATGCAATTAATCGAATCACCTATTCTTATTTTAGATAAGTAAATCAGCTACAGAGCTGAAGTAGATAATAAATACTGGAAATGTGCAAACTATATCAATGTCCTCCATGAATTGCTGATCTATAATTAATGTCATGCTTTGTATGGATTATAAGATTATCCTATTAACTCTCTTGAGGAATATAAGGTCTAAGTAGGTAGAGGTGAACATCAATCTAAACTTATCACCTATTCTGTTCAATTCCGTCCTTTTGATCATCTTAAGGATTTAAAGTTAGGGAATCTAATTAAAGGTTAAAAAGATGGGTAAATAACATAACACCATAATTTTTTTAAAATATTGTTCATCATTTTTTTAATAAAATAGTATTCCTTTGAACTAATTAGTAACATTTGCTCAAAAATGGATTGCATCTGATAAAAACTTATACAACAATATTTTGGTCTACTAATATGCAGAATCATCCTACTAATTAATCTCAGATTCATTTGATAAATTTAATTAAATCTTCTATCAATAGATTTAATATAATGGTCAAGTTAAGGCTAACTATGATAATAAATATCCCGTCTTATTTAGACCTTGGAAGGAATTAAATATGGAGGAATTAATGGAATCCTTTACTTAAGAAATTCCTCATGACCTTGAAAAGAAGAAAAGATTATCTGTAAAAATTTAATGATTTTAAAATTGATAAAAAGAATTATAAATTTAAAAAAAATAGGAATCTAGCAGCTACTCCTTGCTTGTTGATAAGTGCAAGATTTTCACTATTTATCTTGATTTTGCTAAATAATACATGAGAATCTGTGTCAAAAAGTTCCATCCTGAACTAAAACGTCTCTAAGCTGCCTTCATCCATAAGAGAACTTAAGTCAAATAGAATCGTAAATATTTTAATGAAAACATAAATATTTTGCTTAAAAAAATAAATTTTAATACTTAGGTGGATTTGATGATTTAAATGATGAAAGAGTCAATCTTAATGATATTTTGGATTATAATGATTTCCTTGTTAAATTTAGAAGTTTCCTTTAGTTGGAAATGGAAGTATTTAAAAAGAGTATTAAGGATCTAATTAATTTCTATAAAATTGCTGAAAAAGAAGAGCTCAAGCTACTAATTGATGAGTATAAGCTTCGTTTAGAAGAAGATGGATAAGAAGCTGCTACTGAATGGTATAAGAGCGAGAAGGATAAAGTAAAAAATTTATTTTAGAATCTTTAATTTATTAATTATAATTATTTTTAATTGTAAATAAAGGTTAATCAAAGAATGATTCAAGATGTAAGACATGTTCTCCTTGTAGAAGATTAAAGTGTCATGTCCTTCTTCATTGATCTCTTATAATTTATGATTCAATCTATTAATTATGCTTGGTCTTTACAAGAATTTGTAAGATAAATTTTTTTAAAATATAAAACATTAAAAGATATTTATTATGATAATAGATTATTCCAAGCTATTCTTTCTTCGATTACCCACTTAAATGTATTCTAACTTTATATGATTTCCTCTATCCTGACGAGAAGAAGAAAAAATTAAATCCTGCAGAAGATTTTGGTGCTGATGACATTCCTGATGACTCATTACCTCAATTATCCAAGTTGATGACTAAAGCTCCTGAAGATATGATGGACAGTGTAGGAATGGGTATGTCTATGACAAGGACAATGACAGCTTTAAATTCAACAAGTGTTGCAAAATAATTCTCTGGTGTTGATATGACTCAATTATATGATCTCATTCTCAGAGAATTAAATAAGCTTATTTAATACCTAATTAATAGCTTTGATGTTAAATCTAAGAAGAAATGGGTTGAAATCTCTAATATTATTGCTGTTGATGTTAGATCTTCTCGCCGTCTTGATGCAGAAAAGAAGATGGCTAAGGCAGCGTAAATATTAATAATTTTAAAAAAATATTTTTAAATTATAAAAATTATTATTAAATAGTACTTTTGCAAAGTTCTTAGCTAAGAAGAAATCTAAAGGAGCTGAGCGCAAGATTTATATTAATTGCCAAAGAGAATAGTGTTGGTACTCATCTTTGGGAGATTTGATGAACTATCCTCCAAACATTTTGGTTCTTCAAAAGTTTGATGTCATTTTTGAAGGAGAGTCTGGTATTGATTAAGGTGGTCTTTCAAGAGAATGGATTGTCCTTGCATTAAACGATATTTTAGATCCTCAAAAGGGTTTGTTTAAGTTATCTTCTAATGGTGTTACTATGTAACCTAACCCTCATTCTTTCTTAGTTCCTAATCATTTAACTCACTTCAGATTTGCTGGTAGATTGATCGCAAAGGGTCTAATTGAAAAACTAGACTTTGAAGTTGATTTCACAAAATCCTTCCTTAAACATATTTTACGTAAATAATAATTAAAATAAAAAATAAAGTGATTTTTTTAATGAATATTTATTGAATAAATTAATAGATAAAACACTTTACATTAGTGACCTCGAAGATATTGATCCTGATGAGGCTAATAATCTTCTTTGGATTCTTGACAATGATGTTACTGATCTTTGCTTAACTTATTCAATCGAAAGATAAGTTCTTGGATAAAACTATACAATTGATTTAATTCCTAACGGAAGAGATGTAGAAGTTACATAAGAAAATAAGAAAGATTATGTTAAATAAATTGCAAATTTCAAGATGACCGAAGAAATTAAAGATTAAATATAATCATTCCTAAAGGGATTCTACGAAATACTTCCATAGAGATCACTCAAGTATATGAACGAATAGGAACTTGGTCTTCTTCTTTCTGGAGTTAAAAAGGTCGATGGTAAATAATAAATTATTATTAAAATTAGAAAATATATTACAATGTTTTATAATAAACATCAATAGTTGAAGATATGAAAAAACATATGAGATACTATCGTTATAATAAGGACTCTCAAATCATTTAATGGTTCTTTGAAGTCATGTAAGAATATGATGAAGACTAACGTAGTTTATTCCTCTTCTTCGTTACAGGTATACATTTTTATTATTTATTAATATACCCATTTTTCTAATAATTACTAATATTATTAATAGGATCTTTTAAGGTTCCTTTCGGAGGATTCAAAAATCTGTAACTAGAAATTGCCAAAATAGATAATAAAAATAATTTACCAGTTGCACACACCTGCACAAAATCTTTGGACCTTCCAGAATATGAATCCAAAGAAATATTAAAAGAAAAATTAACAATTTCCATACAAGAAGGAAAGTAAGGTTTCCACATAGCTTGAAGCTCAAGTGATTGATTATTTACCTACAATATAATAAATGAAAGTTATTTTATATAATAATGATAATTAATATAAGCAATTAATAATTCTTGTTTTATGTTTACCATTATCCATTCATTCACAAATCATTTCTTTTCTTTACATTTTATATCCTATTTATTTATTATCAACAAATAAAAAAAAATAAATCATAGAAATTTAAAATAATAAATATCTAATGAATGATAAATATATCTAATTAATTAATAAGTTTACTATTTGCTATCAACAAATCATTCATTACTTATTTAAAATCTCCTTTTCTATTTACTTGCTATCAACAAAAAAGCAAACATACCAACAAACAATGAAATAAACAAAAGAATATGATTAAATATGTTTAATATTAAAATTATAAGTTAGATAGTTTAGGATTAATGAACTGAACAAAATATTAGATTTAATAACATGTAAAAATATAATTTAAATATATATTTTTTAGAAGTTTTCATTATATATTAGGTGGACTTCTTGGACTTTATTCATTATTAGTTTGAAGCGAGGATAATTATTTACTCTTTTTTGTTAATAATTATTAAGAAGATTACTCTTCTTAATCAATTTTCTTTAGAATGTTCGTTGGGATTCGGAATTTATTTACACTTTTTTATGACTGCAACTATTCGCTGCTTTCTTAGTTTTATAAAACTGAAGATTTACTAATTGAAGGAAGATGTAATTCATTTTTAGGCTTTTATGGAGATTAAGAGTTTTGAGAAAATTTTGGCTACTCATTAGATTATCTTAAATTATTAAATCTCTTATAGGATTTTATTTAATTCTATTATGGATAATTTTATAACTCAGATTCAATTGAAGTTTTTTATTTTTCAACAGATTTTTTGATATTTATTTAATTATCCTCTTTTTTCTCTTCTATGCTAGTTAACCCAATTTATCTTTAGAGTTCTCTTTAATGAGAGGGCAATATCTTGGTATTTTTATTTTTTGATAATCTATCATTTGAAAAATCTCCTGATTAGTTTAAGCTTCTATTCAAAGAGGGCATCAGCTTCATGCTATTATTATTTTCTTATTAATTATTCTTTCTTTTCCTATCTAAGCTTCTTACCTTGTTTTAATCTTCTATCTTATTAGTATAGATCTCTTATAATATTTTTCTTGTATATGTATCTTATCTCATTCTTGAAAGAGGAGGGCTATTAGAGGAACTCAAGAAATATTTATTCTAATACAAGATAGGAAGGAAAATATTTCTACCATTTTAACTTATTTAATCTTAGGAATGGTTGCTAGCTCTTGTGTTACCTCTTTTAAGAGAAATAGAGTCATTTAAATCTATGTTTTAACTTTTAGAATCATTTCCTTTTGCATGACTATATTTTTTTTCTTTTATTTCTTACCCTTGCTATTCTTTGTTTACTTCTTCAGAGATTTTGATGTTTTTGTATTTTAATATTCCAGGAGATCTTCCTCTTTATATATAACCCCCTTTAATAATTTATAATTCTTTAGATAATTATTCTCTTTAAAGCCCAAGATCACTACTAATATTTTATTATTTTTTCATTTGGATGCTTAGATTTATTTAATCTTTTTTGCCTAAAATAAGATCAATATGTTTTCCTTCTATATCTGGAAGTAAATCAATTTGAATGGAGTTCTTACTTCTACTAGAATCTTCGTTGCTTCTTTCATTCTTATGATTCTGTTATTAAGTTTTTTTTTATTTAATTTCTCTAAGCGAAGGGACTTTAGATGACTCTTTAGAGTATTTAATCCTTTTATCATTATGCTGATTTGAGTGACTAGAGTCTCTATCTCTTGGGGATTTAATAGTAATTGAGGGTTATAAGCAAAAACTATTCTCATTGTTGCTATCATCTAAATTATCTATAAATTCATTGACTGTTTTCTTTCTTAACTTTGGATTTTAGTAGTTAGGTTATGGTAAATTCTCTTGCAAAGAAGTTGTAGCCTATTTGAATTAGATTGTTTTTAATAAAATGGATTTTTCCTCTTCTTAAGCTCCTAAAATACGCTTCTCATTGATTCTTTTTTGAACAAATGGAATTTATAAAATTTGGGAACATGATAGTCTTTTTTTAGAATCGACCTATAGTAAATATTGTATCATATGCGATAAATCAGTAGAGTATTTTGGAGATATTCTTTTATATACTCCGCTCATTACTTTATGAAATAGTTCTTTCATAGAGTCTCCATTGAAGGGAGGAGAAAGAGTAGTAAGTTCATACAGAACACAACCTATACTCCAAATATCGCTAGAACTAGTATAAGGCTAGTCACTCCAAACTTCAGGGCTAGCATAGTAAGGAGTACCAGTTTAGGTATATAGAAGCCCCTGCTTTGCTTACTTAGATACATTAAAATCTCCAATTTTTGTAGTACCATCTTTATACAAAAATAAATTTGCACTTTTAATATCTCTATGGTAGACATTTAGATTATGTAGGATTTAGAGACCTTTAATGCTTTAAATAAACACATTCCATATGTAATCCTCTCTTAATCTTGTTCCAGATTTTAAATGCTTTTTAATCTTCTCAAGAACATCTCCATCATCTGCATAGTCCATAACCAAATATAGATATTCTCCATCATCACTAACAAAACTTTCCTTAAATGAAACAACATTAGGATGTCGTATTGATGCTATAATTCTAACTTCATTTAATGCATTCTCCTTTTCCTTGAGCGATAGATTTTTTAATGACACTTTCTTTAAAGCATATATCTGTTGGTCGATTGTTCTTTTCACTTTATATACGCTACTATATGCTCCTTCTCCTAATTTTTCAAGAATTTCAAAATTCTACAATTTCATACCATCTAAAAATCTTTCCTAATTGATTGTTTATCACTTTTAATATTTACAAGCGTTCTAATTCTAATTACTGGCTCTTTTTAATTAGGTAATATGCTATGAAGTTTATTTAGATAAAAAATATAATAATAAATTTTTAAGAATTCTAAATTTCTTAATTCTAAGTATTTATTTATTAGAAAAAGTTCAAAGAAATTTTAAAAAACAAAGTAAAACTTACAGAATTTATTCTTCACATTGTATGGTTTATGCATGAATTAAAATCCTCGATCCTAAGATCCTCAAAACAAACAAAAAATACAATAAGGGTATGAAATATTACTCATATTAAATCTTTAAAAATCTCCTAAAATTAGAAAATTTTTACCATTTAGTATGAGTTTAGAAAAGTATATCTCTACCCTTACCTCTAAGTTCAATGATATCCCTAAAAGAAAGTTATATTTTATTGTTATATTTTTGACAATTTGATATATTTGGTAATACATTTATAGCATATAAATACAAAAATAGTTAATTTTTTGCTAATTAATTATTAATTTACTACTTTAATAAATTTAAGGAAAAGGGATAGACTATTGAGTAATCATTAGTCTTTAATAGAAGATAAATCGGTATCATCTTACTCAAAAATAATTATATCCTCAGATATTTTATTTGATATTTTATTTTCATCAATCTAAGTAATGAGAATATCTGATGGATTTTATTACAATAATTAGGGAGAAGTAGTTTAAATACAATCTGTTTAACTAAATCTATTTGTTAATTCTTCTTCTTTTTTATATTCTGATTATTAAAACATTTCTGAATTATAATTTTTTATTTGTTCTTATTCTAATTAGGATTTATCTTCAGATTCTTTTCTTGATTTATTATTGATGTTTGATGATATTGAGTTTTTTTTACTTAAAAAATAAGGCTATTAATTCACTTGAGATTTATCCATATGTTTTTACTTCATCCTATTTTATAATAAAAAATGTAAATACAAATAATCTGAATTAATTTTTAATTGATTTACATTCTTGCAAGTTTAAAAATAGTTTTCATCTCATTTCCAAGTAAGTCTATAAGTTTATGATTCAGTTGATTCTATTTTCTATAAAAAATTATGTATTTATTTAATTTTGAATCTTCTTCCATAAAAGATAAAAATTACTCGTTTTCTGCTTCTTAAATTAGTTTTTCATAGCAATTGTATAATTTTTAATAGTCAGAGAGGTTGTCTTTCTTTGATGCACCCTTTAATCTCATAATAGCTTTTGTGACAAGCCCAAAATTTTTGAATTTTATATTTAATTTCTTTGTATTTCTTCTATTAAATGAATTTTCTTTTATTGTTTCTTTTTCATCAACTAATGTTTTTCTATCAATAATATCTGTCTATTTTTCAATACTAATGACAGGCTTAGGGAAAAAATTGAAGAGAGTTTACTATTCAGAAGAAAATAATAGAGTTTTTAATTTCTCTAATTCTTTAAGTTTGTCTAGGATGTTATAAACATCTAAATCCTATCTTACTAACTCCTCTGCTTTATTAAGCAGTTTTACTTCTTCTGTATTAAAAGCTTTTCCACAAGTAATTTTATTGAAAAAAAACTGTGAGCTTAGCCATAAACTTCTTTCTCTTTAAAGAATAAATTTTAACTCTCTATCAAGGAATTGTTTTGTTTCAATCTATCCTATAGCATTTCTTTTAATTGCTGCCATTGTAGGGGTTTAGTTAGCAGTTTTATTAATTTCCTACGAATCGCTTTGCTTTATAAGATTTTTATCGGATAATAAATTCTTCATAGCAGGAGATTTCAAAGTCTGAAACATACTTTAAACTCTTGAATTTCTTGTAGACATTAAACTCTCTCCTTATTCTAAAGGGTAATTCATATTTTGTTATTGTTAAGGCAATATTTATTATTTAATTTATACATTTATTGAATTGATATCCTATCCATTATTGAATTAGTTATTCTTCATTTGATTTATTTAGTCTAAATCTAAAACTTCATTTTCATCTTTAAGGTTGAGAGCATTTTCTTTTTCCTCAAAAGGATTTTCATTGTTTTAATCTTTCTTTTTTAGAGAAGGAGAGGCCTCTGATTATAATTGAGAGTCTTTCACTTCTGAAAGAACTTCTAAGTTATTTGGTTTTAAATTTTACAGCTTTGTATTAAACTTAGAAAATTCAGAGGTGTCTATAGTTGAACTTTTCAAAGACCTATTTTGTTGTATATTATTCTTTGGTGTATTTCCATTATTTAGCTTGAAATTGGATTGAATATTATTATTTATATCTTTTTTATTATTCTCCTTCAGTGTTTAAAATGCACTTTTTGGAGCTGATTATATTTTATTTAATAGGTTATTTTATAAATCTATTTTCTGTTTATCTACAGGTATTTCTAACATTTATTAAATTTACTCTAATGGCATTAATCCAACATCTTCTCTTGTTAAAATTCTACCATCTTTATTCAGACTTTTCATTTACATTAATCCTTTATTGTCGTTATTTAAATTAAAGCCTTTATTGATATTACTCTATTCGTCAGACTCAGTTGTCATCAATATCTTATTATTTTTATTTATTTCAATTTTATAAGGATTCATTTCATTTTTATTTCTTTAATCATTATTCAACCTTTTACTATTTTTCTTTCTTCTTATATCAAAATCATAAAGCTTATTAGCTAATTCAAATGTATAAACATAATCATTATAATAGTTAACTATTGTTTATAAAATATGATAATTATATTAAATCTGTAAATAAGTCAACATATATTTCCAACAATCAACCCTCTTAATTCATATTTAAGATATAATTTTTCTATCTTTTTAAATATTTATATACATTTTTTATAAGGAATTGATATGTGGAGATTTATCTAAACTAATAAAGGTTAATAAATGCTAAAAATAATTTTACCTATAATAGCTGATATTAGCAAGAAAATTTAGCAAAATCCTCCAATATAACTAATAACTTCATCAAGTTTTAAAAATTATCTTTAGAAAGTGGTAGTAAAATAGCTTCGTAAAAAATAGATATCGCAATAGTTTGAAAAGTTTCCTACTGAATATGTCTGCTTAAAATCATTATTTTGATAAACCGAAAAAGATTCTTCTTCAATACTCTAAATAGGAATAATGCTCTAATCGGTCTATAAGATTTACTGAGATACCATCAAATTAGCCGTTGTGTACATCTATTAAAGCATTTTTGAAAAATTAATTGATCTTTATCATATTTAATCAAAAACTATTAATTTCTTTCAAATTATTACTTTTTCAGGCTAGAATGAGAAAATTAAAGAATTTAAAAAAGATTAAGCTGGATCAGTCGTTCTTTCTGGGTTAAGCTGCATATTAGTAACCAAGATATTTATTCGAGTATCTTATTTTATACTGTTTTTTATATTCTCAGGAGTTTCACAAACAGGCCTCCATTTTTGGTGACTATACCACTGAGTTTAGTTAACACACTAAACCATTGAGAATTTTATATGATAAAAGTGCTCATTTTCAAATGCTCCTCCAATTTTAAAAACCTCATCTTTCCTTTATTACAAACCGATATCAAAAAATAGGCTTTTATTAAACTATAATTACTTTAAACAAAGGTAGTCTTAAACATTTTACTCTATAAATACTTTTGTCCAATTAATTTGCTTTGATGGAATTTCAGAGAAATGCTCCAATGTACAAGGTTCAAGTTGCATTGGAATCTTATTGATAATTTAAAAAGTAGAACTTACCATCAATTATATGTTAAAGAAAAGCAACAATTAAAGTATGAAATACCTTTTCTTTAATGTAAGTTCCATTAGTAAATCTTTGATAGTGCCTTCTTTCAAAAGTTAAATTAAACATAGGTTTTTTTAAAAAGTTTGTTTGGTCATTTTTAACTGCTATCATAAATTATTTGCTGCCAACTTCAATCATTCCTGGCTCTGTATCATATTCAACAGATGATGAAAATGTTACTTCAGCTATGAAAAAATAAAATTAATTCGCATTTTGTAGATAAAACCAATAAGAATAAGCTTACTTTTTCTGAGTAGAGTTAATATCTATTATATTTTAATAAAATAACATTAAATTGATGCTTAAAATAAGGTATTATCTTTAATCTTTAATCATCATGATATTCTAATTACATTGTTGAAGAATAATAGAGCTATGAAGCAAACAAATGATATTGTAACTATTCCACCAAATGCTGTCCTAAAGATACTATCATTCTTATAATTCAATGTAATTTCTGATCCAAATATGTCTAGGCTTTTAAAGGATCGTATCAAATATTTCTACATTTTATAACCTTTTTAAATTATTGTGCCTATCTTTTAATATTCACAATGATAAACAAGTGTATTTCTGAAATCTACAATTAATTATTTTAAAGTTTGTTCACAATTATAGAAGAAATATATATATTCATAAATATTAACAGAAAGTAGCAAATATATAACACCATGAAGATATTCAATAATATCGTCATACTTACATAACAATATTTAATTAACTCTAGTCATCCATCCTTTTTATTCAATTATTATTCTACCACATGGCTAAAGAAATATTGAACCCATAATTTATTTTAAGTAATTAATACATAAACTTGAAAAAAATTAAGTCTTTAAATAAAGTCATAAATAAATAAGTTAATCATTAGATCTACTTTTATGGTAATTTACTGAAATTTCTTTAACTAGTCAATTTATTAAATAATTAAAGGAATTAGATGATTTTAATTAAAATTTTCTATTTGATAAACGATTTTAAAACAAAAATTTAAATATATTACTAATAGAAAACCTGTTTTATATTTAATTGGATAGAATTTATTTTGATGCAATATAAGCTGATATAATAGGGTAGTAGATCCTATAGAAATAGAAAGAATATATAATATTATTTCATTATTTTTTATTAATTAGTATTTTTAGTTGTAAATCTTAATTTAAAAGTAATAGTTATTTTTTTGTAATCTTTCAAATTACTAATTAAATAGCAAATGAGATATTATCAATCTTCCTAGATAGAAATAACTTCATCATTATCTCCAAAATTTATTTCTGGTATTTTATTTTATTTGATCATTTCTTCATTTTTTTCAATTTATTTCTAAAAAGCATTATTTTAATCTTCATTAATTATTTCTTGTGCTTCAATATTATTTTATGTTTCTATTAAAAATTTGGATTTTTGGCTTGGTTTGAATAACTCCTTCTAAGAAATTATATCTAAATGTTTCAGAGATTCAGCTCTTTTTATTTGTGGAATACTCAATTATTTTTAAAGTGGATTGATTGTATTGTTCTATTTCTCATTTTATTTCTCTTTCATTCTAAAATTTAAATTTAATAAATTAATTTTAATTATTTCAAAGCAAATAAATTACAGTCTAGCTATCTCAAAAATATTATTCATTTCTTCTCCAAGCAGTTCAAAGAGTTTTTAATTCGTTTTTGTTTCAATACTAATTTTAATTAATCATTGTAAAAACTAATATCATTTTGAGTATAAATTAACTTACTTTTATTCGCACTCTAACTGTAGTTTCTCATAACAATTATAAAGTTTTTAATAATCAGAGAATTATTCTGATTTTGTATTATCTTCAATAAGACCTTTTAATCTAGAAACTACTTTGGAGAACGTACCTATTTATTTGAAATTCATATGGAGTTTCTTCGATTTTCTCTAAAGTAATTGTATATTTTTTTGATTTTGAACGACTTCTACTTTGAGAGATTCCGGGGTGATTTAGCTTTTTTCATCTTCTACAGTTATTAATGGTTTTTAGAAAAAGTTAAATAAAACCTATTATTCATCTGACAAAAGTAAATTTTTGAATTTCTCTATTTCTTTTAACCTATCTAGTATCATGAAAATGTCAAGATCATCCTTTACCTACTCAGCTGCCTTTGAAATGAGTTTAACTTCTTTTGTATTATAAAACTTCCCACAAGTAATTTTGTTAATGAAAAATTAATAACTTAAAGACAAGCTTCTATCTCTTTATATCAAGAATTTAAGTTCATTTTCTAAGAACCTCTTTGTTTCAATGAGATTAATTGTATTCTATTTTTTAGTTTAGCCTTTTAAAATACTTCTTTATTCAAAAGCTTAATTTTTGTGGATATCATTTGGTGATTCTTTCTCTTATCCAAAAGATGTATTATTTTAATTATTATCATTGTTCAAATTATTAATTTCTATATGGAAACCTTTCTTTTAATCAGAAATAGGGGAGTTATCTTATGTGAGAGAAATCAGATTTATATGGGGGTTATTTTATGTGTTGAGATCAAATTGAATAATTTTATTTTAACAATGTTGAGGGGTAATAGTAAAATTATTAATACTCCTTTCATGAGGTTAAGTTTATTATTTTGAGGATAGTTCACTAATATTAAAAAACTATTATTTATCATTACTATTAATTGATTAAATATTTTAGCACTTATTCAATGAAGGATTTTTCTATATGATATTATTTTTAGCATGTTATATTTTGTTTTGCTTATCCTCAAATGACTCTTAGCTAAGTAATTTTCTCATTGTTAAAGGAACACTATTATTATATTCAGTATTTCTTTCCGTTATTTACATTTCATTTTAATTTTTATATTACTTTTCAGGTAGAGGAGATTATTATTCTAATAATTGTTCTTTATTTATTTCCTATTAATCATTTTCATTTTTGGTTATATTTTTATCAGCTGCTGCATTTTATTCATAATTAGACTTAAATTTTTTATCATTTTAATTTTCACTTTTTGAACCTAAAACCATTCTCTTAATCTACTCTAAAGGAATCAAACCTGCATCAGCTCTAGTCACTATTTTTTTCTCCGATAATTTTCTCTTTTAAACCTCTTGTTTATTATTTTTATCTTCCTTTTCCTAAGTAGTCTACTTTGAGAGTTATTGGTTGATAATTGATTAACTGTTCATAGTCCTGAAAGATCCTTACTGAGATAATTGTCTATTACTTTTGTTAAGAGCCAAATGATTGGCTTATTTTTATTTATCTTAGACTTCAAAATCATATAATCTGTTGGCTAATTCAATTGTGTAGACTAAATTATTGTATTAATGAACTAGTATTTTAAGGTAATTAGAATTAACTTTAAATTAATGTAAAATAAGCTAGTAAAAAAAAGGGAATGTAAGGTATAAATAAATTACCAACAATTGCAGCAATTAGTAAAAATATTTAACAAAACCCCCCCATATAGCTTATAATTTCATCTAACTTTAAAAACTCCCTCTTAATAACTTTATCGAAATAACTCTTCATAAAAAATATTTCGCAGTAATTACTAAAATTTCCGATTGCGTATTATGATTTAAAATCACCATTTATATGGGAAGGTAGGCTTATTTCCCTGTAATCTTTAATTGGAAGTATGCTTTCATCTGAGGTAAACTTCTGGTCAGTTAACATTACATTGGCAGTAGTGTACATCTATATTTATTTATTTGATAAGAAAGATACAAAAAAAATAAGATTATTTTATTAAGTGTAAACAAAATCTATAAGTAATAAATACAATCTCTATTAATAAATAAAAATATCTATCAATACAAAGAACTTATTTTTCATTTTTCTAGTTCCAAGTAAATTAAAAAATTAATCAGTAATTACCCAAATCTAATATTAGCATTAGAATATTTTTAAAATAAGAAATATATTTATTTATTTACCTTTTCTGGTTGAACATTAAAAATTATAGAATCCATATATGGTTGAATATAATCTGTTGTTTTATCAGGAGATATTAAGTAATTTACAAATAGAAACCGTACTCGAGAATCTTCATCTACATAACTATCTATTATACTTTTTTATTCACATGTAGGAGTCCATGGTCCATATGGCACTGTTTAGTTAACACATTTCTTTAATGTGAATTTTAAATGATAAAAATCTTCATTTTCCCAAGCTCCTCCAACTTAAAATGTTTCATTCTTTCTACTCAGATGATTTATAAAGAATTTTAAACAATTTTCTAGAAAATTTTTAGTATTTTACTTTAGACATAGGTAGTTAGATAGATCATATTTTTTGAAGTATTCAGCCCAATCCACTTTATTCTAAGGTAAATTTGAATAATGATCAATAGTGCAAGGCTCCAGATGAATAGGAATCTAGTTTATAAATTCAATGTAAGTATCTTTAAATAAGGATTTAATAGCCAAAACTCAAATTAAATAGGTCCATCAAATTATATTGAATTGATTAATTGAAAATTTTAAGTAAGAGGTAAATTTTAAAAATAACTCTATAAAAATATTCTTCACTTTTACCTTTGATTAAATTGTGGTTCCATTATCTAATCTTTAGTAGTGTCTCTTCTCAAAAGTAATATTCACCATAGGGCGTTTAATAAAGTTAGTTTAATCATAAGCAACTGCTATCATAAAATTATTATTGTTTAGTATAATATCTCCTGGGTTTGTAGAATATTTAGAAGAAGTAGTTGATTTTATTTTTGCTATTTTTTAAACAAAGAATGTTTAAATACTTTTTTATATAAATCAAACTATTCTAAAATTAGAAGAATGAGCTTACATTTTTCGAAAAGAGTTAATACCTGATTGATAAAAAAGATTAGAATTAAAAGAGATTTAAAATTTATTTAAAATAAATAAAAGGAATAGTGTTAATACATTATTAAAAAATAAGAGTGAGAGTATGGCAATTAGACCAATAGTGACAACACCTCCAAATTAAGTTTTAAAAATGTTATCTTTTTTATAATTCAATGCTACTTAGGTTCCAAATATATCTAATCTTTTTAGTGAGTCAAAGCAGACTGTAGAAATCATATTTTATTGGATATTTTAGTAAAAAGATATATATTTTTTATTTTATTTTATTATCTCGTTTTTACAAACCAAAAGATTTTTATAAATATTATTTTGGAAATTTTATTCAATTTTGTCATAAAAAGATATTAATTTTCTAATAAATTAATCCATTCAAATAGTCATTTACATCAAAAATATAAATAATTTAATAAATTTTTGTAGAATTGTTTATCTTTAGGTTACTAACCCCGATAAATTATACCTCTTCAGTTAGTCGAGCTATATTTCATTATAAACTAACACTACTTAATTCTTTTTTGTTGTAAAACTTCATTTATATTGTTGCAAAGTAAAAATTTTTTTAATAAAAAAATGTTTTGAATGAATATCTAATCAGGAAGTAATTGTTAAATTTTTTGAGCTTATTTAACTTGAATAAATAAGCAAGTTATACATAAAAATTAGATGTTTAAATATTTCTTTGAATATTTTAATCATTTACCTAATTTTAATTTACTCAAATAGTCCTTCAAAGAAATCTCTTTTCAAAAATATAAATTTCAGATTAATTTGGAATTGTTTACTAATATTTTGTGAGATTTTTATTTTTTATTTAGATGTAAGCACTAAAGAGTGTGGAAACTTGCAATAAATAATTTAAAAAATGTAAGTAAATTTAATAATTTTCTTAACAATATAAGAGAAAGAAAAATGGATTTATCTAAATTTAATTTTTAGTTAAACTTGATAAAAAATTATAAATAATTAGGTAAATACTGAGATAATGATTTATTTTCATTTAAATTTTATAAATTAAGATAAATATCTATTTAATACCTACTTTTATTATAAAAATATTATTTTTCATAATGCCTAACATCTAGATGTAAAAGTTAATATACAAATAATCATTATAGTTATTTACAAGTAAATTAAAAGAAATAGTAAACGATCTATTCTTAAATTGGCTGATATCCAAATTGATCATAATTAAGTCGCGAAGAAATTTATTAAAAGTGGCTAAACACCTATAATTGATAATAGAAAGTTTTATATAAATTTAGTTCTATTTTGTATAAAGTTATTCATAATTTCATTATATTTTCTTTGGGGAAGAAATTTGATTATGCTAATTGCCTATATCAAGATCTTCTTCCTCCTCAAAATTTATTAATATTTCAGGTTAAATAATATCTTCTTCTGATTACTTTTTAAATTAATTAGAATTTTTTTCACTCAAATTATTTTTCTATCCTTCTTTGACTTTAGGATACTAAAAGGAAAGTTAATCATCTAGATTTTAAACAGAATTTGCTGAGAATTTAGATTTAGACTTAATTTTTATTTTTTGATCAATTACTGGAGTATTTTAGCTTAGATATTCTTTGTTTTCTGGTAGTTAATGGTTGTTAAATTATTATCCTAATTCCATTGGTTAATTGCTATTAGTAGGTTATTGACTGATTTTCTTTCTGTCCTTCATCCTTAATTAAATTAAAAAATACATAAAAATCCTAATATACTTAATTTTCATAGATTCTATATCTAATTCTTTTATAGCTACTTCAAGAAATTATCAGTAGAGATATAAAAAAAATTAAATCAATTATGGAAAAAAATGTATCAATAATTTGATGGAATAGTAATCATCTAGTGAAAAGAAAGGAAAAATGAAAAGAGTTAATATTAATTTAAATCTTACAATTTGGCAATTTCAAAGATATTTTTCATCTCTTCACCTAAAAGCTCAAATAACTTCAGATTTTTTTGTTTCTCTTATTTGCTTTTTTTTTATCATTAAAAAGTTAAAAGACAATAATATTATAAATAAACATTGAAATTACTTTTTTTAGCTTTCAATAAATAAAATTTCATAACAATTGTATAATTTTTAATAATCAGAAAGAGCTGAAGGAGAATCTTTTGTCTTTACAATATTTTTAAATTTAGCAATAGCTTTAGAAACAGCAGTAAGTTATCCTACATTAATGTTCATTTTCTTAGTTTTCTTCTTCATATCTTTAATATTTATCTCACTGTTTTCTTGTTTAAGGGATTTCCTGTTCAATACTTTCTCATTATCTTCTATTTTTATAAGTGGTTTAGGGAAAAAATTGAATATCACTTGTTGTTCATTAGATAAAAGTAACTTTTTAAACTTTTCCATTTCTTTCAATCTATCGAGTATGACAAATATATCCAAATCTTCCCTGACTAAATCCTTAGCCTTTTAGATTAATTACATTTCTTTACTATTGAAAAATCTCCCACAAGATAGTTTATTTATGATATACTTGAAATTTATATTTAAACTTCTATCCCTTTATATGATGAAACTCAATTCCTTTTCTAAGAAGCTTTTTGTATTGTAAAACCCAAGTGTTTCAAATATGAAATTTGAATTCTTTTTCACGTTATTATGGGATAGAATACTAGTATTTTATACTTTTGAGTTACTTTTGAAGATATTTTACTTTTCAAATGAATTACATGTGTCATTGATAGTAATTTTTTTGTGAATATTCTATGGACTTAATACATTTTATGTATCGTAGTTTGTACTAATTATATTTGTTGAAATCTTCTTTGCATTTAAATCTGTGATTGAGTAAGGAGTATTTTTTAATTATATTTAGTATTAATTTTCACTTTTATCACAATCGATGTTCAACATCTTATTTAACATTGAATTTTAATTACAATTATCTACTTATTCATTCTCTTATTATACATTTTTTGTTAAAAATTAAGGTATTATTTTTATTTAATTACTATCTAATAAACTCTATCTCTTTCTTGACTGCAAATTATTTTTTTCTTAAAGTATTTTATTAAATTAGTTCTCACTTTAAATATAATTAATGACATCTTATTAATCCTAAGATATTCTATCTTATTTATCATACACCAAATTACTTTTTATTGAATTATTTGATTCTTTATCTTTATTTAAATCTAGCATTTTTCTGGCAGATATTTAATTACTATTTCCTCTACTCATATCATTGAAGGCTTAAACTTTAATATCGTTGATAGATTCTTAAAGAAGATAAGTTTATGTTTAGTACTTCTAAATGCTCTAATTATTACTAAGTAATTTATTTTATTTCTATTCAATATCATTTTTGTTATTAACTTTCATTATATTAGAATCTATTTAATTTTAGCTTTAATTCCCATTCAAACTCTCTCTTTTATTATCTTCTCCATTATTTAATTTTAATTTCTACTCACTATTTTCTCTGTTTTCTGAGCTTTCTTTTCTATTTCCATTGCTTGAAGTATCTAATCTCTTCTCTAATACAAATTTCTTTATTTGTTGAAGAGGAAGTAATCCAAAGTCTTCTCTGTCAACAATTCTATTTTCGTTACCATTTGATTTAAATTTAGTCAATTTTCTCTTTTTATCTATTTTCACTTGCTTATTACTATCAGTAGTAGTACCAATAGCATTTTTTTATTAATTTATCGGTTAATTTATTTAATTGTTACTTTAATTTTGTTATTCGTTTACATTTAAGGAATTTCGCTAATTTATCACATTCAAGCTAGAACTTTTCTTTTTATTTTCTTGTTACTTACTATAACTATTTGAAATATCAAAATCATACAATCTATTAGCTAATTCAATAGTATAAACCATTTCGTTGTAAAAGTTAACTATTTAATCATTAAAATACATTAATTATTATTATTTAAATTCCATAAAACTAACATAAAATAATATTTATTGATTTAAAAATATTAAGATTAAAAGTAAATAGAAGATTATATTTCTTCTAAAAAAGTATTTTACCTAAAACTGCTGAAACTAAAAGGAAGATTTAACAAAAACCTCCCATATAACTGATAACTTCATCTATCTTCAAGAAACTTCTATTAATAATTGTACTGAATTTACTTCTTAAAAAGAAAATCTCACAATAGGTTTTAAAGTTTCCAATAGCATAAGAAGTTTTATAATCTCCAGATTAATAGTTTGGAAATATTTATTCATTAAAATCTGAAATAGGCACAATACTTTCATCTGTAATTAGTTTTTATTCATTTAACATAATATTAGCAGTAGTGTACATCTTTTATTAATAAATCGATAAGAATAATGTTATTAAAAGAATAGAGAGAGGGCTTTGTGTTAACTAAGAAAAATAGTTATTATCATTATTCTAATTGTTTAAAATATTTACCTTCTCAGGTTAAACTGTAAAAAATATGGTTTCTAAATATTATTATATAGGACTTTAGGTTTTTTCTGGTTAAATAAGGTAATTTACAAATAAAAATTAAATTCTGGAATCTTCGTCTATACTTTTATTAATATTTTCATTTGTTTCACATATGGGTTACCAAGATCCTCTTCTAATAGTATCATTATTACATTTTTACATTGTAAATTTTAAAAATTAAAAATCATCATTTTCCCAGCCTCCCCCTACAAGATAAGTTTCATTTCTCCTATAATTTAATAAATTGATATAGATTGAGATTTAGTATTTCAAAAAAAGGTATCTTTACATAATACAAAGATAATCGCTTAATTCTTATTATTTGAATATTTCTTCCCAGTTAGAGGAAGAAACTGTTAAATTATTGAAATGTTCTAAAGTACATGGCTCTAGAGGAATTGGCACCTATTTAGATAAGAATGAAATAATAATTGATTAATAATATAAAATTAAGTTGTTTTAGAGTATAGCAGAGAGATATTTGATATAATTTTATAAACTTTAGTTTCTCATTAATTCATTAATGAATTCCCAATTATATAAATTAACCAAAATTTTATATAATTGGAATATTAGTTTATTTTGGCCAGTAAGAATATTAACAATGAAATTTAATCAATTATGTTACTATTGTTTTTTCTTCATTTGGATATCTCTAATAATGTCTTTTCTCAAATGTAATGTTAACCATTGGTCTAGTGACAAAGTTTTTTTAATCATATTTGACTGCAATCATAAAATTATTATTGTCTAAACTCAAATTATTAGGTTCTGTATTATACTTGATTGAAGGTACAGCTTTAACTTTGCCTTTTTAAAGTAATTATTTTTTTAGTATTTCTAACAAAATTCTATCATTCAAATCCAATTAATAATAAGTTACTTTTGCTAAAGAGTGTTGTAATCTATATTTAAAATAATAGGTAAACGAAATATAATTGATTTTTTAAATACAAAAGCTTAAATAATAATGCTAAATATGATGAAGTTTGTAGTAGCTTACATTGTTAAAAAATAGAAGTGATAAAATGATTATGAGAATAATTGTGACTATTCCTCCAAATGGTGTTCTATACATATTATCTTTATTGTAATTTAGAGAGATATTCATTCCAAAAATGTCTAATTTTTTTAAGGATGGAGAGCAATATCTGAAATAGTTACTCATTTTTTAATGTTTATTTATTTAAAGTTATTGATTTTACTTTTGCTTATTTATTCCTTTTCTTAATTAATCAAAATATTATCAGATTCATAATTATCAAATCTCTAATCTTTATCTTAAGATAGATTGTATCTTTTTTTTGATTTACTCGCATGAATTGCTCATCGTAAAATTTAAAATTCCTATTTTTTGCAAATGATTGCTTTTGTTTTTAAACATTTTAGAAAGTAAACAAATTATTACCAACGTTATGTAGGCTATATTTATATTTGTAGATTATATACTTCAATAGTTGAATTACCAATCTGATAAAGATTTAATTTCCATTAATATTTTCTTATAATTCATGAATTTTACATTTGTTTTCTAAAAATATTTACATTAAACCTAATAAAAACTTGAAATATTATTTATTCCATAAATTTAATATGAGCTAAATAATCATTATAAGTGCTTTTTTAGCACAATTAAGAAATAAAAAATAAATGTAAAATGTGAAATATTAAATAATATTTTTAAATAAATTAACAATATTAAAATGATCATACTTAGTCAATGATAAAGAATATGTAAAAAAGTAATTATAAAGTATTTTTTGTTTTGATTATTTATTTACAAATTTATTATAGATCCTTGTAGTATTTTATATAGGATAGTGATGATTCAAGTGGGTAATTATAGTTTAAGAAAGGCTAATTATTCTTCAATTTTTAATCTATTATTTATACTTCATTACGATAATTAATTTTCTTCTTTTTAAGTGCTTTATTCTTCATCTTCTTCAAGTTCTATTTCGTTTTCTTCAAATTATATTAATGTATCATTTGGTTTTTCTTCTTAATTATTGGGGTTTGCTTTTATTATACTTTTGTTTTTAGTTTCTAATCCTATTGGAGATTATTATTATATATGATTTTCATCTAGATTTTATATTGATTCTATTTAAAACTTTGATTTCTAATTAGGCTTAAATAGTCCTTCTCTGTTATGAGAAATATCCGTTGTGTAAGTAGATTATTTTCGCAATACAAAAGGAGAATGAGATTCTTTCCTTAAAGAATTAAATGAATTGTTTTATTTTTCATTTTGCTTATCTTTCATTCTAATAAAGAAAATTAAAAGTTATTCTTTTGGATAGATAAATAAATAAATAATATGTTACAATTTAGCAACTTAAAAGATAGATTTCATTTCATTTCCTAACAATTCAAATAATTTTTGATTCTTTGATGATTCCACTAAGCTATATTTATTAATTTAAATGAAAATTATTATTTAATATCAATAAATAATTAATTATAGTTCTATACTAAGCTCAATTAATTGATTACTTTGTTTTACTTTCAATAAGGAGTTTCTCATAGCAGTTAAATAATTTTTAGTAATTTGAAAGTTGTTGTAGGTTAGGATCTTTAGTTGTTAAATTCTTGAATCTCGATACTGCTCTAGAGACAATTCCAATTTATTTAAAGGATAAATTTAATCTTTTTTATTTTTTTCTTAGATCATGCTAACTTTTTACTGTATTCTCTTACACTTCTTCCTTAAGCTTCTAAATTGATAAAAGTTACTACTCGTTTTATTTTTTAACTACAGGCTTTGGGAAGAAGTTGAATAAGATCTACTACTCTTCAGATAAAAATAGCTTTTTAAACTTATCAATTTCTTTAATTCTATCTAATATCTAGAATATGTCAAGATCTTGTCTAACCATGTCACTGGCTTTCTTCAGCAATAAAATTTCTTGTGTATTATAGAACTTACCACATGTTATTTTATTTAAAATATATTTAAAAGTATTCTGTATGCTTCTATCTCTTTTAATTATGAAATCTAATTCCTTTTCTAAGAATTTATCAGTATCAATTTTTGCATTCTTATCCAAAGTCATCCCAAAACTTTTAATACCATTAATTGATTAAGAATTAAGATATTATTTATTATGATCTTTTTCCAATATATTTTAAGATAAGCTGTTTTCGCTTTGCATATCACCTTAAGAAATCTATCTAATGGAATTTCTGAATAATAAGTTATTCTTAGGGCTTTAAAGTGTGAATGGATTTCTTCCAAAAGAGAATTTATTTCTTTCATTCTAGAGATTTTCTGATGGAGATGAATCTAGATTATGAATATTTTTATCTTAAAATTGGTTAAAGTTATTACTGTCAGATTCTAATTTTTCTATAGAACTCTTATGTTACTTAACATCTCCTTTAATCTGATCTTAATTACAATTATTGTAATCGGCTAATTCATTGTTAGATTACTCTAAATTAGCTTCTTTCAATGTTTCTAGCATTGGTAGCTGCTTTCTGAATGATTTCTTTTGCCCAGTAAATGGATTTCTTTCAGTCTCTGAGCATTCAGTAAAATTAGCTTCGCTGAATATTTGATTACCTCTTCCTGTTTATAAAGAGTTAGGAGTGTTTTACTCGTTATCAGTATTCCCATCGCTTAATTTTCTTTTGTCAGAACTATTTTTTGGAGTTTATTTTTCCTGCTAGAGGTAATTTTTAATCTAATCTAATGGAAGAAGACCACAATCCTTTCTTTCAATAGTTTTTATCTGGAAATCGCTTTCAAGAGATCTTGATTTAGATTAGAATAATTTAATTCCCATCTTTTAATTAAGAGTATTTTATTATTTGTTTTTTTCTTCAGTAGTTTATTTGTTTTAATCAGAAGAGGCTGGGTTTACTTTTAGATCTGGTAATACTTACTTATTTTAAGAAAGATTATTTTTAGGAGTATCTTTGGATTAAGGAGGAATATTATTAGAGTTAGATTAATTATCAGATAAATCAAAGTCATATAGCTTGTTAGCTAATTCTATTGTATAAACAATATCATTGTAGAAGCTCACTATTTTAGATAAATAAATTATGATTTTGAAGGTATTACTTATTTTATCAGAATCAATAAATAATTTCTTCTTTTTAATAATATTCATAGATTTCTATTTTCTTTAATAATATTACCTATAATAGCAGAAACAAGGAGAAAAATTTAGCAAAAACCACCCATATAACTAATTACTTCATCAATTTTCAGAAATTCCCTTTTAATGATGGTGTTGAAGCTACTTCTCAAGAAGAAAATCTCGCTATAGTTAGAAAAATTACCAGCAGCATAAGATTATTTATAATCTCCTGATTAAAAAGCTGGGAAGGAAGATTCTCTTAAGTCTTTTATTGGTATTATGCTCTCGTCTGTGATTAATTTCTATTGGTTGAGCATGATATTTGCAGTTGAGTACATCTGATTATATTTTACCCAAAAATATATGTTATTTTTAATTTTTTAAAGGATTCTTCTAGTCTTTTTCTTGGTTCTAATCAAAATTAAGAAGAATAATAATATTTCCAAATTACCTTTTCTGGTTGGACAGTTAATATTAATGATTCAAGATAGGATTAAATTATATTATCAGTCTTTTCAGGTTATAATAAGTAATTTACAAAGAAAAATTAAATTCTTGAATCTTCATCTGCATTTTTTAGAGTAACATCTTAGCTTTAACAGACGGGATTCCAAGGTCCATAATCTGATGTTTTGTTTGTGCATTTTTTCATTGTAAATTTTAGAAATTTAAAATTTTTATTCTCCCATCTACCTCCAACCTCAAAAACTGCATCTTTTCTTAAAATTTTAATTAAGTTAATTGATTGTAGATAATAATTTGGGTAGAGATTTACTCAGGAAAATGTAATCAAAAATTTGAAATCATGAGTGAGTATAAGAATTAATTGAAATTACTTCAAGCATAGAAAGTCTGTTAAATTCTACTAAATGAAGACTTGAGTCCAATTGACTTAGTAGGAGGGTAACTTCTCAAAATGTTCCTATGTGCAAGGCTCAAGGGGTACAGGAATCTTATTTATAATAATAGGAAATTTATAAAAATCCTTGATTTTTTAACTTATCTACTAAATTAGTTATTCTGACAAGAAAAGAAAGAAAATAATCAATCAAACCAAAAATAAATAGTTTGAAAAATAATCAGGTAAATTTTAAAAGTGTATCCTTTCCTTCCTTTTCTTATCAAAAGTAATCATAAATTAATATCTAGTACCTTCTATTAAATATAAGTACCATTTTCCAATCTTTCATAATATCTCTTCTCAAAAGTAATATTAACCATAGGTCTGTTTATAAAATTAGTTTAATCGTATTTGGTTGCGATCATAAAATTGCTTCTATCTAGTGTTAGAACTTCAGGCTCAGTATTATACTTTATAGAGGGAACAGTCTTTACTTTACCTAAGAAAGATTAATAAAGTTAACAATTTTGAAAATTATTCGCTATAATTTTATAAGAATTTAAAAAGATAGCAATGAAGAGTCATTTACTTTTGCTAAAGAGGATCAAAATCTATTTAAAAATATTTTTAAGAAAAATTAGAAATTTGTTCTACTTAGCAATTTTTCATAATAAAAACTTACATTATTAAAAAACAATAGCAATAGTATCGCAATCAAGCTTAGTGTAACAAACCCTCCGAATGGAGTCCTGAAGAGATTATCTTTATTATAATTCAGAGAGATCTCACTTCCAAATATGTCTAAGACCTTAAATGACTTAAAAGAGAGCTTATTTAAAATTGACATCTTTTTCTTTTAAAAAATAGAATTGCTACAATCAATTAATTTAATTTTTTGCTTAATTATTATTTTTAATATCTTCAAAATATTCTGCTTTTCTGCTAATAATACATACCCCAATATTTCTTAATTTAATTACTTTTTATAATGAGTTAGGATTGATACTGATCAAATCTAATCGTTAAATAAAGCTTTTGTATTTTAGATGATTACATAAACAAATTTCTCAACTAATACAGATTATTTTAAAAGAAGATAGATATTTATATGCACCAATCAATGCATTATTGAGGAATTCAGATAAAATCAATATAAATTAAATTTTACACTTATTTAGAGATTTTATAATCAATACATTAATTTTATATGATATTGTTTATTATAAAGATAATTATACATTTATTAATCAACATAAATCTGATCCATTAGATATTCTTTTTAGATATTTCTATGAGAAAAAGTCTAAGTAATTTAATTTATAATTCTTTTACACATAACTTATAGATTTAACTAAAAAATATTTAGTAATAGTAATAAAATATAAAATTATGCTTTTAGTTTGTCTTTTAATTAGTAAGCTTCTTAAGTTAAAATATTTATGTAACATCTATTTTTATTTACTATTCTAATTAAATCTTTTATTTACTATACAAAATAAGTTTCACTTCTATGATTAATAATTCATTAACTTTCAATTTTACAACTAAATATTATTATAAGTAACAGAGAAGAAAAATAATAATGAAGAAGTAGAAGATTAATTTAATAATTTGGTAATAACAATAAATTAATAGATTAATGGATAAGAAATGAATTGAGGTTTTAAATTTAAAAGATAATATTTTCAAAATGTGTTGAATTAAAATGAAATTTACATTCAAATAACTTGTTTATGCTTTTATTTTTATTACTCTAAAAAAAATTTATAAGTTAAATAGAATGTTAATCGTATTGTATACATGTATTTATTCATTTTCTCTTTTTTTATTTTTAGGGACTCAAGAAATTATTCTTTTTAACTTTTTATATTACTTGCATAGGTGACACTTCTGTATTCTGATTGGATATGATACTAATTTTATGAGTTGTAGTTAGATTATTAATATCCTGTTTATTAATATTATAAGATTTGTATAAGTTATATTCTTCTATTTCTTCTTCTTCTTCTTCTCCTCCTTAATCCTACACATTCTCTATAGCTCTATCATTCTTTATGAATGTCATATCAGTCCCATTTAAAATTGAAATATTCTAATCTGTAATATTTTATAAAGAACATTATAGTAGCTATTATTATGTTTATTCATTTTATAGAGGCACATTTAAATTATTTAACTTAATTATTTCCATTTATTCATATTATTCTTATTATTCTTATTATTATTATTACTATTCTTATTACTATTATTACTGTTATAATTATTATTATTACTATTATTTTTATTATTATTATTAATATTCTTCATCCTCTTAATTATCGTTTTTAGCATATATAGATGATAGATTGTTTTAATTTTCTATATCAATGATGGATTTATTTTAATATTACAGGTTTGAAATATGAGTTTCATCTGCAGCAAGTTTTATATCATTTTATTAAAATAATAATTAATTTTCTCTTTGTATTTGTTCATCCGTTTTTATATAAATTCTAAATTATTTTTGAAAAAATGAATCAAATTATAAAAGATTAAATAAAAAATAATTTACCTTTTAGTTGCTTCAAATATTTTCACTACTTCCTTTCCTAAAAGTTCAATTAATCTCTTATTTATCCTTTTTTTTTAATTTAATGGTTAAATTTAAAAAAATCTGTAAAAGGAATTGATTTACTCTTTTGTTTCTACATTTTATGAATCAAGTATTTTCAGATAGGAATCATACAATTATCTAATTTGAGAGAATTAATTCTTTCTCATATTCATTTTGAAACGTGTGATAGCCTTAATGATTAAAGCTACAGATTTAAATGAGGATATTTTCTAATTATGCAATAATCTGTTAAAAATTGTTTTTGAATTTGTTGGCATCCTTTTAAGTATATCTCTTTAGGGAATTATTTCCTCTTCTTCCAAGGTTATAACAGGTTTAGGGAAGAAACTAAATAATGTTTCTTATTCCTTATTTAATAGTAATTTTTTTAGTTTTTCTAATTCCTTTATTTTCTTTATTAGCTCATACAAATCGATATCTTTAGATAGATTTTCATTTGCTTTATTTAAAAGGATGACTGCAGGTGTATTACAGAGTTTACCAAATGAGAAGGCATTAATAAAATATTAAAATGTCATCTTTATTGGGTTTTCTTTCTTAACTAGCTGAGTTACTTCTCTTTCCAAAAATTATTAAGCATTGTAATACTTTATTCCTTTCTTTATATTATGATTATATTGAATAGTATTTAACTCATTTCTATGATATTCACTAGAGGCACCGTTCTAATAAGTAAAAGCTTTATTTCTTATTATTGTTTTATCAATTTCAACACCTCCTTCACTCTATTTTTTATTATAATTATAGATTGTAAGTAAAATTATGTTATTTATCTTTTAAAATGATTACCTTTATTGGTTTATTTTTCTAATCACTTTGCAACGGATTAAAAGATAAAATGTCTTGAGAATTTCTTTTAGATACATCTTATTATGCTTATTAATTAAAATCTCTATTAGAAGGAGTTTATTGCTTTGCACTATCTCTTCTTTATTCTTAAATTTATTTTATAATACTTAATTAATTTTGTTTATCTATTTATGATATAGGAAGAAAGATAGGTGATTGTTCAGATGAATACTACATTTTTTCTAATTCAATTATTTTAATTGGAGATAATTAAGTTGTTTATGGACTCTATGTTCCCTTTAATCCTAAGATATACTCTTCTTATTAGGATTAGCCTTAATATTATCTTATCTACTACATTTCTGATCTTTAAATAGCTTATTCAAATTAATGATTTCCCTCAGCTTAATTTTAACCTACAATATGCATAGAATACCTTTTATTAGCTTCTTGTATAATTTACTTCCTATCTTAATCATTTCTCTCCGTTTTCTGTTAGAAATTCTCTTATTGATATTTAGATTGATATATGCTAGATTAATCAAAAGGAGTATTCCTATTATTCTATTTTGTTAATGCATTAGCACAAGTCGAGGAATTTTTTTGCTTATTTTAATTAGTGTTTTGGTTCGAATCTTTATCCTCTTTTTCACCAAAATCAAAATCATAAAGTTTATTAGCAAGTTCAAGTTGGTATTAATATGTATTGTAAATACGAACTTTATTTTTTTTAAAAAATATGTTAATCATTTTCTTAATAAAGATGCTTTCATTACCTAAAAGTGCAAAGACAATCAAAAATATTTGTGAAAAACCACCAATATAACTTATGACTTCGTCTATCTTTTAGAATTTTCTGTCTGTTTAGGTGTTGTAGCTACTACGAAGAAAGAATATTTCACAATATTTAGAAAAACTTCCAACTGAGTATTACTATTTAAAATCACCGTTTTTGTATTAAGGAAAAACCATATCTTAATTATCCGAAAAAGGGAGTAAGCTATTATCAGTAGTAATCACTTGCTCATTAAAAAATATATTTGCAGTAGAGTACATCTAATTAATAAAAGAATTTTACTAATTAATCTAGAGAAAGAAAGAAAAAAATGTTGATTAATTCCTTATTAAAGGAATTATTCTTATATATTAAGTTTTATTCTTATTATAATTTACTTTATTTGGTTAAAATGTAAAGAACATACTCTCTAAGAATATCTAAGCTATATCAGAAGGTTTTTCAGGATTTAAGTTATAATTTGTAAACAGAAAATTTAAACGAGTATCCTCATCTAAATTCTTGGCAAGTATTTCATCTGGTGTCTTGCAGACAGGCCTCCACAGTCTTTTTGTGTCTGTTGAATTTTTACATTGATTCACTGTGTACTTCAAATGATAGAAATGCTCATTTTCATACTTTCCTCCTACTTTGAATGTCTAATTTTTCCTTTATTATTAATAATTAATGTAGTTTTTACTTTCATATTATTTTGAGGAATCTAAGAAAACTATAAGATAATAAATAAGTACTGTAAACACAAAAAATCATCTAGATTTTATAAATCAAAAGCACTCTCCCAATCATATTAGAGATTTGGTAAGCCTTTGAAATGTTCCCAAGTACAAGGCTCTAAATAGACAGGAGTCTTTTTAAATTTTATAAGGTAGTAATTGCATTAGTTAAATTAGTAATTTTATTTCATTATTTTACTTTAGTCTGTTAGTATGTTCCATTTTAAAATCTCTAATAATGTCTCTATTCGAATGTCACATTGAAATAAGGTGATTTAATGAAGTTATCTTGATCAATTTTTGTAGCAATCATAAATTCATTTGTATTAAATTCTATGATCCCAGGTTCAGTTTCTACTGTTGGAGAAGAGGAGTAGTCAACCTTAGCTTTATTTATAAAAAAGTTGGTTATTTCATTTTGAGATTGGAGGTGAATTTTTCTTTCGATTTATCAGTGTTTCATTTGGTAATATTAGATTTGTAGATATAACTAATTGATTTACTTTTAGAAACTAGAGTCACAACCTTTAGAGAACAAAAATAAATTAGTTAGAGGTGTATTTATTGTTTAAAGATAATAAAATGTTACGCTGTTGAAAAAGAGAGATGCCATCAATACTATAAATAATATTGTGATAATACCACCAAAAGAAGTTTTATAAGCCCCGTCATTTTTATAATTTAACCCTATTGGAATTCCGAAAATATCCAACTTTTCAAATAGATTCATTAGTCTGGAAATTTTAATTAGTTTATTTTTAATCTTTTCTTTACTTATTTTTAATAATGTAAACAAATAAACCTATCAAAATCTTTTCAAAGGCTAAAGAAACTAATAATAATAAAAACTAATTACTCTTCTTTTTTACTTGATTATGTTCTATTGGAATATATATCTTCAATCCTTTATATCTAGATTAATAGGTGGATAGATTGTAATCTTTTTGATTAATTAAAATAAATCAGTGGTTTAAAATTGTTAAGGATTGAACAATAATAAGAAATACTTAGTCTTATTTCTAGAAGTGAATTTTGTTTGGATTTAAGTCTTTCTTTTATTATTACTTTAGCAGTTTCATAATTTTAAATTTTAATAAAAGGAATTGAATAATAGAATTCTATTGCTACCATTAGATATAAAAAATACCTACCTCTTGCTATTGTTTATATAATTATATGCTGAATTTTCAATTTTAAGCAATCTAACTACACTCAAAAACATAAAATAAAAATAATATTATATCATCATATATTTTCAATTGCATTTTAAGATATTTTTGCTTTCTTTGAGTGAAAGAGGAAGGCAAAAAGATATTAAAATTCAATTAATGTTGTTAAGTTAGTTAGTTTGTTTGTTTGTTACGTTTATGAGATTATATTACTCAAGCAAATTTAATTTATAATACATAATGAAATAGACAATGGTAATTCTTAATGAACTATTCACCCTATTTAATTATTTAATTAAGAAATAAATAGCAGTTGGAATTGATTTAATCAAAAAACTCCAAAATCCTTTTCGCAAATTAATTTTATAGAAAAAGAAGCATAGTGAGAAAAACAATCAAATAATATTAAATTATTACAATGGATGTATAGAGGAAAATTACATTTGTGTTAAAGATTTTTTATAAATAATTTTATTTTAGCCTAAAATTTTAATTAAATCAATAAACCAGACTGAAATCTGGTATAATTTAATTTTAATTGTTTCTATTTTTAAACTTTTTATTCACCCTTTTTTATTAATAGTGAAAAATTTGGGTTTGGTCTAATTTATTTACAGATGAACATTAAGATTTGAGGTTTAAATTTGGCGAATCAAAATTAGTTATTCAGTGCTAGTGAGGATTCCTTAGCTATTGAATATTTCTTTAAAGCGACATTTATTTGCTATTTATATTTTATATATTCTATCCATTTTCTTCATCTATTTATTACTGTTCACAAGATGACTGGCTAGATTCATCATTTTTTTATGAGTCGCTATTCTAATTGCTTGTGTTTTAATCATCTTATACTTCTTCAAGTGGGAAATTTTCTATTCTCAAATTGTTTGGTATTTCTTCATCAATTCTAGTAGCAGATATTTATTTGAATTATGATATTTTATGAGATAAAGCAACTTTATTGTTATTTTCTTATAAATTTCCATAACTGTTAGCTTTTGTAAGGTGCTATTAGCTACTTTCTTTTCTTATTGTTAAACTTGTTTATCTAAAAGTTGATCCAACATCTAGATTCATTATTTCGTTCTTCTTAAATTGCATTCTATTTTAGATAGAGAAAAATATGATGTGAATACATTTAAATAAACATGTGTTGAGAAAAATAAAAGTAATTAATATTATTATTTACAGTTTCGTAACTTCAAAGATATTTCTCATCTCTTCTCCTAATAGCTCTATTAATTATTTCTTAAATCTATAAATTTAAAAAAAAATAAATATTTTCTACTAAAAAATATAAAAATTATTTACTTAGAGTCAGAGTTTTGTGTCATCTTGTCATAGCATTCAAAGAGTGTTTCATATTCCATAATTCTATTCTTTTTGAGGCTCTTCTTGAATTTAGTCATAGCTTTGGAGACTATTCCTATATTCTTTAAATTAATGTTCCATTATTTAGCTTTGCTATTTAATTTTATTTTTCTCAAAGAATGATCTGGGTTTCTCTCTGTATCTACCATTTATTATCTAGATGGTAGCTAATCTTCATTTTTTACACTTATCACTGGTTTTGGGAAGAAATTAAAAAGTACTCGCTCTTCTTGTGTAAGCAGTAGTTTTTTTAATTTGTCTACTTCTTTGATTTTATCCAAAATATTAAAGATGTCAAGATCTTATCTGACTAAATCATTAGCTTTGCCCAATAGCTAAACTTCTTCGGTATTGCAAAATTTACCACAAGTAATTATATTTACTAAATAGTTATATGTTAATTTAAGAGACCTATCCCTTTTTATTATAAATTCTAACTCCTTTTCAAGGAATTATTTAGCATTATTAAATCCAAGCCCTTCAAATATATTATTTTGATAATTCTATAGAATAGTATTTTAAGATTCTATTTCAGGATAAATATCATTTGTTCCTTTTGATAAAAAATTAGGCCTCTTTGTTTACTTATTCACAGCTTAGGAATGAATATCTGTAAATGATTTGATTTTTAAATTAATATTATGAGATGAAATCGATGGAGAAGGTTAGTTTGTTTCAAATCTAGGAGATCTAGGAGTGAAAATACTAGAAGGACTATTATCATCTTTAATATTATTTTCACTCATAATAGTAAATAATTGTGGCTTTGTTTCATTTTAAGTTTATTTATCAGAAGTAGGAGAGAGTATTTATTATAGTTCAATAAGTTAATGGGATTATTCGTCTTATTAATGTTCTAATTTAAGATTACTTTAAACAGGAATATCATTTAACTTTGATAACCTTTTTTTAACCAGTTTGTTATGTTAACTAATATATGTTTTTTTCCTATCTGAAATTATACTCCTGATCTCTTCTAGTGGTCTCAATCCAACATCTTCTCGAGATGTTACCATTTTATTTTATCTTCTTTGATGCGAAGGAGAGCCTATTCGAGGCTTTAAATTATCCTTATTTTCAGGCTCATCATTTTCTTTATCCTAATCTTAATCTAATTGATCATCATTTTTCTAATTTAGTTATCCAGATGATAGTATATTATTGGTTTGTAACTGCAAAATAGCTTAATTATTTTGTGTTGTAGATAACTTTTATGGGGATTAGTTTATTTTTTTTTTAGTCGGCTTTAATTCAAAGTCATATAATCTGTTGGCAAGCTCTAAGTAGTATACATATTCATTATAGGTGCTTACTTTTTTTAATAATAAGTTAGAGATATTATAACCTTTGAATTTGTGGTGAAAATCAAATTACCAATGAAAGTGGAAATTAATAAAAATATTTGAGAAAAACCTCCTATATAACTTATCACTTCGTCTATCTTCATAAATTATCTGGTGATACTTGTACTAAAAGTACTTCTCAAAAAGAATATTTCACAAAATTTTGCAAATTAACCTGCTGAATATTATTATCTAAAGTCACCGTTATTAATTGTAATATAGCTTTCTTAATGAACCGATTTTATAGGGAAGACGCTTTCATCTGTTTCAATAGTTTTCTCATTCATGAAAATGTTAGCAGTAGTGTACATCTTTTGTTTATAATAAAAGGTTAATTATACTTATTTTAATCTGTAAATGATAGGTGAATATTCTCTACAATATCGCTTATGGTTTACTTTACTTACTTTCCAAATTTACCAAATTCAAAATCTTATTTAGCATGCTTATCTTAATTAGCTAGAATAATACTAATAAAATATTCACAATTTCACAGATATTATTAAACATAATTAAAGAAAATATTCAGCCATTATTATAGAAAAAAGTTAAAGAAATAGTTGTCATACTTTATCAGGTTAAATAGTAAATATCAAAGGGTCTAGAAATATAGTTGTGATGTCATTAGGTTTCTCAGGCTATAAGAGGTAGTTAGAAAATAAAAAAAGTACACGATTATCCTCATTTGCTGTTTTTTATTGAATAGTTTCATTTGACGCACATTTGTATTACCAAGGATTTAATGGATTGGTTTTATTACTACATTTAGTTACAGTAAATTTTAAATGATAAAAATCAGGGCTTTAAAATCTACCTCCCACCATAAAGGTTTCATTCTTTCTATTATTTGAAAATAAGTAAATTAATAAAAATATTTTCAAAAGTCTAAATATACCTCAAACAAAGATAATCATTTAATCCCTAATCTTAAAATTATTGAGTCCAATTTACATTGAAACTAGGGAGAGAAGAAAAATGACTAACTGTACATGGTTCTAGAAAAACTGGTTCCTAAAAAAGTTATTTAATTATAAAAAATGAGTTTGCTGAATAATGATTTACAAGTAAGTTTAGAAAGTAATTAAAAAGAGTGAGATAGATAAAAGGATAGTACTTATTTCTACTTACAAATAATTAATAGATATGTTTATTGATTGATTATATCTATTAACTTCTTAAAGCAAATTTTAATTAAAAATATTAGATGATAATCAATTAAATGTTCATTAATGCTATTTTTAATCATTCACCTTTTTTTATACGGATGTACCATTAGATAAAATATGGTAATGTCTCCTTTCGAACCCTACTTGAAAGGTTGGTCTTTTTATGAAATCAGTCTAGTCTATTTTCACTGCAATCATGAATTAATTCTTGTCAAACTCTAACACACTAGGGTTAACATCATAAGAAGTTGACTAAACTAGAGATACCTCACCTTTTATTTGATAATAAAAATCAACATTAAACCTCCAAAATCTCTATTAAATTATTTATTCGCTGCTAAATTAACTTACTTTTTTGTACTAATGTGGTTAACTTTTAAAATTTTATAATAAAAAGAAATAAATATGAGAGTAAGAGACTAAAGAAGAAAAGATAGTTTAATTGAAAAATGGGCTACATTGTTTAAAAAGAGAAGGACTAATGAAGCAGCGAATGTGATAGTAACAATCCCACCAAAGGCTGTTCTATATAAGCTATCATTCTTATAAATAAGACCTACTTCGCTTCCGAAGATATCAAACTTATTAAAAGATTTCTAGCAATACTTTTGCATTTTCTTTTATCTAATTTTTTGGTGTTAATTTACTTTAAATTTAGAAAATTAAAAACTATATTTTAAGGATTAATTAAATCTTTTATAGCAAATTTTTGATTTATTATTTATAACATTTACAGCTTAACCTTTAAATTTCTTTTGTATTCTAACCATTATCAAACTCCTGTAATCTAAATCAATTTTCTTTTTACAGATTATTCAATATAATTCAAAATTAGTAAACCAATCAAACCACTCTTCTAATTGCAATTTTCTAATCAAAAGTTAAAACAAGTATTTAATATTTATACTTACATTTTATATCTCTGCTAATTGTTTTAGAAATTTATGTTAACTCCTAAGTTCTTGCATTTTATAAGCATTCGAGCATAGAAAAAAATTACATCAATTACAAATTTATTTTCTTTTATTTTTTTAATCCAAAATTTTTCATTAAAAAAGTTAACTAAATATTAATAAATATTATATTTTAGTAAAAAGAATAAAGTAACTAGATAAAAAATAATAATAAACCAGCCAGCCAATTGAATAAATAGCAAGTAAATTACTGTAAGATAACTATTAGCATATATTTTCAAAAGATATTACTGCAGTTTTTCAACTCAGAGTAAGATTTAAAAAATCTTCTTTCTTCATTTTAGATTTTCATGATTTTAAAATCTTTTTCATTTTTAAACAAAATTTTTGAAGATATATACCTCTTTATTCACCATTAATTATTAATTGATTATTTTTATAATTATTTAAATTTCGTCAATTTCATTAATTAAAATAAAGGAATAATTTATTATTATTTATCTTTTTTGATAAAATTTATTATAAGATAAAAGTAGAAAAGAATTTTATGAAAAATTAAAATTTAACACAAAAGTAAATATTTAATAAGTTAATTAATTTAATTTTTTTAGTTAATATCTTAAACAAATCATTTAAGAAGTGCTGAAATAATTAGATTCAATTTTAATAAATTAAAAAGCTTTTAAAAGAAATCTTATTCATTTCTGGCTTTTGTTACCACTGTTTTAGCAAATATCCCAAATAGGAATGCAGTAAGCGTTTACACTACTAATATGTCAGTAATAAGGAATTGTACATAGGTCCAAATAAATTTATTAGATTAATTAGGCTTATCTCCACTCACTATTGCTAAAATTATATAAGCATAGAAAGCAGCTATGAAAATTGAAATTAAAACACCAATCTTTTTTACAAAATTTTTAGCTGATAGTAAATTCTCAAGAAAGACGCTTAAAACAAGGATTGAAATAGAACTTGCAAGTGATACGAATATAGTTTAAATCAAAGATTTATTAATACCAAATAAGATACTTATAGCTAAGGTATGTTCGTAGCGTAAGTAGAACATAACAAATCTGACAGCACGAGAGATTTCATAGCGAAAAACTAAAAATATAGAAATAAATTCATGGAAATAAACATAGTATTTAAATTTGCTTATTATAGTTAATTTTTCTTTTTCTTATTCAGATATTTCATAAGATATCCTTATTGCTTTATCTCTTTTATTTTTTCTCACAAATTTTGGTTTAACTGATTGTGGACTAGCATATGCTTTAAAATTAGGAGGAGTATTCTAATTTTTTTATTTATCGTTTTCAGCATCTTCACTTTAACAATCAGGTAGAGTGGATAAACTAGGTATTTTATTTTGATAACTCTTTTAATTAATGCAACTCATTGGGGTATCATAATCTTTTAAATCGCACATCTTAACTATAGAAGGAACTTTGGCATTAGAGATTTTCATGCTAAAAATATTATTGTCAGAATCTGTTGTTAACTTCAAGTCAGTAATTTGCATGGATTCTTTCTTTTCATTACTACCATTCTTAGATGATATCATAATATTACTGGGTGGTTAAGTGCTGCTATCTTTCATTAATTACACATCTTTTTCTTATGCTTTCTCAGAAACTCTAACACTTCTTCTTCTATTAAATTTAATAAAGTGGCTACTCAAAGATATTTGCTAATTAAAGGGGTTATCATTATAGTTTTTATTAGTAATTGAGGAGCCTTCTTTGTTAACATTTATTGTTTTTTTACTTTAGCCTTAAGTTTCATCATTTTCCTACTCATTTTACTTCTCATCTTATTCTTTCTCGTCATATATTCCATCAAGTTTGAACATTTATATATTATTTTAATTTGGAGTTCTCTTAGGTTTCATAGGGCTCTCCTCTACTCCCTTTATTTCATCTTCTTCAGAGATTGTAAAAGTTGTTTAAATATTAGTTTGGTTATTATTATTTTTATTCGTTGTTGAAGGTGCATTATTTTAAGGGAATATCCTAGAAATACTAGATCTTTTAGATTAATGAGATATTTTTCTCAGAGGAAGAGGTATGCTATCAAACAAAAACTCTTTATCCAATTTCATTCCATAAAAAATTAAGCAAATGAAAATAACTGTTTATCCAAGAACTACCCAGAACACTAAATATTCATAAAAGTTATCAAAAGATGCAAGATTGGCGATGCCTTGGTTACTAAAAACTGTATCTAAATTCTAATTATTATCAAAGAGATCTGAAATATCATTTATAACAGTTGTAGGGGTTAAGTCTGGACAGACACACTAAATCTATTATGTTTTATTATTAAATCTTGTAGCACAAGTATTTTTTGACCATTCTTTCTTATCATTTTAGGCAAAGCAAGTTAAGTTTGTATTTTTATTAACTATATCAAAGTAATGAAGGACTCCATTTGTAGGAGAGTAAGATTCCTTAGTATCAGTATCAACAATAGATGGGTTTATAACAGGGAACATCCAAGCTGATTAATTAGTAGCATTCAATACTTAAGTTGTATATTCTTTAAATGATGTCTCATCTTAGTAGAAGTTAACATTATATAACTTATAAGAGGCATCAAAGATTGCAGTTTAATTAACAGAAGATGTGTTATTTGTAGCATCCTATAATACTCTTCTTCTCGATTAATATTGTTCATTATTCATTTTGGTGAAATTAAATAAGTTCTTTTCTGTTATTTTTTAACTTTTAATGTGCATGTTTTATCCTTAAAAGATCACTGCATTTTCATTAGGTATTGCCTATGAGTTAAGCATATTACCTATTTTTTCTGTCTGTTTAATATATTCAAGATTAAGGGCTGGGTTTGATGATTTAGAAATCAAACTTAAACTATCAATCCAATTAAATGTCAAGTAAATATCTTCAACACATTTTTCATATTTATCTTGGCTGATTTCACTAGAAACGCATCTCTATGAAATTTTTTGGAGATTATCAGAAATTAACTTCATCTAAGCTGATTAATCTGCTGATTATAAACTTAACTTAGAAGAAAGAAGTTTACTCACAGTTTAAGTAGCTAATTAGTAAAAATAAGATATTGATAATATTTATTAAGAAGCAAATTATAATTCTTTTATAATAAGAATCTTCTTTTCTGTAAGCTGTTGAGTTATTGTTGGGTATGAAGATTCACGATTTAAGATATCTTAACTTAAAAGATTGAGATTAAGTATGTATATTTCAGGTGATAAGATCTAAACATTCTATATGAAATCATTAATAAATATTAAAAATTCATTTGGGTTGAAATCTTTATATTTGATATCCACCGTAAGAGTTGAATTGGAAATTGCTCCTCTCGAATCTATGGCTTATGCTAGGATAGTAATCTTACCTCCAGGGAGATAAGTTTCGATTTAGTTATCCTCATTAGTATCACTCAGTTACTCTCTTTGAATTAACAAGTTATTTTGCAATTCAAATGTGTATTCATTATTCAGATTATAATAGAAAAATTTATAATTTATAGGCGAATCAGTATCATTACAATTATCAAAAGATATCTAAAATAGGTCAACTAAAGAATATCCTGAATTAGAATTAATGTTGAGAATGCAATTGCTGGGAGGGAAATTTAATTTAAAAGTAAGTGTTGAAAGACTAGGGAATATATATTCAGGATTATAAACAGAGAATCTAACTTAGATTTCAACTTCATCGGGTGTATAACTGTTGAAATAGTTCCAAACTTAGAATCTTATTTTACTATAATCGAATTTTATGACTCCAACAACTTCGTTTTTATATAATATAGCTCCTGAATAATAGAGGTAGTCAATATTAACTGAGGGATCGTAAACCATTTCAGCATGAACTAACTAATTAGGATTAATTGTAGGATCGATAATCAATTCTTCTGGAAGTAGGACTTCAAGTATTGGGATATCCATTTCAGTAATGAAAACAATAATTTTATCAGAACCTTTTCTAGTAAATGTATTTGTCCCGTCTTATCTTGTTTTAGTCCCTTACACTTCAAATTGGGCAACAGTATAAGGTGAAAATGTGTATTTCTCTATTAATATTTTGTCTACTCCCGATTGAAGAGTCAAAATATTTCCTTTACTATCAACACAAGGAACTTAATTAGCTATATTTGTGCATTTCCAAGTAATAGCAATTCCACTATTTGTAGTGGAAGCAGTTGGATTTTATTCTTCATAATCCTTAAATAATCCCTTAACATAAAATTAATTCTTATAACTTGCATATCTACTGCCACCAAGGATTTTAACAGCAATTTCTGAAGGTGTTATATAAATATCAACATCATCATCTTTTACAACGGTAGGATCAGATTCAACTACAAAATGAGCCTATAATTTATAAATTAAATATGAATTAAAACATATTTTAAAAGTTATAAATCTACCTTAAGGTCATAGGTGTTTCCAGAAATCATAGAATAAGGAGCTATTTAAGTAGTGATCTCATTACCTGTGAAACTGGTAAATGAATTATCTACTCCTAATAAAGTATTCTTTATTGTAATTGAAAGAGGCTCAGGAATTTTGTAAATCTTTCCTGTTTCATCACACATTTCACAAGAAATACTATGAAGTACTTGTAAGCTCTTATATCTATGTTTTATTTATAAAGAGAAATTATTTTATTAGAATGATTAATAATCTACTAAATTACACATAAAAAGGAGAAGGGGAAGTAAAGATATGGCTCACTCTTAAAATTTTCTTCCTTTCAATAAGAATACTTGCATTTAATACACCACTCTATCCAATCCATAAATTAAAAGACATTTAAATAGAAATACTTGTGTTCTCTAATACCATAGGCAAAAATACATCAATTTATTATGATTAATTAAGATTTGCCTCATCTATTACTGATTGTAAAGATTTTAATACTTTATTGTCTGAAGGTGAAATATTGACGATCTTCCATTAAAGGAATTAAACTCCTCTCTTACCATCGTTAGTAATAGATTTAACAGATATATTTTATTTAGAGCAATAATTTTAAGTAATATTGTAATCACCTAGTAAAACTTAAGATTGTATAGGTGCACCAACCATTAAAACCTAATTACGATAGAATGTTGAAATAGCCATTTGATTATAATCATATTTGAGAACATTTGGTAGAAAATAAATTGAGTTTCCTTCAATAATTCTTGCAGTTCCATCTATTTAATAAAATTTAAAATCAATAAATTAAATATTTAAATTGATTTATTACCCAGGACTAAATTAATGTACGAAGAACTTATAGAACATTATACTCCACTTCCCAAAAGAGTTAAAGTCTGTTAATCGAAGAGTTATTAGCATAAACTATAGGATGGGCTTGTATTTGTAAAAAGAGGTGTTATATTAATACCAAAATCAATACTTATATTCAAATAATCATTCGAAATTATTGCATTTAAAACTGCTTATCCATCTTGACTACATCTTAACTCATCTTAGTAGAGTCTTTAATCATTAGAAGAACATTTACAAGTACCATTATCAAGAACTCTTCCAGCTTTGCAAGAATTGCAATTTTATGACGATAGGTTCATATAACTTGCACATGTATAACAAACAAAGAAGCATTACTAGCAGGTTACAGTAGAGTTATCAAGCCTACAAAAAAAAAAGAATTTAATAATTAAAAAAATAATTTAAAAAAACTACCATTATCCTATAGGACATTCACAAAGCTAAGTAGAAGGATTTTGAGTTAAGCCAGTTTTACAAGTTAAACAAGAACTGCTATTATTGCATGAATTACAACTTAAATCACATGGGAAGCAACTTCCATTAGAATCAAACCTTCATATTTTTAGTAAGAAAAATAAGTTTTAAAACAGAAATATTTTGTTTACCATTAGTTGGAAAGAGAGCAAGTACATAACCCGCTTGAACCAAATACTAATTATCCTTTACAAACAGTGCATGTAGAGGCATTAGTACATTAATCACAAGACTAATCACAAGGTTTATTAGAATTTGTAACACTGTCGTAACTTTTTATTAGGATAATAAATGAATAAATATTTCTTTAAATTTATAAAAACTTACTATTTTCCATTAGGAACTATGCAATTTCCACTACCATCTAATATGAATGTGTTCAAGCAAGATACACAACCATTACTAGGATCATAACCAAAATTTTAGCAGAAAAGACAAGTTCGTGTGTAAAAATCTTTAACACCACAAACGCTATCAATGAATTATTCAAATATAACAGTGGCTTGAATGCCAAAAGAATTAATATTTTTAGAATTAAAGAAAATTTCTGCATTTTGATTGACTATTCCTGATGAAGAAACTCCAATTTCATTAGGTTGGTATTTCATGTATTTAAAGTTATCTTAATATAAGTCAAAGTTAATGATAGAATAAAGAACATCAAAAGATCTTGGATTAGATAAACTAAGAACAGAGTTGAGAGGAGTCAATGGAATTTGAGTGAGCTAATATTTTTCTAATACACTTAAATTTTTAAATATTGAACTTGAACTGTATGTGTTTGCTAGATTGAATGAAGTGATTTCAGGAGGAGTAATGAGATAATAAATAGTTGGAGATTTAGAAAGTAAGAGTGAATTTATTTATACATCTACGCTCTTTTTATCTGCTCCTACTGAAATATTTAGCTAGCATATGCCAGGCTATAGTAAAATAAGAATTGGATTGCAAAGATAACCACCTAAGAATATATGAGTATTAAATAAGGATTTATTTTTGCCAGTATAGTAACTTCCTAATGAAGGGAGAGGGTAGTTTCCAGATGAACCAAGCAAACCGAAAGAACCTAAGACACCTGAGTAGAAGTATTAAGAAGTTTCATAAGCAAAGTATTAAACATGGAGATAGAATGATCCCGATAGACCAGGTGTTACAGTCATGGAAGTTGATGTTATAGAAGTGGCTTTGACTTCAAATTATCCAAAGCTTCCATTAGAAACACTGTAACCAAGAACAGAAAATAAAACATTTGGAGCAGTAGAGAAAGTTTATTTAAAATTAATAATCAGTGATGACTATCCTTTAAAAGTGAACTAAGCAATTTCAAAACCTTTAGTTAATTTTTTGACACCTAATTAAGAAAAAAAGTTAATTAAATAAAGAAATATGTATTAATTTTGATTTAACATAAATCAAATAATTCTATTTAAAATAAGGCTAGTATCATTAATTTAAATCAAAGAATCATTTGAAATCATATTAGAATTTGAAATAACTTACTATTGCATCCTTTTTGTTAATAATCTTCAAATGTTCCATTCGAGCACAAACAAGTAGTCCCCTTCAAAACTCTATTTGTATTACATGATGTGCATGTTAAGGGGTCATCTGCTGAACATGTTTTGCACCTATAAGAGCATTTGGGTGCACAATATCTAACCGAAGTGAGTTGATTTTCAGAAGAAGAATTGCATCCAGAAACACATTATCCTTAATCATTTAAAAGATAGCCAGTTTTACAAAGGATACATGTATATTTTTCTCTTTCTTGGACCAGTGTAAAACAGTTAGCAATAAGAGATTCAACAACAGAAGATTAATTTGAAAGAATTGAGCTCGAACTATACATTCTCACTTGAGATAATTTTCCTGTACTTGATATAGGTAAGTTTTCTCCTCCTAATTTAATCGTACCTCTTGATGTTTCTTGAGTAAATAAAGTGCTAAGATTGATTTATGTTTATGATTAAAAAACACCATTTATATAGAGATCAGTGTAGACAAAATTAATTAATATAGATATATGATAATATTGATTAGGATTAAGGGATGACGCGAGAACATATTCAGTACTTGAATAGATAAGCACTAATTAAAATGTGCTAGAGTTTTTTTTAATTTTGAAGTAAATTGAGTTACTGGGGAAGGAATAAGATAATACTTAAAATGATTAAATATTAGGATCGTATTGCACCCAAAAACTAAAAAGCAAACTCATGAACTCATAAGAATTGCTTTAATTATTAATATTTAAGGAATTATAAAAGTTATCCATTGGTTGACCAAATCTTAATTATGATTTAGAAAACTAAAATTCTTAATTTTAGGTAAAAGTGTAAATAAAGTATCCACCTGCAGCTGTACTTTCTAACACGCCAAAAGATTTTGAGGCCATTCCTTATATTTAATTTTCTGAGGAGTCTACTATACAATTACAGTCTCTTTATTCATACGAAAATTTAAAATAAAATAATGATAAGCCAGCTGGATTATATCCTAATAAAAACTTCTCTTCTTATAAATTACTATTAGATATGTCTCTGGCAAAGGCATAATTTTATATCAAAGTTAATTCACCCATTTTTTCAGAACTATAAATATAAGAGTCAATAGGCTTCTGTACTTGGATGGCTAATAAAAATGTCTTAGTGCTAATATTTATTTAATTATTATCTGTTTTTTTACAATACTAAATTGTCCCATCTGAAAGTTGTAGAACTAAAGATAATTAAAGCCCGCCTGTATTTTATTAGATACTAGCAACAAATCTATAGCTTGAGCTTAATTTATGGACTAATTCGCAAACACATCTAAAAGAGCTAGAAGAAATGTCTTATCTTAAAATAAAATGTGTAGAATTGTTACCAAAAAAGAATAATTTCTCATTAACAGAGTTTTAATTAAATATTTATATTTTGCTTTCATATTTATTCAAATTAGCAGTGCTTCCCGTCTATATCCATCCTGTAAAGGTTGTACGGAAATTGGATTTAGTGATTGAAAGAGTGTCGATATTAAACATAGTAATGCTATCTATGCTATATGATGCTGCCGTGTTGCTGTTATAAAGCTCACCTCTTGAAATTATTTTTACTTAGTCTGTTTAGAGGGTAGAGCTTAGCTATATATAAAGAAAGACGAATATGAATCTATAAATTTAAACCATTTTTAAGTCTGCTTAATCAATCTTATAATGTTGTTCTACACTCTATTTTATTAATTATTGAAAAAACTTTTTTTATTTAATTATAAGAAGTCAATTAATCAATTCTTTTAAAAGTTTGATAATAGATTTGTTTTTACCACAAAATAAACTCTCCTTTCTATTTTATTTATTTGTAAATTCATAAGAAAAGTTATGGTACTTTTCAAGTAAATGAGAAAAATACAATGCTATGATTAAATAAATTAAAATTATAATTCTAAATCTATCGATCAATCAATTATTATAAATCTTATTCAATTTCTTAAATATTTAAATCCAAAAAAATGAAGAAAGGAACTTTCAGTAAAATCTTCTTCACTTATTGCTTAATGTAATCTTAATAATTTTTTGATGATTTTATTCTATTTACTAATTGCTTGTGTGTAATTTAATTTCAGAAGCGAATTATTATCTTATAATATTTTTTGGATAAGTGTAAATAAATTTCTCTCCTAACTCAACATTAAATCTAAAGGAGCAAACCATTTAAGAATAACTATAATTAACTACTATTTTCTAACACAATTCTTTTTATGGTTTATCAAATTGAATAACTATTATTTATAAAAAAAAACTTTAAATCTCTCTCTAAAAAATTCAAAACAATGCTTACAAATTAATATTAGGATAAATCTCTGCTTACATTTAGATTAACTCAATTTGTTTGTAATATTTTTAGATTTTAGATTAATTTATTGTATAATTAAGTTAAAAATATGCAAAATATCTGTTGCTTTGTAAAAAATATCAACAAAAAGAAGCAATTTTTAAATAATACTTTTTAGAGATATCGCATTCTGTTTTTCTAGAATTTGTATTACACTTTATTCTGATTTTTTTTAAAAATTATCCTTTTTTAATTAAGAATCATCCCGTAGGGTGTAATTTATTATTTAATTTTAATTGAGGTTTTCTTGAGAAATAATTAATTACAACTTACAACAAAATAAAATAAAATATCATAAAAAATAAATATCAAGCAATCCATCAATAATATTTTCTTTTCTTAAAATATCCTTGATTGATATTTAATTTAGATTAAAAAAATTAATAACTTTGATAGAAACAAACATTTTATTGAAAATTTATTTCTTCTAAATAACTTCTAACTCTAGGATTTTTATTTTAAGATTAAGAATTTTAAACTAAATTTCTTACATTATTTTTATATATTTTTATAACAAAGTTATTTGAATCAATGTTCTCCACTATTGTGATTGATTATTTACTCTATTTTATCTATTTTTTAATTAGAAGCTAAATCAATTTATAGTTTTAAAATCCTTCTTAATACATACATACAAATACCATACATCATAAACTTATAAAAAATAGTAAATTTTATTATTTTTAGTGACCTTTAGCTATTTATTCTTCATTTCACTTTTATATTTGCTATTTGATTGTGCTATTTCTATAGAACTTTTTTGTTGTTATTTTGCTAAAGATATATTTTATTGATTTAATAAGTTTATTGAATATTATAGATAAAAGTTTAATTTAGTTAGAATTAAAAAAGAAGCAAAGAAAAAGTTAGTCAAATGAGCAGAAGAAAATGAAGAGAATTAAAGTACATGCAAAATAATATAAAGATGAAGAGAAAGTTAGTGAAAGAATGTATATAAATTAAATTGATTGAAATCATTTTAGTAGGGTTGATATTATAACGTTGAGTTTAAGAAGATTAAAGAGTTTATATAAAAAATCATTTTCAAGTCTTGAAGAGTTTACTACTGATTTAGCAAATATGCCAAAGATAAATGCAGTAAGGTTCTAGATGATTAGTATGTCTGTTATTAAAAATTATAGGTAAGTCCAAATAATTTCATTTGATTGTTCAGGTTCTTCTCCACTGACAATTGCTAAAATTATATAGGCGTAAAGTAAAGTCAAACCTAATGAAAAGAACACGCCCAAATTTTTAATTAATTTTTTTTAAGTTAGAAGTGCTTCTATGATTAAACTTATAATTAATATTGAAATAGAGCTTGCAAGTGAAACAAAAATAGTTTAAACGAGAGATTTCTTAATTCCAAATAGGATACTAATTGCAAGAGTGTGCTCGTATCTGATATAAAACACGATAAATCTAACAGCGCGAGAGATTTCATAGCGAAAAACTAAAAATATAGATAAGAATTCATGGAAGTGAGCATAATATCTTATTTTGCTTATTTTTGTTAATTTTTCTTTTTCTTCTTCAGATATTTCATTTGCATACCTAAACATATTGACCTTTTTATTTTTTCTTTAAAATTTAGATCTATTGGGTGGTGTATCATTTTTTGATTTATCATTTTCCGTATCAAGGATAGTATGATTGTCAGGTAGTGTAGAAACACTACCAAATTTCTTCTCTTTATTTACTGTACTGAGAGGAGTGTCTAATTCTTTTTCATTTAGCTTTAGTAAAGAAGGAATTTTTATAGAACTATTAAACTTAATAGTACGTGCTGATTTCTTCTCATTTTTCTGATCAAAATTTAGAGTTGTAGGAGATTGAACATTTTCTAGACTATCCTTTTTCAAACCTATTGTTGTTTACGTAGATATTTAGGAAGCATTACGTATTATTTGTAGATCCCTGTCAAAGAAAGATTTAGTTTTTCTCGTTCTTTTAGGATTTACCATAGCTAAGCTTGTTGCACTGCCTATTTTCCTTTTACTAAAACCTTTAGTAGATTAAATATTATTATCATTTTCATCTGTAGTGTTCTCATGATTGTCGTTATTATCATTTGTGTTTAAATTATTATCATCTTGATCTCTGTCAGTTTCTAAATTATCCAGGTTTATTAGCTAAATATTTTGAGGTGAAAGTTTCTTTGGTTTGGCAGGACTATCTTCATCTAATCCCTTATTTTCATCTTCTTCCCTAATGGTAAAAGTCGATTGTATTTAATTTTACTAAAATGATCTAGCTGAAGGTTTTCTTTGGTTTAAAGGGAATACCTTAGAAATACTGACTTTCGCTTATTCATTTACTTATTTAGATTATTTTCTTAATGGGAGAGGAATGCTATCGAAAAGGAACGAAGCATCTAATTTCATTCCATAGAAAACTAGGATTAAAAAAATAACTGTCTACCCAAGGACTATCCAAAATACCCAATACAGATAAAAATTTTAGAAGTTAGATAGATTTTCTATTCCGCCTTCACCAAAAACAGTATCAATATTTTTATTATTTTCGAACAAGTCACTAATTTCTTCTATTATTGTTGTGGGAAACAACTCAGGGCAGATGCATTAAATTTCTTTTGTTTTTTCATTTTTTCTTGTAGAGCAAGTTTATGTGTTCCACTATGTTTTATCTTACTTAGCAAAGCAGGTAAGATTTTTATTGGTATTACTTGCCTTAAAGCTATGAATAATACCATTCTGAGGATCATAAGATTTTTTTGAATCTTATTCTAAGATTTAAGGATTAATCACTGGAAACATCAATGCATTCTCTTTAGTGACATTTAAAATTTAATTAGTGTAGGCTTTAAATGTTTCATCATTTTAGTAAAAGTTAATTCCATAAGTTTTATAAGAAACATCATAAATACTAGTCTAAATATTATCTGAAGATGAATTTGATTTATCATCAACTAATAACCTTCTAAGGTTCTAAGATTCACTGTAGATACCTGTATATAAATGTAAATTTTTCTTAGTTATTTTTTAGCTTATCATTTATATATTTTTGCCTTTAAAACGGATAGCATTTTCATTAGGAATAGCATATAAATTAAGCATATCTCCTAATTCAGTTGTGAGGGAAACGTATTAAGCATTTAATGTAGGATTGCTCGCCAATGAGATCGTGCTTAGACTATCCAACTAATTGAATGAGAGATAGAGATCTTAAACGCATTTTTCATATCTTTGTTAGCTAATCTCACTCGATGTGCATTTTTAATATAACGTTTGCAAATAGTCTGAAATTAAAGTTAATTAAGATTATTAATTTGCTAATTGAAGTTCTAAGGGAGAAGATAATAGCTTTGTTACACTCTATAAGGCTAATTGGTAGAAATAAGATGTAGAAAGAATAGATGAAGATGATTATAATTCTTTGATTATTTCTATCTTTTTATTGTTTAATTATTATTTTATTGATGTCATTCCATTTTCACGAAGCAAAATATCTTCACTAAGCAAATTTAAATTGGTGATATACATCTCTGGAGCTAAATTCTAAATCGAAGAGATGAAATCGTCTATAAAAAGAAGATAATCAGAAGGAGTATAGTCTTTTAATTGTAAGTCTACAGTTAGGGTAGAGTTAGAGATTGCACCTCTAGAATCAACAGCTTAAGCTAAGATCTCAATCTTTCCACTGGGTAAGTGAGTTATTATTTTGTTAACATCTTAAGTTAAATCACTAAGTTATTTTCTTTGAATTTATAGATAATTTTATTTTTCTAAAATAAATTCATTGCCTGAACTATAATAAAAGAACTAAAAACTAATTGGGAGATCAGTATCTATGCACCCATCAAAGGATATTTCTATAGGTAAATCTAATGAATATAAGCTATTTTGTTATATGTTTAGCTTACAATTACTAGGAGGGAAATTTAATTTGAAAGTGAGAGTGGCGAGACTTGGAAGAACATATTAAGGATTATAAACTGAGAATCTAACTTAAATATCAACCTCATCAGATGTATATCCATCGAAATAATCCCAAACTTAAAATCTTATTTTGCTATACTCAAATTTGATAATTCCAACAACTTCATTTTTGTATAAAATTGCACCAGAATAATAAAGCTAGTCGATATTGACTGTATTATCATAGATCATTTCTGCATGTATTAATTGATTAGGATTGATTGTTGAATCTATTATCAATTCATCTGGTATTGATACTTCAAGTGGTGGGATATCCATCTCAGTAATGAAAACAATTATTTTATCGGAACCTGTGCGAGTATAAGTAGTAGATCCTTCAACTCTAGATTTCTTTCCAAGAACTTCAAATTAAGCTACTGAGAAAGGCTAAAATGAAAATTTTTCAATTGATTATTTTTCGGCACCTTAGGTCAAGACTATTTATTACCCTTTACTATCAACACAAGGAGTTCCATTAGATATATCAGTGCAAGCCCATGTTATTTATATGCCATGATTAGAATTAGATGATTACATTTCAAAGTCCTTAAAGTATCCATTAATATTAAATGAGTTTCTATAGCTTGCATATCTACTTCCTCCAAGAATCTTAACAGTTAATTCAGAAGGTTTAATGTATAAATCGACATCATCACTTACTGTTATCGATGGGTCAGATTCAACAGTAAATGTTGCTTAAATAGGATAAGTAAGATCAGAGACCATTGAAAAGGCTCTAATTGCTGTTTTAATTTCATTATTGGTGTATTAAGAGAAAGTGCTATCAATACCTAATTATGTATTTTTGATTCTTATAGATAAAGGCTCATTAATTTTATAAATCTTTCCTTTCTCGTCACAGATTTCGCACGAAATACTATGGAGAATTTCCACTTTCTTATATCTTTTAAAATTAAAAAAACAATATAGAATTGTAATTTAAATTTATGATTTAATTAACTTACACATAAAAAGGTGCAAGAGATGTAAATACGTGATTTACTCTTAGAATCTTCTTTCTTTCTATTAAAATGCTAAACATTTCAGATCCACTTTGACCTACCCATAGATTCCAAATTAATTAAATTGTAATACTCAAATCTTAAGAAACCATAGGTAAAAAAATATCTATTTATTTTTACTAATTTAAATTAGCTTCGCTTATTGTTTGAGTTAAGATTTATATTGCCTTTGTATCGGTAGGAGTAGACGATAAAACTGACCATTTGAGTAGTTTTATTCCTCTTTTTCCATCAAATTAGATTTATTCTATTTTAGCTGTTTGTTTTGAGCAATAGTTTTAGGCTTGCAAGATATTACTTAGTTTTATTTTAGAGGGGAAAGGTAATCCGACCATTCTTACTTAATTACGAAGAAACTAAGTAATTGTCACTTAATTATAAGTAAATTTCAAAGAGTTTGTCTTGAAAACAATTAAATCACCTTACACTATTCTAGCGGTTCCATCTAAGTTTTTTTACAATTTAATAAAAGAATTATTTAGGAAATTAAAATATGTAAAAGCGAATTGTATTATTTTACCTAATGTAATGGTTACCGATTAATTTAATGTTTCACAACTTGCTCCAGATCCCAATAAAATTAGCGTTTATGAATCAAACAAAGATTCACAAATACTATAAGATTTAGTAGAAATTGAGAACAGAGGTTCAATATTAATTCCAAATTCAATAACAATATTTAAATAGTCATTAGAAAGGAAAATATTTAGGGTTGCAGTTGAGTCCTGGCTACATCTGATGTCATCTTCGAATAATCTTTAATCGGGAGAGTTGCATTTACAATTTCCTTAATCTAGGACTCTACCTGATTTACAAGATTTGCAATTTTCACTTGATGCTGATTTACTAGATGAGCATGAACCACATGTAATATAGCAAGATTGACATACACTGGTAGATATATTTAACCTTAAAATTTTTGAAATAAATTAAAATTAATCAAATGGTTCATTCAATTAAATAGATAAAAAATTTTGTTAAGTGTTATTCTTTCCGTCAAACCAAAATTAAAATTAAAAGCTGTAACTCAATTTTTCATATGTTTCTGGAATGAAATATATTTTCAATAAATTTATATAATTAATTACCATTGATCCACCGGACATTCACAAAGGTTGGTAGAGGTGTTTAAAGTCAATCCATTCTTACAAGCAGTACAAGAAGAATTATCTTTGCAAGAAGCACAAGAAGCATGGCAAGAGAAACAATTTCCATTCAAATCAAACCTTAAATTTTTAATAAATATATTTAAAAATTTAATAGATTAATCAACAATAACAACAATAAATAAATAAATAATTACCATTCACTTACAGAACTGCAAGAACAAAGACCATATATATTTAATGTAAGTTAACCTTTGCATTACGAACATTAATCTTTAGAATTACACTTGCTACAAGAAGGATTGCAATCCAAGCAAGAATTTGTCAGACTGTCATAGCTGAGATAATTAAAAAATATTATTAAATTTAAGTTAGAGGGATAAATAATTAGGAGTTCCAATTTTAAATCTAAATTAAGGATAGTGTAATCTTTTTAAAAATAAAAATATAACCATAATTAAAATAATCCCTTACTATTTTCCATCAGGTACTATGCAATCACCATTACCATTCAATTAGAAAGTATTAAGGCAAGTGGTACATCCTGTGTTTGGATTAAATCCAAATTTTTTACAATAAAGACAAGTTGTTGTGTAGTAATCTTTAACACCACAGATACTATCATTAAAAACTTCTATCATAACTGTAGCAGTAACACCAGCAGAAAAGAGATTATTAGCATGGAAATAGAGCTCATAATTTTGATAAGCTTACCCAGTTGATCCAATAGTTATTTCATTTGGTTGATATTTAAAGTATTCAAAATTGAATAATGGGATTTCAAAAAGATTTATTGAATACATCATGTCATACCCCCAAGTATCACCAGAATTTAGTATGGACAATGGAATCTTAGAGAGATAATATTTTTCATAAGCATATGAATTATATTGAACAGTATTAGAGCCAAAAGCCATTCTAACAGGATAAGAAGTTATTTCAGGGGGAGTTAACAGATAATATATAGTAGGTCCTTAAGGAATTAAAATTGATGCGACATTGATAACAATGGTTTTCTTATCACTTTTAATTGAAATATCCACTAAACTGGATGATGATAATAAATTGGATGCATATCCACCAAGAAAAATATGAGTGTTAAATTTTGATGTATCGTTTCCCTTATAATAGGGACCAAAATCAGTAATAGTATATTCTCCAGAGGCAGTTAACAGACCAACAGATACGAATGAACTAGAATAAAATTTATTAGAGGGTTCATAGGCAAAATACTAGACATGGAGGTAAAAAGTACCAGTAATACCTGGGTTAACTACCATATTCGTAAGAGAAGTTGTTGCTGTAACTTAAAATGTCCCCACTTTACCAAATGTGTTACTAAATCCTAATACAGAAAAGACGACTGAAGGTATAGTAGAAAATGCGTTTTTGAAGACAACTGTCAATGAACTTTCACCCTTGAATGTAAATTATCCGATTTCATATCCTGCAGTGAGTCTTTTGGTTCCTTATTGAGAATTAGTAAATAAATAAAGTAATTAAGTAAGTTTAACTCAGAATATTGAAAATCAGAATTTTAAGGTAAATCAAGTGTAATATGTAAAACTTAATTATCATTCAAGTTATGTATTTTTAGTAATATTTCACAATACATTTCTTTAATTAATATTGGCTTAAATGTAAATCAATTAAATTTCTCAATAACTTACCTTTGCAAATATTTGATCTGTAATCTTCAAATGTTTCGTTAATACACATGCAAGTAGTGCCTTTAAGATCTCTCTGGCTTTCGCATGATAAACAAATCAAAGGATCACTATCTGAACAAGTCTTGCATCTATATGAGCACTTTTAAGCACAGTATCTTACAGGATTAAGTTATTTTTCAGTGCTTGAATTGCATCCAGAAACGCATTTACCTTAATCATTCAAAAAATATCCGCTAACACATAGAATACAAGTATAATTTCCTTTTTCTTGGACAAGAGTTAAACAATTAATGATGAGAGAATCAGTAACAGAAGATTAGGAAGTAAGGATAGAAGAAGAACTGAACATTCTTACTTAAGATAATTATGCAATACTATTTATAGGTAAGTTTTCACCCCCAAGTTTGATTGTACCATTAGATGTTTCTTAAGTGAATAAAGTTGCTAAATTAATGTATATTTTAGATACAAAAGAACCATTAAGATAGAGATCGGTGTAAACTGAATTAATTGTAAGTGTGATATGATAATATTAATTAGAGCTTAAGGTTGACGTAAGGGAATATTCAATACTTGAATAGGTAATTATTAATTAAAAATCTTAGTTATTTATGTTTTTCTTAATTTTAACCAAAAGCTAATTATTGGGGAAGGCATATTATAAAATCTAGAAAGATTAAACATTTGGATCAGCCCAAATCCAAAAGCTTAGTATTACTGACATAAAACTATATGAGTTACTTTAATTATTAACATTGAGTGAATTATAAAAATTATCCATAGGCTAACCAAATCTGACTCTTGATTTCTAGAATACCAACTCTTAATTTTATGTAAAAGAATAAATAAAGTATCCGCCAGCTCCAACTCCTTCCAACACTCCAAAAGATTTTGAGAATTTTCCTTATAGCTAGTTTTCTGAGGCATCCACCAAGCAATTGCAGTCTCTTTATTCATATGAGAATCTAAAAAAAAATAATTATAAGCCTGAAGGGTTAAAATTGAGTAAAAACTTTTCTTCATTTAAATTAGTTGAAGTAGCATCTCTTGCAAAATAATAATTAGATATTAGTGTAATTCCTCCCATTTTTTCATAAGAATAAAGATATTATTGTTAATCCGCAGGTTTCTAAATTTGGACTGATAATAATAGAGTTTTACTACTAAGATTGATAAAGTTCTAGTCAGTTTTTTGGCAAGACAGAGTAGAACCATCTGGGAGCATTAGAGTTAAAGATAATTAAAGACCACTAGAGTTTTATAAAATGCTTACTACAAATCTATAGTTCGTACTTGTTTTATGCTATAGTTCGCAGGTGCATCTAGATTAAGTGTTAGAGACATCCTATCTCAAAATGAAATGAGTGGAATTATTTCCAAAAAATATTAATTTTTCTTTAGGTAAGTTGCTATTGAAAATTTAAATCTTGCTCTAATAATTGTTCAAATTCGTACTTGTTCCAGTTTGAATCCATCCAGTTAGAGTTGCGCGAAAGTTGGATATTGGGATACCGAATTTGTTTATATTAAAGACAGTAATGTTATCTTCATAAAATAATGTATTAGTATTGTCATTATAGATCTCGCCTCGAGAAAGGATGTTAATCGAATCAGGTTATAAACATTATTTTAAAGTAAAAAATATAGTTAGGATAAATATTTAGTATTTTGAGATCATTAAAGCTACTTTTTATTTATTAAGCAATTTACACTTTCAATTTTTCTAATGAATCAAATGATTTATTTTAATTTTGATTATAATTAAAACATATGGTTCAAATTTTTATTAAACCTATCTTCATTCCTCTATATTATCAGTAATGTATTTAAAAAAAAATAATTCAAAAAGCTTAGCAAATTTCCCCAAAATAGTTTGCAATTTTTTAACCAAAATTAAATAAAGATTACCACTCTTTTTCATAATTTTTTATTGGCTCTAAAATAATTAGCACAATTGATAAATATATTTAACTCAAAAAGAATTTTTAAGATAGATAATACTTAATTTAAGAGTGTGATTAGTTAACTAAATAAACTTCAAAATAATATTATTAAAGCTTTTTCTATATACTTAGATATTTTATTTTTTGTTGTTATTATCAAAATAATCGCTAATTTTACTTTCTCTAATGTTCCGCTTATCATTACATTTCAATTTATCTTCTAATATTCTTTTTTCATGCAAATCAAATTTCGTAGAAGAAATTTTTATTTAGTTCTTTGATTTTTACTTTGATTTAATTTAGAGATATAGATTTTTTATTAAGAGTGTCTTGTAATCACAATTATAAAATAAGATAGGAGCACTTATTCTTTGATTTTAATTATCAGGTAAGTACGAACAAATAGTATTTTTCAAAAAATCATAGATGGTAATTTAATGCCTTACATTTAATAAACATATTATTGGATGTCCTCTGTACATCCAATGAAGTTAGCTATAAAGAGGAAAATTTAACTCTAGCTGAAGAAAAAAGTAAATTATTTACTATTTTAAAGTCATTCGTGCTGCCATTTTAGAAATCATTATTTTAAATTTATTTCAATAATGGGTTTTTAAAATTATTTAAATGGAATTAAATAGAAATATATTTTAAGGGTAAATAAAATTTATAAGAATTTTGAGTAAAGGATTTCCAACTATTTCATAATATTTGTAAATGATAATAAAATACTATCTCTTCATATTAAAATATAAGTTTTACTTTTTACTTCCAAGATTACAATTGTGGTTCCTACAAATTCTTTCAATTCAATTTTTAAAAAATCTTTGTAATAACTTTTCATAAAAAGATAACTATTGTTGTTATTAATATTATTACCATTATTATTTATACCATCAATATCTAGTAATATTAAATTAAATTATAGAATATAATTTTTTTATTGGCAAAAGATGTAGAGTGGGCTAAAAAAATTGACTCTCTAATATTAATGTTTTACTAATACAATAGAAAAGTAAATTTTTTGGTTTATTTTATATTAAAATAGCTAGATATATACTCCTATTATATAAACTTACTATGATACCATTTATCTCAAATAGCTTACTATTTGAATTCAAACCTAATTTATCAAGAAAAATGATCAAGATATATTTTTCCTTTTTAAAATATATAAATAAATGTCTTTAAGTTTAGGGAAGAATACAGATAGACAAAGAGGTAAGATATTATTATATAAACTAATAGATACTTTAATGTTAGATTTTTATTTTATAGGAATGTAAAAATATTTATTTGTTTATTTCATTTGTTCTTATATTAATATTTTTGTAGGATTTTTTATTATTTTTATGATTTCGCAGTTTTAATCTTACAATAGTTGAAGGCAAGTAAAAATACTTTATTTTTCACTAAATAGTAAATCTTTTTGATTAATGATCTCTATATTGCGGAGTAAAACATCAATTTCAATCTTTCTGTTTTAAGAAGTATTTTTTATAAAAAGGTTATCAATTTTTTGACACTAAATTGATCTTAATAAATAAGATCATACAACCACCAACTATCAATTGATAAAAATTTATTTTAATTTCGTTTGGAATTATGTAAGATATTTTAAATTAATTGATGGTACGAATTTGGAATAGTCTAACCAAAATAGTATTAATTAACAAATATACATTATAATTTAAAAATTTATTTTTTAAATACCATCATAGTTTAAATCTAGTAATTTTCTTTAAGAAAAATATAATTTTGATTATTTTAACATTTAATAAAATGAAATGAAATGAAATAAATTTAATTCTTTGAAAAATAGTAATCTTAAAAGCTGAAAACAAATATTTTTAAATAGAAAAATTACACTTTATCTATTTAAATTATATTTTCGATAGAAATATGAAAATATGATTAAATGTAAGAATAAATAATAATGAAAGTTCAAAATATTTTAAATATATTTCATGCTTTAAAATGAACTACTAAATATTGGTAAATAAAGAAAAAAGTACTTTTCGATCAATAAGATAAGTTTAAAATTTATTTTTATTCATTTAGTTTATTTATTATTGAACTTTATCAATTTATTAATTTTATTCTTTTCTCATTTGTTAGGATTGTTTTTACTAACTTTCATAAAAGTAAAATTAATTACTCCAATAAAAAGATTATTTGAAAAACAAAATTAGAATCCAAAAATTTACAATAAAAAAGATATTTTCTTTTATTTTTATTCAATATTTTAGTAACATTTAATAAGAGGATAAATGATCTAATTATGTATACCTGCTTTTATAGATATAATGAGAAATTCACTTAAAAAGTGCAAAAATATTAGATTCTATTATGTTTTATTTAAAAATATCAAAGTATACTTTTATAAAAATTGTTTAATATTTGTCATTTACCATAAAATATAGTAATTAATTAGGTGTTTAGTCAAATATTATTTCCTAATTTATTGAATTAAGGATTAACAGTTAATAATAATATTGAGTAACATTGAATTTTCAGAATCAATATACTGATTATTTTCTGATTTAATAGGTATTGTAACAATTTAACTTCTTTATAATATAAAACAGAAAAATTTAAATGTGTTATTGAAGTATTCGAGATCCTTAAATCAGATATTTATATGTTTAAAAAGTTTTATATTTTACAAATAATTATCTAATAAGGTTTTCAATCTATTTATTTTTAGTGTGTTATTAGATAGAAAAAAACTCTAACCTGAAAATGAATACTTCAAAGGTGGTTAAATCAGTAAGCATTTCAAGAAAGTAAATTAGATTTTTTGTATTATTTGTATTTAATTTGCCTTACCCTATGAGATTTAAAAACATTCAATATATTGGATTTGATTAGTCATTTGGGTATTATGGAAAGATTAGTGAGAAAGATCATAAATTTGTTTCAATATTTTAAGGAAAGATACAATTTTTTAGTGAAAAAAATTTAATGTTAAATTAATTTGAGAAAAGAGGATGATTTCATATTAATAAAAAACATCAATTTTTATATTAAGATATATAATAAGTTTGAGATAATTTAGTAAACTTTTTTCCTTTTTTCTTTTGATTAATAGATAGTTATTTAATTTTTAATCACTTCTGTCAAAAAATAGTAAATTGTATCACCTAAATAGTAAAAATAAATTTTAAGTAAGTTTTTTATGAAATGAAATAAAATATTCTTTTAATTGTAGCTATTATTCAAATCTATCATAGAAGGTTATATTCTGTAGATTTTTCTTTAATTTTTCTTCTATTGTTAACCCAATCTTTTAGTATTTTTGACCTCTCCAATTAGCTTTTGTTTACTTACATTAGAACTTTTTAAAATAATCTTTAAATAAAATTTGGATTTATCAAAAATCCTCTCTTACAATAATATTAATAAGACAATTTGTCCGAGTGGTTAAGGAGGAAGACTAGAAATCTTTTGGGTTTACCCGCGCAGGTTCGAATCCTGCAGTTGTCGATTTTTTTTTTTCTTCTTTCTTTATAAGAAGAATTATTTAAATTAAATTAATTTTCAATTTAAGAAAGATTAAGATTATAATGAATTAGCTAAAACAAATGAAGCAAACTATTTTTTATTTAAAATTTAATATTTATTTCTAGTTTAACTACTGTCTTTGATAGTTAATAGCTTTTAAATTTGATAAAAACTTATTAGATATGTTAGTCATATTATATAATGCATCTGTATTAGGTTATTACATTTGAAATATATTAGAAATTCAAGAATAAAATTTATTTTTATTAAATCTTATTAAGTTTAAAAAAAAATCAAATAGAAAGATAGATAGATATCTGTATTAAAAAGAATAGATAAATAAATGGAAATGGTACAAAAACAAATCTTTTTGATTAGAAATATCAGAAGATTTATTGGGAATTGTTAATTTATGTACTTGGATAATCTGCTTGGTATTATGTATTGCTTGATAGATTATTTATTCCAAAAGATAACAAAAAAGAAAGAAGATGGTGGTCAATGAGTGAATATTTGTATGCAAATAAACAAAAAATCAAATAGAGTTGTATGTGAAAGAATTATCGACGATTTGGAACATATTAAAATAAAAATAAATAAAAAAGGATTATAAGGAGTGGGACAGAAAATAAATATAAATTGTGTGAATTAAAAAAGATTGATCAATAACTATTAGGAAAAATAGCTCAATATTAATATAAAATATCATTTTAATTGTTAATAATAAAAAAAGATTAAGATTTAGAAAAGCTGAAATGTCACAATAGATTACACCTAGTAGAATGTAGAAATATTATTCAAATCTCATAAATAATATGGCAATATCATTCAGTTCAATATCAATCATTATCTCATTAAAAATCATCTTTTCTTAGCGAGATTCTTTGCTATCTATTAAATTCATTAAAAGCTGCGCAATTCTATCCAAATGAATCTATTATAAAATAGCAATAATGATTGAGAATGATATAATTTACATATTGAAAACAGAGATAATATTATAAATAGAATTTAAAAGAATATGATTTTAATTATGTTAAAAGGACTCTTGCTTTATATAAAGCCAAGACTATCTCTGCCAAGAAGGGTCACGAATTGCTTAAAAAGAAGTGTGATGCCTTGAAATCAAAGTTCAGAACTATTATGGTTGCTCTTTTAGAAAGCAAGATGAAGATGGACGAAGAAATGTAAAAGGCCTTCATCCAATTAGCTGATGCTTATTGGGCTGCTGGTTAATTCAAGTAAAATATATCTTCAATTATAAGAATTAGCAAATTTAAATAATTAAATTGTTATTTACAAGTAAATTTTATATCCTAAATTCTCATTTAAATTTACAAAATTTAAAAGCACCAATGTCAAGGAATCAGTCAAGAGAGCTTTCATTAGAATTGAATATTCAAGTGAAAATATTGCAGGTGTTATGTTACCTAACCTCAACATTAGAGAAAATATTAAAGATAATGAAGATACTGGTAAATCTACTTACTTAAAGGATATTTTATAGATTTTAATAGAAAAACAAAGATAGAAAGAAATACTATAATAACACTAAAATTTATTAATATTTACCATTTTATTTCAAATTAACAGAAGGTAATATGGGTTTGTTAGGTCTTGATAAGGGTGGTTTCTCAATTCAAAAGTCCAAGGATAGATTTAAAGATTGTCTCCATCTTCTCGTTAAGGTTGCCTCTCTCCAAGTAAGAATTAAACATCAATATAAATATAGAGTTCTAATATAAAGATATGATTAGTCTGATAGGAAATAAATTAATAGAAAGTAATTATAAATAAAATAGAAGGAACGTAGAATAAAATTATCAACAAAAAGGAGCGAAAGAATATAATTTAAATTTAGATAATATAATTTTAAATAGTTTTTATGCTTACTTATCATTACCAAATTAAGTTAAATACTTAATTCAATTCTCAATCAGGATTTAATAGAATCAATAACCCTCTTTGCATAGAATATTAAACTCAATTTTATCTAAATAGACCAGTTTCATTACTTTGGATGAAGTCATTAAGGTTACTAATAGAAGAGTTAATGCTTTAGAACATGTCGTTATTCCCAGATTCTTGGAAGTCCAAGCTTATATTAATTAAGAACTCGACGAAATGTCCAGAGAAGATTTCTTCAGGTAATTATAAATTTAAAATTTATTTTTATGGGATTTAATGCATATTTAATTAAAAATAGACTTAAGAAAGTCTTAGATTTTAAGAGAAAGATCATTGTTGAAGAAGAAGCTGCTACTAAAATTAAGGAAGCTGAACTTCGTGCTAAGGGTATTAAGAATATTGGTGGTGGTGACCTCTTACAAGAAGAAGTCGATGAAGATATTGTCGTTTGAAACAAATACTTAAATAAATAATTTAATTTCCATAAGAGACTTTATATATAATAATATCAATTATCCTTTTATTTGTTTCTCTTCACATCCTATTGTTTGCTCATTCATTTTTTATAAATAATATTTCCTTCACACATTATTTTTATTTTATAACTTTATATTCCATAAATCCATTTTTATTACTACTACTACTACTACCCCATATAACATTTTCTATTTAAATTATGCAAAACTTTATAAAAAATTTCTTAATTTTTAAGACTTTAAGTTATAAATATTATGTATGGTTGATTGGTTAATTAATAAATAATTTTTAAAAGTTTAATTGTTGATATAAATCAAAATAAAGAATAATTTTAATGTAAATAAAATATACATTTTTACAGTTAAATTAATTCAAATAGTATTATTCTCGCTCATTAACTTTTTGTATAGATCTTTATTAGCTTTAATATTAGCATTTTTAATAGTGTGATCTCTAATTTTTTTACAAAATTGAAACATTTAGAATAATTTAAAATAATTATAATTAAATTTACTCTTTGACTATCTTGTTACTTAGCCTTTCATTTCTCTTCTTTTATGTATCAAATTCATAATAGTAGATTTATGCTCTATTTAATTCAAAAAATGATAAAATAAATACATTATTAACAAAAAACTAAATTAGTTTAATATTAATAATAACTTTGATTTTATAAATGTTAAATTCCTATCTATTTAAGTTTACCTTATTTTTCTTCCATATATAGTTTCATCTTCAAAATATCTCTAGAATCTAGATGCTTCTTCAGCTTTAGAGAATTTAACAATACAATATCCTTTGTTTTTTTATCCATCAAAGGAGAGTGGCATATCTATATAAAGAACTTCACCAAAATCTTAACCAAGGGCATATATTTCATCTGAAGTAACTTCATAAGGTAAATTAGCTAAATATACTTCTTTCATGGTCTTTTCAAACTATAAACGAGTCTTCTTAGTCTTCAACTCAAAAGGTTTCATAATAATTCTTTATAAAACATCAGTAGACTCAATGAAACTATCACCATACTTCTAAAGATAATCATTACAAATCTTAGAATTTTTAAATTTAATAAGAGCTCTACCTGTATATCCTCCTATTCTATTTTTTAATAGCTTAATTTCTGTGATACAATTGCCATTAGGATCAAAATATTCTTTTAATTTCTTTTCATTCCAATCATTAGGAAGTGCATGACAGTAAACCATATTCTTATCTGCGTTAATAATAGAATTTTCTTTTGTGAATGTAGCTAAATCAGCCTATTTATTTGATTCATTTATTTACTAATTCTACTCATTCTACTTATTAACTTATTGATAGTTGATATCTTTCATTTGTAAAGGTTTTGGCTAATTAATAAAAGAACACATCTTGAATTAATTCTATAAAACGAGCTATCCTCTCTTGAAGAAAAGCTATATCCCTTATCTGATGAACATTTTTACAAATTACTATTATTCCTAATTAAGATATTTTGTTTGAAAATTAATCAATATTTATCTTTTTTATAATTTAATTACTTCTAGAAATTTGATCATCAAAACCAATCTACTTAAATATTTTTAGGTCTTTTCAAATAAAACAAATACATCCAATCAATCAAACAAACAAACAACTATTTAATATTAATCATTGAAAAATTTATAAAGTAATTCTTAATTTATCAATCTTTAATGAAAACTAAAATGAGTAACATTTTTTATAAAATATTATCGTTTATAAAGATGATACATGTTTTTATTTGTAATATATTAATTAATTTACTAACTACCCTCAAATTACTTAATTGTTTTATACCTACATTAAATTATTATTTTAAGATTTATAAATTTGTATAAACAAATAACATATCATAACTTTATTATTTTTATAGATTAATTAGATTAAATCAATAATCATCATCATCTTCTTCATCATATAAACTACCATCTTCTTCATTACCTTCATCATTATTGTTATTATCATCTTCCTTTTTATTTTCCTATTATTCTTCTTCTTCCTCATGATAAATAGGTTATGCAAATTCTTTTTCCCAATCTATCTCTTTATCTTAATCTCCAAACAATTCAGTTTCTAATAAAATTCTTTCATTTACAGAATATACTTATGTAGTCTCAGCTATATCTGCTCTAATCTATTAAAACTTTTCTTAATTATACTAAACAAAGAATAATATTAGTTAAATAATTTCTCTTAGAAAGTAATGGATACCTCTTCTGAGTGTAAATACCCATTAGATTTATCAATAAGGTAAACTAAGCTAGATAACAATAATTTATTTTCAATTGAAAGTGGAGTGAATGAAACAAGTTTAAATTCATCAATTAATCTAGCTAATCTTCTGTCTAATCTATAATTTTTCTTTTCAAAATTTGAGAGACTCTTTTTATATCGCTTGGAGTCATATTTATAAACTATAGAAACATCATATCCATCAAGGTAATGGTCTAAAGACATTTAAGGTTTACCATAATCTTTCATTAAATCCATTTTACTTAAAACCTATTATTATTAGAAATCAATTTTTAGCATGATTGCTTGATATATTGATAAAATAAACTACATTAATATGAGGCATTTCTAAATTGAGATATGATACTAGTGCTTATAATGTTAAACTAACATAGTTAGAATAGTCGTAGCAATAAGTACTATCAAACATTTCAACTATAGTGAATTCTGCTTCAAACATATCATTTCTCTTCAATTTTTCAATGATATTTTTAACATGATCACTTGCCATATACAATTCAATTTATCCTATTAGAAATGAAAACTGTTAAATATTTCTACTAAACCAGCAATAATAATAATGATAATATATTGCATATTATTTATTATGTCTACTTTACCTGGTAAATCAAATATTAGATACTTTCCTTTAAGTTTTGCAATCCTTTCTTTAAGCCAATCAATATTATCCTCTATAAATTGCATACAATAAATCAATCCTCCATTAGGTCTAATAAAATGTTGTTGAAAATATTTTAAAATCAATGATTTCCATATTATTTTTCATGATTAAGAAGTAATGAAAGTGAATACTTCTCTAAATATCTAATTAAATATTGTAAAATAAAAAATGAAAATTGTACCCTAAATTTAATTCTTCCATAACATCTTCTAAATTAATAAGATCTTTAATATCAACAGCATACTATTTTTTAATTAAATATAAACATTATTTAACATTTATTTACTTATACTTAAAAATTTACATTATATTTCATAGTTTCATTAGCAGGGTCTAAATTTATAATAGCATGATCTCTTTCTAGAAGGTAATAGAATTATTATAAACCATTACAAAGAGTAGTTTTTCCTGAGCCACTTGGGCCAATGACTAATGCTCCATAAAATTCTTACAATTTAGGAACATCCTCTAATTTAAAATCAACTTCTTCCGTTCCTTATTAAATATCTTCTGTACTCATTTCTATTTGCTTAAAATTACTAAGTTATTAATTATTGTTATTAGCTAAGAATTAAATTAATTAAATACCAGCTAATCAAATTAAGATATTCACCAAAAATATCTACACTTACAATAATAACATTCGCGCAATTATATTAAATCTATAATTCTATACAAATTACATAAACATAGAATATTTAGGAATATTCATAATAAAATAATGTTATTAAACATAGTATTTCTTAGTAATCTCACTTTTTTAAAATAAATTAAATAGACGATCTAAAAGTATCTCTATCTAAGGTAACATTTTTGATTAAATTATTTTCAAAAAAATATTTTTTAATTTCATATTTTAGAAAAATATTTTTTGGAAAGAATTTATCTTTATTTACTAATGTTCCTGATAATCAAACAGAATTAAATAAAAGAATGAATTTCTCATCTTTTATCATAGAATTATTAATTTAAACATAGACACATTTCAGATTAGCAAATTTTATTATTCTTTAATAAATTAATGATACCAGATTTTTTACTTTTGAATTATTTTTTTGCTCATAATTTATTATAAATTTCGTTTTTTTGGAGTAGACTATCTATTCAATCAATTATTAATTGATAATTAAATCACCTATTTCATTCTTCATGTAAATTATTGGAGTCGCGGGCAGCTTAAATCGACAGATTTCAATAGAATTATAAAAGTTATTTACAGAAAAAAAAACAAAAGATTCATTTTAAGAAAAAGTAAAGGAGATAGAATAGCCTAACAATAATAATAATAATATATTTGGAAACAGAGTCAAAGCAAATTAAATCCAAAAAAAAGTAGGCAATTTATTAGTATAAATGAAGAGGCAAAATGACATGATAAATGAACTTTCTGAAGACGAAGAAAGGATTTGTGAAATGGTTGCTGAGTATGAAAGATCATAACTTTAAACAGAAAAAAAACCATTGAAAGGTCATTTCTATTTATAAAAAATGATGAAGAAGAATGACAACAGCGCAAGCTAAAGAAAGCCAAATGAATAAAATGTGAACTAAATGATGATGAGATAACCAAGTTTAAATCATAAACGTTTCTAAATTATTGAATTCTAAGATGCTCTAATTTTGAAAATTTTAATCAATCAGAATTCCGATTTACTTCGCAAATTCTGTGATGAAAAGAATATGAACTTTAGAATTCGCAGAGATAAAAAAGTAAATAAATAAATATTAAGAATATCATTTTAATTAATGATAATATAAAATATTAGCCTGCTTTTATAGAAGTATTCGGTTTGATGCAATAGGATATGAATGAATAAGATTTAGAAGAATTTATTAATTTAGTTAATAATTGTAAAGTTGTTATTAGAAGCGAAATTAAAGAAAAGGATTTCAAATGTAGCTAAGATGAATATACATATATCAATAAGAAACTCGATGATTATCTTGACTAATTAAATCACACTGAAATAAAATTCTTAGATCCTGAAGGTAATCAAGATGAGCTTAATCCTGAACTTGTCTACAATCCAGACCTAATCAGATCTTATACTGTAATTAATATTTTTAATTTAATGAAAAATAGTTTTTTTTTATGATATCTTTCCAATCTATTTTATTTGATTTGAATCATAAAATTAATTTTTTAAATTATTATCAATTAGATTAATCAGAGATTCATACTTAAGCTATCAAAAATTGAAAAACCTTAATTGCTTGGATACTCTAATATTGATATTTTCTTAATTAATGTTGAACCTGATGGTATCTTTGCAGATTAATTTGGATATGATTTAATTCAAAAAAACAAATAGATTAAAGATTTAATCAAGAAAAATAAGGATAAATTAGCTAAAGAAGAGATTATCTATGATCAGATATTTTAATTTGAAAATAAAGTAAATTTAAACATTCAAAGATTGATCAATTTTTTTAATGCTTACTTCTTTATAATAGGAAATTAACTTGTGTATATAAACATCTAAATCTTAAGAAAAATGCATAGAAAATTTAAAGAATCTATTAAGCAAGATAGATAAGTAGGAATTACACAGTAAAGGTTTCTTAAATATAGGAATAACAATTAACTAAAAATGTGGGAAAAAATACTTCTAAGAGTTGCTTAAGTACTTGAATAAGGTATCTGATGAAGATACTTATTTATCATTCCCAGGTGAAATCAATTTATTCGTTTCAGAAGAAAAAGAAGCTGTTGTTTCATCTTACCTTTCAGATGTCATTAAAAATAAAAATATTAATCCTGATAAAGTCAAAAAGGGAGGTTAATGGTCTTATGGTATTTGCTATTATGGTTAAAATTTAAGAAACAATGGTTTCTTTAATTTCAATGCTAATGCCTATGCTAATGTGTAGACAACTGCTTTTAAAGAAGCTGCTTCAGTTGCTATAGAAAGAGCTTATCTGAGAGAAGAGAAGAAGGTTTACATTTCTAGTCCTCCTTTGGTTTAAAATGTAAGCATTTTTTTTTGAATGAGCAGCGTTATTAATTAAGTATTCTTTTAAAAAAATGTTAGCCTAATCAGTAAATGTTTGGATATTACAAGAAAGGGAAAAAAATAAATAAAAATAATGAAAATGATGATGATATCGTTGAAGATGTTGAGGTAGACTTCGAAAGAATGACTGAAATTTTTCTTTCAAGCAAACTCGAAAGACCTATATCATAAGATCCTAAAAAGAAAACTAAGTGGTAATTTATAGATACAATCACTTAGGATTTTGCTAATTTTGAAGATGAACTCTGTAAAGTTTTTAAATCTTGTTAAGAGAATGGACAAAAAACATTTATTTATTAGAGAAATCTAATAGATTTCACTCTCCACTCTCACATTATGAAGTGTGATATTAGTCAAAACATGATGACTGACACTAATACAGGTAATTTACTTAGATTGGTGTTTAAATTTAATTATTTATTTGTTATTTATTATAAATTAGGTGATGTATATGTTATTAAAAGAGAAGAAAACTCAAAATACAACTATTTGGTTGATGAGGCTGATCCCTCTTCTGTATCTGAGCGTATTGATGTTGTAGAATAAAAGAAATAAACTAACAAAAGAGACAGAGCTCAAGAAAAGATTGAACAATAGGAATTAGAAGAAAAGAAGAAGCTTGGACCTTAGTTGAAAGTAAGAGGGTTAAAAGAAGGTGTAGATATCATAAATAGTATCTGTGAAAACATGAGAAAAGAGAAAAGAGCTGTTCATATTATTCACGTAGAAAGAAAGATTCCTAAAAGCAACTTAAAGTTCTTAGAGGAGATTGCTTTGTAAAATAATATTGATTTAGAATATGATGAAAAAAGAGAAGAGCTAATATTAAAGGGATTTAAAAAGAGTATAAATAGACTCAGAAATCAGTTCATTAAAGGTAAAAATCATTTAACTACTTATTCTTTAACTCATTTTCTTCCTAAAAATTATTAGGCTTGAATATTAAATTTGATGATTTTACTACTCCAGACGATTGGGAACCTTAAGACAAGGATGTAGAAGTCTTTGATGTCAGCTTAGATGGTGAATATGCCAAGAATATTATAAAAATTGTTAAAAAGTCATTACCTCAAGCTAAAGTACATAAAATGGAAAGAATACAAAATCTCAAACTATGGAAGAATTTCTGCTTTGAAAAGAAAAAATTAGATGAAAAGGGAGATTCTACTGAAAAATGGTTATTCCATGGTACTAGAAATACTGATCCATCCGTGATTTATAAAGGTAGTACTTTAATAAAATTTATAGTACATGAGGAATATATTTATTTTAATTAATAATTTTAGGAAGTGAAGAAGGTTTTGACTTCAGAGTATGTGCAGGAGGTATGTATGGTAGAGGTACTTATTTCCATGATATGGCAAGCTATTCTTACGGTTTCGGTCATAATAAAGGAGGCAAGATCTAATTATTTTGTGCGAAAGTTTTAATTGGTAAATGCTATCCAACTCCTCCTAATGGCTAAATGACTGCTCCTCCTTTTATTCCTGGTTCCAAGAGTATTAGATATGACTCTATTCGCTCAAACAATGCAATTGGATAAAATGAATACGTAATTTTTAATAACAGTAAAGCCTATCCTTATTACCTGCTCACATTAACTAATAATGGTGCTGCTAATAATGGTTTTGGAGGTAAAGGATTATTTGGATTTGGTCGTGTAAATAATAATTATGCTTAGAGTGATGAAGATGAGGAAGAAGATTTGGATTATGACAGCGAAGAGGAGGATTACTGATAAAAATGGAGAGAATTAGTATGATTTCTTTTTGGCTACAGTAACTAAGAATAATTTATAAAAATAATTGCGAATTCTTTTAAGATAATGTAAAGAATTTGCTTGCTATATATACTTACTAAATAAAATTTAATAAAATTGAATATTTTAATTTATTAATTAACTAATTAATTGTACTTCATTATATCTAAATGTTTATAACCTTATATTATATTCAAACTATATGACTTTTCCTTTTTTTGTGGGTAAAATTTACCCATTATTAATTTAATGTTTCTTCCAAGATCCTTCTATTCTTTTTGCTTAATCATCAAATAATATATGCATAATAAATCATGCTAATTTGGGATCATCAAAGCCTATAAACAAAGATTCTCCATAAATCATATTCTCAAATTATATTAAATCCCATCTAAATATTATTGAACTTTAAGTATTGATACATAATACGGAAATGCAATACCAAAATCAAGCCAAAGAACTTGCTAAGCAATATCAAAGTTCAGTTAAAGAATAAGTTAAGCAACAGCCACTCGCACGAGTAGGTAGACCAGCTCCTTAATTCTGCACTATGGCTTATGATTAAGGAATATTTAAGCAAATTAGATTAGATGATTATGTAGGATAATATGTTCTTTTATTTTTCTACCCTTTCGATTTCACTTTTGTTTGCCCTACTGAAATCGTATCATTCTCCGAAGCCAACCCAAATTTTAAAAAAATTAACTGCTAAGTTTTAGGATGTTCAATTGATTCTCATTTCGTGCATGCTGAATGGGTGAAGACACCAAAAAAGAAGGGTAGATTTTTTAATGGAATTCTTTTGAATATTTATGTATTAAATAATAATTAATTATAATATTTAGGAGGATTAGGTAGTATAAACATTCCATTGCTTGCAGATGTAAGCAAGTAATTAGTAAGAGAATATGGCGTAATGATTGAAGATGGAGATGATAAAGGGGCAGCATATAGAGGAACATTTATTATTGATACCAAAGGTATAATCAGACATATGTCAATTAATGATTTACCAGTTGGTAGAAATATAGATGAGTATTTAAGATTAGTATAAGCCTTTTAATTTACTGACGAGCACGGAGAAGTATGCCCAGCAAAATGGAAACCAGGAAAAAATGGAATTGTTCCTAACTTCCAATCTGAAAAATTGAAGGAATATTGGGAGAAGGAGCTTGATAAGAAAGAATGAAAGAAGAATAACCTTTCATTGAAACTGTATATATTTTACTTCTACCTTGTATAAATAATGATGATAAAATTTAACCTTAATTTCTATTAATCAATAAATGAATAAATAAATAAACCAATTTAGTCTAGCACTATCAACTTATGTATATTTATGTAAACCCTTGTCTATAAGTATTAAAATTAAAACTCATTTTATGGGAATAATAAATCTATTAAGATAATAATTGACAGATTACCTATTTATATAGAATTTTATTATGAGCACTAACTATTTACTTCTCAGAATATCATTGAATTAATTGAAATCTATCTGGGGATTATTTAATATATTATATTTTTTCAGGTGGTAAACGATTTTTTAATTTGATTCTAAAAATACTAAAAATAAAAAAATAAATAATAAATTGAATTAATTAGTGAGAAAAGATTTATAGATTATTGATAAACATTAGAAATATAAATATAAAATGCTGATCGGGAAACAAGGGAAGGGTAAAGAATTAATAGTATTAATTTTATTTAATTGATTAAATGTCATTCGAAGTTACTTTTTATAAATTTTAATTTTTTAAGAAAGAAAGGGAGGAAACTATCACTCACTCATTGATTTATCAACTCTCTAAAATATTACGGATTTTGGTAAATCTTTTATTATTTGAAAATCTTTATTATTCTTCTTATTGCATCATTTAGTTGTTTGAATGAGGGATATCATAGATTGATTCCTACCCATTTTCAGGTTATTATGCTATTAATTATTATTATGGCTGAGAGTTTGCATTTGTTAATGATAATCTAGATACACGTTTTCTTTTAGGTGATTATTCGGGAGAGACATTTGTTTAATCGACGAATGTTTCTAAATTATTGATGCTTCCTTCTCTTCTTAACTGAGATACTTATGACATTTTATTTCTTTTTAATCTTTGTGATTGAAGAGGACTGAAATTTGTTTCGTCATCTTCATCTTCAGCTGGCAACTCTTCTACTGCCAAAGAAGTAATTTTTTATCTATTAGCTAATCTTTTCTTAGCTTAGGATGAAGGAGATGCATCTTGGTTGTTTTCTTCTTATTAATCAAAATTAGCTACTTTAACACGATTTCTTCTATCCTTAAGCTATTTAATGTATTAGTAAATACCAATGAAGAAATCAACCAGAATACCAATGGCATGCCATCCAATAACAAAGGCAATTAATCCAATGGCAATCCATCCTAATCTAATGCGATCTGATTCAGCTTCTGACTTAGAATCTTCAACTAGGAGACCAATAATGATTTAAATTGAAATAAGTAAGATTTCAGATGCGGCATTCTTAAAGTTCTCATATTTACTTTCAAAAGGTTAAATGACCAAGTAATAGGCTGCTACTATAATATTCATAAAAGAGATTAAAGCTAATTGAGCATAGCTATATTCGTACATGTACACAATGATCAAAGAGAATAAGATCTTGCGGAAGTACAAGATAGCCATATTGTATTTAGATAACTTGACAACCAATTATTATCTCCATCCCAATTCCTAAGGATGAATTTATGATTAAGATTGAGTCATACCAACTGAAGGGAATAAGTTGTTTGTTTAGGGGGGAGTGTTTTATTCTTCATCTTTATCTTTAAGGAGAGAATCCTTTGAGCTGAAGAGTTTCAATCCAGATATTAAAGATGAGTATTTAACTCTAGTATATTTATCATCTTTAATGTTTGGATTATTATAAATAAGATAAAAGACAAGGAAAGGGATAACAAAGCAAACTAAAGCCCAGAGTGAGAAGAAGAAATAATTAAAACCACATGAAGAATCACCACAGTCGTAAATATAAAACTGTAGCAAAACACCAATCAAAATATAAATGTAAACAGTCCAAATGGCATCAAAGATTCCACCAAACTCCCATGTTTCATTACAAGCTCTTTTACAATATGACTAGACATATTTTATATCAATACCTGAGAATATTTTAGCAACGACATAGATACCCATAATGATAAGATAAACACTAATACTCTAACCAGAGTTATTCAAAAAATAAGAATCTGTTTACTGTTACATAAATTGAGGAGGAGCTTATTAAGTGTAACCTGCCCCAACTAATTCAGCGAAGAAATTAGGAATGAAAGCCATTTAGAAGTTCTTAAAGATATCATAGAATTAGAAAATATTAATAGGGAAACGGACATTAATGAAAAGTAAGTAATAAAGGAAGGCTGTGAGATCAATTGTGTTTATCAAAACATAAAAATTTCCCAAGAAAGCAATAGGAATTAAGGATCCAACTACTGTTTTGCTGACAGCTGTGCCAGCACTATTTAAATTTTAAGCTGCTTATCTATCAGAAGCAGATACCTAAACAAATGGATCTAAAGGTTATTCTAAAGAGGTTTATTTTATTAAATTCTATTTCAAAAATGTAGTGTCTGAAATAGTAATAGAAACATCCTCATTTTTAACATCGCCATTACAAATAATATCAACTATGATGGTATTTTTATCCTTCTATCCCTTATATTTGTAAGTAAAATTTTAGAAATTAGTAATCTAAATCTTCAAATTTTTATCTTCTAAATCGGTTGTAACCAATTCATTCTCAAATACAAACGAGAAAGTGTATCCGGTTTCTGTAACTTTCTAAACAAGCTTGAATGTATTATCAGTATAAGGTAACTTAACGCAGCTATTAGTTGTAGCATCAAACTTCATTCCTGGAGTACAGTAAGTGCATGTTTCCTTCACTGAGCAGCCAATACAATTATCAAACATGCATCTGCACTAGAAGGTTTAGTAATTATTGTCTTTTAATACAATAGCAAGAGTGTCTTTGGGACATTTGTAAGTAGTTTAAACATCAGTTTAAGATGATTTTATTTTAATCAACTCACCAGTTTATCTATTTTCGAAATAACCAACTGAGCTATATTGGACACAAAAACCATTTTCTGAGTACTCATCTTTATTATAAATAAATGTAACAAATTATTAGTGTGCTGGAGAAAAAGAAAAAAAATGTAATCTTATCTGAAAGATTATTTTATTAGTAATTAAAATTTTGTAAACTATTAAGTTTATTGATTTTTGATTAGTACATCTTATATTTAAATTAATGAATGAGATAAATTTATTCACTCCCTAATCAATTTCTGATCATTCAAGTTAATCCATATTAAGAAGAGATTCTGGTAAAAGATAGGAGTAATCAATCATAAATATTTTCTTTTATATGAGATAATAGATTTGATTATCTTTTGATGAAATGAGTAAATTTAAACCCACAAATTTTCTCAAGCCAATTTAAAATTAAATTTCTAACTCATTTAATATAATCCAATTCAATTGGCACGTTACCATAATTACAATAAATTCTGATTTATTCCTACAAAAATTATCAATTAAAAATAAAGGTATTACTAGATTTGCAAGTTGTAGAAGGAATGGGAGTGTTAGCATCGCATGTCTTAGAAGAATTAAGGGCGAATCCTTGATTACATTTCAAACAAACTTCTTAGCTACCATATTTAGCACAAGAGAAGCAATTTGCAGTTGTGCAAACTCCAACTTATTCGCAGACAGTAGGTCCAGAAGGAAATTCATATTTAGAGTATCCGCTCAAGCAAGTACTGCAAGATTAATTGTTCAAGCACTTAGAACAGTTAGGAGTACAATTTTTAGTAATTTAAATAGATCTCAAGTAAACAAGATTTGAGTTTAATTCATTAAACTTAACTATAAGATCAGTTCCTGTAGGTAATTGCTGCTCTAAAGTAAGAGAAGTTGTGTAGATAGTAGTTTTTGTACGGCTACATACAATTTAAGGAGGATCTTCATACATACTTTTAGTTGAAACGGTAACAAATTAGCCAGAAACTAATCCATTAATATCAATAGATAACTTCTTACTATCACTTGGATTAATATAAGATACATCAACTTGAATATAGGAATAAGGCTCTGTGTATGAAGCTAAAGGAAAGGTGAATACTGCACCAAGCCCTCCAATAATATCTAGCAAAGACAATTTATCATTATTATCATATTCATTCATATGGCATGTCTATTCACAATTCATGTTATAAGGACTCCCATTTATAAAAGTGACATTACTTTCGATTCCTTCTAGACAAAATTATTTCTTTTGGAAATTCCTATCTAAAATTACTTCCACTGCGAAAATACCTATATTATTTGATTAAAATTTTCAAAATAAACTCCTTTTATAAGCGAAGAAATGTAGGTTTACCATTTATAATGAAAAAAATAAATAAGAGTTAAAGTTTATTCATTAACTTTGAGGGAAAGAAAGGTTGAAGAAAATTTTTAGTTAGAGTATTTCTCCCTTTGCGTTGTAACAAGATAATATGTTAAACCTTTTAGTAGCTGGGCAGATTTTAAAGAGGTATTTATTTTATTAAGTTATTAATTATTATAGTTTTAATTTTTTCTTAACACATATTTAATAATGAATCTTTTTGTGTGTTTAAAGGGTTTTCATTGAGGAAATTCAGATTAAACTAAGGATTCTCAGATTGCAATTCAATGGCTATTTAATTAGGAAATAATTTACTTGGTTGGGGAATTAATAATGCTTTACTTGATGTTTTTCAAAAATTAGATAGCAATTAATTTTGAAAATAAAGGCCACCACAAGAAAGGTATGTATTTTTATCTCGTCTAATTGGCTTATGTTTGATTAAATTACAATGGTATTCTATTAATGCAATCAAAAATTTACTAATAATTATTAAAAAGTAACCAATAATTCTCCACTTTTTTATAGTCACGATTCATGTACAAAACTTTATTAAATTGTTTCTTTTTTAAGAGGATTTTCTTTTTTTAAAATAGTAAATTCAACAAAAACAAATTCTAAATTGCTTAGCATCTTTTATTCTCTTTATTTCAAGAATATTTTAAATCGAAATTACTCATTTTGCTTTAGTAAAATCGATAAGGTTAAAGTTAAAAAAATACAAATCCTATTGATTGTGTTTAAAATTAATTACTACCTTATTATTTACCAAAAATAATAGTGGTTATCAATTTACTAGGAAAGAAATTTAAGTCAATTAATATCTTCTTTTGATTTTATTTAATCTTTACTTCAAACCTAAGCAAATTCTTTTAAAATGCCATGGTTAATCTTTATTTTTTCCAGACTAAAATATTCTTCTTAATTTAAGTTATCAATCACGCCATCATTTGATTTAATAAAAAACCAAATTTTATTTTCTCCAAAAATTTGTAATTTGGGTTATATTTCATAATTTTAAAAATTGTTATTTACCAATTTAGAATTACAAACCACCAATAAATATTGATTTTTATTTTTGAAATCCAAAAAGAAGATCTCAGTTAGAGGTTACGATGTAAGAATCTGTAAAAGTTACAAAATAAATAAGAGAAGATTACTAAAATAAAAATTTAAAAGGAAGAAATAGTTTATAAGAACTTATTTTGTAAGAAAATATAGATTTTAATAAAAAATTAAAAATAGGTTCAAAGCTTACAGATTAAAGATTTTAAAGGAATTTATATTGTCTAATAGCTTTCTAATAAGATTAATTTGTGCTATATTATGAAAAATTTGGTAGTATAAATATTAGAGGAACATATTAGATTAAGCAATGGATTAATATTTATTTATGATTAAAATAAAATTTGATATTGTTTTTACTTTATTTTCTTTATAAAAAGGGAATTATTATTCTTCCCTTCTCTTCAAGGTAAGTAAATCAGTTGATAAGAATTGAAAAAATTAATTTTTTTTTGACTCACTAATATAAAATAGCTTACTTTTGAATACCTTTGATGAAAATCATAAATAAATAAACAAATAATTTATTTGAATAATGTAAGCAATTGTAAATACTAACATCAAAAAAGAATATGATACTTTTCTTTAATTTTAACTAATTTATTTATTATTTTATTCTTAAATATAATAGTTTAAATATCCAAATTTCCTTAGCTTTTTCTACTAAAGTCTAGTTTTTTAAAGAAATATAATTATTTATCAAATTCTTAACAAAAAAATTAAAAATTTTTATTTCATTTATCATTCAGCTCGGGTAGCTCAGTTGGTTAGAGCGTGGGTCTAATAAACCCAAGGTCGAGGGTTCAATCCCCTCCCGGAGCAATTTTTCATCTATTTTTAAATAGATATTTTATGAGTTAAAAAAAAACAAGATAAAAATTGCTCCGGGAGGGGATTGAACCCTCGACCTTGGGTTTATTAGACCCACGCTCTAACCAACTGAGCTACCCGAGCATTATATGAGAGAATATAAGATTAATAATAGTTTTTCATTAACTTTACTATTTTGAAATTTATTTATTTTTTAAAAAAGTTATTAGAAATTTTATCTAAAATATCGATCAGCTCGGGTAGCTCAGTTGGTTAGAGCGTGGGTCTAATAAACCCAAGGTCGAGGGTTCAATCCCCTCCCGGAGCAGTTTTTTATTATAGTAAAAATTCACTTTTATGAAATCTAATCAATTTTATGAGCATATGATTTTATTATCTACTAATTAAGTTTAAAAAGTTTAGGCTAAAAGATGATATCTGTTAATTAATGATTTATTTTCAATATTATTAGTAAAAGAGAACTTAAAAAATCTTTAAATTTTTTTAATAGTTTTATCTATCATTAATAAAGTAATATCTTTTTATCACTTTCTAGTAACTTACTTTTTTATCTATAAAAATCTAGACAATAAAGCTTATTTTCAATTATTTATAAAAATCATCTTGTATACATACAGCATAAATACGTAATGGATTAAACTTATATAACTTAATAAAGTCTATCATTCTCAAAAATATATAAAATAGAATTGATAATCAGAAATTAAGAAGACATTCCAATCATAAATTTATACGAATGATTAAAAAACTTATATAGTTTGAAGAGAAATTAAATTTTATTCTAAATTACAGGCTTTTTATATATTAGATGTAAATTTCAATAAATTATTATTTTATAAGAATATTTTTCATATAAAAATCATATTAAATTATTCTATTTATTAATATTTACAACTTATTTTTTAAAATTAAATAACATCATATTTAGAAATATAAAATATTTGTTTTGATAATATGAAATGCTCGGGTAGCTCAGTTGGTTAGAGCGTGGGTCTAATAAACCCAAGGTCGAGGGTTCAATCCCCTCCCGGAGCAATTTTTGATTTCTTTTTAATTTTAATAATAATCTATACTCTAACACAACATATTTTAATATCTAATATTTGAGATTTTTATTTAGTTATGTAAACTTTTCATTATGACATATTAAAAATGATTGAATATTATTCCAACCAAGTTTGAATATCTAACTTGATTGAACAGATCTATCATTCAATGCTCGGGTAGCTCAGTTGGTTAGAGCGTGGGTCTAATAAACCCAAGGTCGAGGGTTCAATCCCCTCCCGGAGCAATTTTTATTTTTTGATCAACTTAAATTAAATCTACAAAATATTTCTTAAAAATTGTAATAAATATAGATTTAGTTTACTTGATAAAGTTTCTATCTTTATTTTAATTTTTAAAGTAATTTAGAAATACAATAAACAAAGATGATTTAGTTAAATTTTGAAACTGATCTTTTTTAATTAAATATTTTATTGATCATTTAAAAAATCCAAAGTATTAATCTAAAATCTGGAGATTATCATAGTAAATGTTGTCATATATTTTAAATCAATTGGAATCTTATAGAAAGAAGGTGATAGATGGACATTCACTTTAGGTACATTTAATAATTTTGTTATAAGATTAAAAAAACAAAGAATGTCCACAAAATCCAAATAATAATATATATAGTATCATTCGAATAAATAAAAGTGGTGATTAGACGCCAAAAATTGATTGGATTTTTAATTTATTCTTAACGATATTATCCAAAAAAAAAAAATCAAAAATTTATAAATCTTATTTGATGGAATTGGAGATAGGATGCCAATAGAATTCAAATTTTTACTCAAAAATTGAGGATTCAATAAGGGAAAAAAGCAATGTATTTATATACATGAGTTTTTAATCAAAAGAATTTGATTTATTATTTTGATTGTTTGGTTGTTTTGTGCATTTATTAAGGCAAAGGTTTGTTATTCCGCCTAACAAAATTGAATGATTGCATGGATATTAAAAAAAGAAATATTAAAATTAAAGAAATCAAAAAAGGAACAATAAAATTAAATAAAGGAGGTGGAGTAAGTGCGAGTTAATAAAATCAAGAGAGTCCTCCAATAAAAGTTAAGAACAGTAGCAACATCCATTTTATTTAAATTAGCAATCCTCTCATAATAGCAATGAGTCATTTTAGAAACAGATCCTTTAAGGTAGCTGCTCATAAAACTCCATCAAAGGTAAGAAATTTTATAAATTTTTTTCTGTTGATTCCCTTAGTTGTTGTTGCATTTTGATTTTACAAAAATTAAAAATCAGATAACTAACCATTTCTTTTACTAAAATAAAATAGTATGAGATAGATGAAGACCCAAACAAAGGGTAGGATTAGAATAGAGTTAGTAGATTTAGTAAAGCAAATTTCATGAGTCCTTCACCAAAGAAGTAAAGAGTGTTCAAATCACCTGAAAAATCTAAAGTAGATTATTGATTGATATGTCTTATAATTATTAAAAAGAAAAAAAATTATTGAAAGTTTGTTAATAATGATCACTCTAGGATTTATAAAAATTATTAAAATTATAACAATAGCCTTTTAAAAAGTATGATTTGACAAAGATATCACCTGCTCCATAGAAATACATTGGACCAAAGAAATACAAAGAATTTTGGATGCCATAGATTTTAGAAGAGAGTGTAAGTTAATTAATTATTAAAAAAGATATAAAAAGGAATGAAATCATAATAATAAATTCAATGTTCTTCAAATAAATAATAATTCAATTTTAAATGAATTAATTTGTAGGGAATTGATTTTGAATCTTGCATAGCTGAAAACTGTTATCTCCCATTAAAGACTTTTAATAGTACTGATTATGACTTTTACTCTAATGAAGAAATGGAACAAAAGCTTTTAATGTAGGGTACAATGAGGGCATAGGTAATATAGTTTTGTATAATAACTAAAGGTGAATATTAAGCAATATGTAATAATCATAAATATAGGCTATTATTTCTAGAGAAGATAAAAAGTTTGAATGGGAAGAAGTTTTAGTTATAGGGTATGAAAGGGAGAAAGAATTATTTACTATTGAAACATAAGATAAGTTAAATTTCTACTTAAATCGTATTGAATTAATATTTGTAGATGAAGAGGATCCATTTTAATATACTTAAAAGTTAATTAATGCATGGAATTTGAGAACTTTTATGGATTCTATTTTGAAATATAATTTTTATTTGGATAATATGCCTTGTCACGATATGGAATACATAGATGAATAGACTGAAAAGAATATTTTAACCCTTGTTTTTAATAGATCTATCCTTCAACAAGGGGATGTCACACAGCTCTTAGATGAAGTTAATAATATCTATGTCAGAACTATGAACAAACTAGTCTTTAATAAATATTTAGCTACTAATTCGAGTGATATTTTCCCTACTCCTCTAGTTTTACCTCCCGTAGAAACAAAATTAGTAACTGTTTTATTATAAATTAGTAAATACTTTTATTAATTATTTAAATTAAATGTATTAGATTCCTATTTTTGGTAAGCTTGAGTTGGAAAGATTAAAAGGAACTAAAGAATTAGTCGTTTATGAGAGTGGTGTTACATAAAGATTTAAAGCAAAAGTATTTGAAGAAATTAGAAAGGATTTTGCAAACCATTCAATTTATAGTATTAAAGAAGTAATTTCTTGTTTAGCCAAACTAGAAAATGAATGTCTTCAAATCGAAAAGGAAGAAATCTTTGTTTATTTCTTTGATAGATCATAAGAAGTTAATGAATTTAAGATAGCATAAGATTCCCATATAGAAAGGAAGTAAGAATATATCTGCACTAAATGGCCATCAAAAATTGAAGATATTTTTGAAAAAGGTCTTTAAATTTCAAAGAATAAAAGTAAAATTGTTGATGATGATAAATTAGAAAGAGTTATGGCTCTTGTTAGATATAAAATGCAAGATATCATTTACAAAATATGCAACTTTTCATTTAACAAGCTCTACGAATTCCTCTTTTCATTCGTTCCAGATGAAGGTAATTGAGTTAATTATTTTTCCTAACTGCAAAATAATTAAAAATTTAAATAAAAAAGTTAAAATTATTAATTCTGGAGATGTTCAAAATATTTATGATCAAAAGAGTAATACCCTTCATACTTCTCCTAGGAATATAACTTCTGAAAGTTAAAATGGAGGTTCTACCACTTCTTTAGTTGATTATGCAGAAAAACCCAAAAAGGAATTTGCTCTTTTCAAAATTGCAGTAATTAGCAAAGATGAGTCATTCTAATATTCCTATGATTCTAAATTCTTTTTAGATTTATTATAATCCTACTTTAAAAATGCACTTGAAAAGGTTTAAAAAATTGGAGGTAATATTTTTTATCAAATAATACTCTAAATTTTATGAAATATTTTTAATAAAATAGACATCGAATTCAAGTTAAACTCAAATTTCTAATTTGTTCATAAAACTAAGCAATATATTAAGGCTCCCTAACTCCCAAATTCAGAACCTAGAAGAGCTAACTTGAATGATACAGGTGATAATAGAATTGATGATGAGAATCTATGGGTTTGGGATCTTTGGGTAGACTTTACATAATTAATTAAGAAATGCACTGAACCATTAAATGAATATCTTACTCATTTCAAAAAGTTTGAGAATATTTTAAGGATGAATCCTGACACTTATTCAAAGGAATTTGAAGGTAGTGAAGAAAATCCTAGAGATGTTTAAGAAATTAGAGAAGAAATCATTTAAACTTAAATTAAAGAAGAGGAAACAAAGAAGTTATTACCAGAATCAATGAAAGTTTCTATTTTCGAAATCGATCTTAAGATTATCAGTAATATTTTGTCTGGTAAATACAAGAAATTAGGAAGTAACTTAAAAGATATCATCTCCAATAGGGCTAAGAAATTAACAAACAATATAATTAATGAATTTTATGAGATGCATGTCACGATCAACAAGCAACCTTCTAACATTGAAGAACTTACTGATATTTAGAATTTTATTAATAACATTCCAAGTAAATATAATGACTATTAAATTATTATTTTTCAATAATTTTGTAATTTAAATTAGATGAAATGGAAAAAAAGAAAGTAGAAATTGAGAGAATCTTAGAAATTTATGATATTCTTGACGAATTCATGTATAAATTAGAGAGAGATGTCATTAAGGGAAAGTAAGAAATGCAATTTCTTCCAAAGAAAACATTGTAAATGTTAGAAAAGAGAGGAAATATTCTTGAAGACATGAAATCTAATTTCTTAAGAGATCAATAAAAAGATTAAGATCTCTTTAGAAAATCGATTGAAGCTGCTTAAAAGAAGATTATGACATTCCACAGTTACACCAATATTAATTAGCATGAAGAAGTATCTTAAAAGGCAACAGAGTTGTTTAATGAGCTTAACAAAATGATTGAATCTTCTCGTAAATTTAATACAAGAGAGTAGTTATTTGGATAGTAAATGACAGATTATTCTAAGATTTTGTAAATGCAAAAAGTAATCCTTAAAATTAATAATTATTTTGATTGATTTTAAATTTTAAATTTAAAAAACAGGATTTCACACCTTATTATAATTTATGGACAATTTCTAGTAAATGGTTTGAAAATATTCAAGTTTGGCTCTATAGTAGTTGGGATAAGTTAGATGCACCCTTTTGCGAAAAATTCGTTGAAGATGGTTTTAGAACTTTAGGTTAAACAATCAGATTCTTTAAAGAGAAGAATCTCTCAGCAGTTCAAAAGATTGCAGAAAAAGTTAAAAAAGAATTTGATGATTTCCGTCCTAAAGTGCCTTTGATGGTTGCTCTTAAGAAATAGGGCATGAAAGATGTAAATTCATTTCAATAATATTGAAAGTTATTTTATTAAAATATATTTATAATTTATAATAGAGACATTGGGATGCTATTACCAATAAAGTAGGATTTGAAGTTAGACCAGATAACAGTTTTAATTTTTAAAAAGCATTAGAAATGGGATTAATGACTCATATCGATCACTGTGTTGAAATAGGTGAACAAGCAGCAAAAGAATATACTATTGAAGAAATGTTAATTACAATGAAATCTAAATGGGCAACTGTTGAGTTTGACTTAATGCCTTACAAGAATTAAAATATTATTAGAGTAAAGTTCTTTTATTTAAAACAATATAATAAATAAGGTATAATTTATTATAGGGCTCAGATGAAATCTAAGCACTCCTTGATGAGCATTTAGTTAATACTTAGGCTATGCAATTTTCTCCTTACAAAAAACCTTTCGAAGAAGAAATTATTGAATGGAACAATTAATTAAAATTGATGAGTGATATCCTCGAAGAATGGATTAAGGTGTAATTACAATGGATGTATCTTCAGCCTATTTTTGATAGTAAGGACATTGCCAAGCAATTACCTCATGAAACTAGAAAGTTTAAGCAAGTTGATGATATTTGGAAAAGAGCTATGATTCAAGCAAGAGACAAGAAGCTTGTCCTTAAAGTTTGCAGTGAACCAAATTTACTTGAGAATCTCAGAAATGCTAATGAAAAATTTGAATAGATCCAAAAAGAACTTAATAATTATTTAGAAAAGAAAAGAGAAAAATTTGCTCGTTTCTATTTCTTGTCTAATGATGACTTGCTAGAAATTCTCTCTCAAACAAAAGAACCTACAGCAGTTTAACCTCATTTAAAGAAAGTATTCGAAAATATTCATCAGATAGAATTCGATGATCAAAAGATTATCCATGCTATGTTTTCTGCTGAAAAAGAAAAAATTAATTTTGTTAAGCCTATTAATCCAAACAACAAGAATGTTGAAGAATGGATGGGAGAAGTAGAAAATATGATGAAAGGATCTGTTCGTTATGAGCTCTTTTAATCCTTCTAAAAGTATCAAGATACACCTAGAACTCGTTGGGTTATTTCCCATCCTGGTTAATGTGTCCTAAATGGTTCTTAAATGATATGGACTATTGAAGTTGAATAATCTATGAAGTAGAACACAGTTAAGAAATATTGGGATGTTCTGACATCTTAAGTAAGATTTTTATATAAATTTGTAAATAACTATATTCAATTTTTCATTAATTAATAGCTCAACGATCTTGTAGATTTGGTTAGAACTAAATTAACAAAATAATAAATGGTTACTATTAATGCTTTAATTGTCATTGATGTGCATGCAAAGGATGTCACAGAAATTCTTTGGAAAAATGAAATTACTGATATTAGTGCCTTTGAATGGATTTCTTAACTTAGATATTATTGGGAAAAAGAAAATTGTATGGTTAAATGTATTTAAACTTCTTTCCCTTATGGTTATGAATATTTAGGTAATACTTTGAGATTGGTTATTACTCCTCTTACTGATAAATGTTATATGACTTTGATGGGTGCCTTAAAATTAAACTTAGGAGGTGCACCCGCTGGACCTGCTGGTACTGGTAAGACTGAGTCAACAAAAGATCTAGCCAAAGCTCTTGCAAAGTAGTGTGTAGTATTTAACTGTTCTGACAGTATGGATTACATTATGCTTGGTAAATTCTTTAAAGGTTTGGCAAGTGCTGGTGCTTGGTGCTGTTTTGATGAGTTCAATCGTATTAATATAGAAGTACTTTCAGTTATTGCTTAATAATTATTGATTCTCTTTGGTGAAAAGGCTAAGGGATCTTCTTAATGCGAATTTGAAGGAAGTATGATCAAGATTTAGCCTACTTTCTGTGTTTTCATTACTATGAATCCTGGTTATGCAGGTCGTACAGAGTTACCTGATAATTTAAAAGCACTTTTCCGTGCAGTAGCAATGATGGTTCCCGATTATGCTATGATTGGTGAAATTATGCTTTATAGTTTTGGTTTTAAATAGGGTAGAGATTTGGCAAAGAAGATGGTAGCTACATTCAAATTATCATCTGAATAATTGTCTTCTCAAGACCACTATGATTATGGTATGAGAGCAGTTAGAAGTGTCATCAATGCCGCAGGTCTATTAAAAGCTGCTGAACCAGATATGAATGAAGAGCAACTCTTACTCAGAGCTCTTAGGGATGTCAATGTTCCTAAGTTCCTTAAAGATGATCTTCCTCTTTTTGAAAATATTATTTTAGATCTGTTCCCTGGTGTAGATAAACCAGTTATTAACTATGGTGAATTACTCGATGCTATGGGTAAATAAAGTAAAGTTTTAGGTCTATAACCTGTTAAACCTTTCTTAGATAAAGTCATTCAACTCTATGATACTATTCAAGTTAGACATGGTCTCATGCTTGTTGGTCCAACTGGAGGTGGTAAAACTTCTAACTATAGAGTTCTTTAAAAAGCTATGACTTCTTTAGAAAAGAAGGGCTAAGCAAGAGTTAACACTCACATAATGAATCCTAAGTCAATTACTATGGGTTAGCTTTATGGTCAATTTAATGATGCTACACATGAATGGTCAGATGGTATCCTCGCTTACATAATTAGAGAAACTGTGAAAGATTAATCATCCGATAAGCACTGGATTGTTTTTGATGGTCCAGTTGATGCCATTTGGATTGAGTCTATGAATACAGTACTAGATGATAATAAAAAGCTTTGTTTAAATAGGTATTTATTTTCTATTATATTAATCTTTATTAATCTAAATAATATATTAATTTAAAAGTGGTCAAATTCTCACTTTAACTCCTTAAATGACTATGATGTTCGAAGTAGAGGATTTAGCTGTTGCTTCTCCTGCTACAGTTAGTCGTTGCGGTATGGTTTACATGGAGCCAAGCACTATGGGTTTAACTCCTCTTGTAAATAGTTGGATGGATTTCAGAATTACTGAATCTTTCCGTTAAAATAAGAATTTTGTTCCAAAGTTACAATCCCTCTTTGAAGAATATTTAGAAAGTAGTCTTGATTTCGTACGTAAGAATTGTGTCGAAATAGTAGATTCTATGAACAATAATCTAGCTTAATCCCTTATGCGTAATATGAATTGCTTCTTAGCCAATTATGTTGATACTGATTTCAAGAAAATAGCTCCTGAAGATATTGAAAAACTCTTTGACCAACTTGATAAATTATTCATTTTCAGTCTTATTTGGTCAGTTGGTTGCACTATCACTTATGAAGGAAGAGTTAAGTTTGATTAATGTTTGAGAAAACTTATGAAATAAAATCAATGCTCTTTCTCTTTCCCTGAAGAAGGTTTAGTTTATGACTACTAATATATTGAGAAACTAGGTGAATTCTAGCACTGGAAAGAAAATTACAAAGATTTTGCAATTAATGATAAGCTTGGTTATCATGAAATTATGATTCCTACTGCTGATTCAACAAGAAATATGTACTTCACAAAGATTCATTTGACTCTTGGTTAACATGTTATGTCTCCTGGACCTACTGGTACAGGTAAGAGTTTGAATCTCTTCTAATTGCTTGGGTCATAAATGGATGAACAATTCCAATATATTGCTCTTGCATTTAGTGCTTAAACTAGTGCTAATTAAACTTAAGATACAATTGATAGCAAAATGGATAAAAGAAGAAAAGGTTACTATGGTCCACCTATTGGTAAGAAGTGTATTATTTTTATTGATGATCTTAATATGCCTAAGAAAGAAACTTATGGTGCTCAACCCCCTATAGAACTTATCCGTTAATTTATTGATCATAGAGGTTGGTACAATAGAAAAGATCTCCAATTCATGAAACTTGAGGATATTATTCTTTTAACAGCTATGGGTCCTCCAGGCGGTGGTCGTACCTTTATTACTAATAGATTTGTAAGACACTTTAATATTCTTGCTTATACAGAACTTGACGAAGGAACTATCAAACAAATCTTTGGAACTATGTCATCCTTCTTCCTACGTAAATTACATATAAAATTATTTTTATTTTATTAAATCCATTTAATTAATTATCTATTAGATAAGTTTGAAGAGCCTATTAAAAAATGTATCCAATTAATTGTAGATACCTCATATAATGTCTATCAAAGAGTAAGAGAAGAATTACTACCTACTCCTTCTAAGTCTCACTATACTTTTAACTTGAGAGATATTAATAAAGTAAAAAAATCTATAAACCTCCTTCAATAACATTTTAATTAATTTCATTTATAAAACTAGGTTTTCTAAGGAGTTTGTAATGCTTCATCTAGACATGTTACAGAGTGTGCTCAACTTGTTAGACTTTGGTATCATGAAAATATGAGAGTATATCATGATCGTTTAACAACAGAAGAAGACAGATAATACTTGAAAACTCTACTGATAGGGTATTTTGAGCAATTTGGATTGGCCTAAAAGGATGTTTTAGACATGGAAAGAATTATATTTGGAGATTTTATATAAGGAAGAGAATCAGATTAACGTCCTTATCAATAAGTAATATTTTTCTATTTTTTATTATTTTCTAAAATTGATTAATTAAATAGGTTACTGATTTAAATGAATTGCTTACAAAAATGAATGATTTCTAAGATGAATATAATAATGAAGTAGGTGTTCACTCTAAAAAGGCTATGAAATTAGTTATGTTCTTGGACGCTTGCGAACATATATCTAGAGTTGCTCGTATTATACGCTAGCCTCTAGGTAATGCTCTCTTACTAGGTGTTGGTGGTTCTGGTCGTTAGTCACTTTCAAAAATGGCTACTTTCATCTGCAATTATAAACTCTTCCAAATAGAAGTTATTAAGAATTATTCTATGAAGAATTGGAGAGAAGATATTAAAGAAGTTCTAAAGATTGCAGGTATTGAGAATCTACCAGTCACTTTCCTTTTCGTTGATACTCAAATTATCAATGAATAAATGTGTGAAGATTTGAATTCTATTTTGAATTCTGGTGATGTCACAAATATCTATAATGATAAAGATATGGAAGAGATTAGTAAAAGATTAATTCAACTATATTAATATATTTAACTTTTTATATATTTAAAATAGTGGATGCCTGTAAGGGTGAGTGTATTAAAAAGAATCTTCAACCAAATAAAATGAATGTCTTTACTTAATATCTAGCTAGAGTTAAGAATAATATCCATCTAGTTATTGCTATGTCTCCTTTGGGTGAAGCTTTCACTACTCGTCTTAGAAGGTATTGAATTAATTATTTAAGGTGTATACTTAATTAAATATTATTTATAGATTCCCTTCATTTGTTAGTTGCTCTACTATAGATTGGTTCACTGAATGGCCAGAAGAAGCTCTTATTGGCGTGGGTTTAGGTGCATTAAGAGAAGTTGAAGCTGAGCTTGGTATTGAAGAATAAGCCGAATCTCTTGTTGATATGTTTAAGATAATTCACAAGAGCGTAGAAAAGATCAGTATCAAATACTTAAATGAATTAAGAAGACACAATTATGTTACTCCTACTTCATATTTAGAATTGTTACAAATGTACAAACAGATTTTGAAAGAAAAGAAAACTAAATAGAAAAATGCCATTCTCAGATTATAAAATGGTCTTGATAAGTTACTTGCCGCTAACACTGCAACAGTTGAACTTCAAGTTAAATTAGGAGATATGTAGCCTCTGCTAGAAAAAGCTTCTATAGAAACTGAATAGGTCATGGCTAAATTGTCAGTTGATTAAAAGGTATTTTATAAAACTCTTTTGATATAAAATAATAATAATTTTGTTTTAATTTAATTTCAGGAAGCAGAAGAAGCTGAAAAGATTGTTGCTGCTGAAGAATCGATTGCTAAGGCTCAACAAAAGGAAGCTACTGATTTGGCAGAAAAAGTAAAATTAAATTTCTATTGTGATGATAATAATTTAATAATAATTTAAATTAATAAAGGCTTCAGCCGCAGTCGCAGATGCTAATAAAATGTTGGATACAACACTACTTGAAGTATAAAAATTGAAAAAAGATCACTTGGTTGAAGTAAAAGCCTTGCCTAATCCTCCTAAAGCAGTCAAAGTTGTTCTTGGTGGTATTGTGATCTTGAACTTAGATTTTATCAAGAAAAGTGGTGGTAATATTATTCAAAAGAAAGTAGAAGGTACTTTAAATCAAAAGGAAGAAGATTATTTCGAAACAGCTAAAAAGTAATTTCTTAATTTTTATTCATTTTGAATATACTTTTATTGGATTCTTAATAAAAATAGATACTTGTTGAACGATCCTACAGGTTTATTGGATATGTTAAAGAGCTTTGATAAGAATAACATCAATTCATAATATATTTAAAAATTAGAAAAAACTATTATGCCTGACCCAGATTTTACTTTAGATAGAGCTAGGGCTTGTTCATATGCAGTATAATTCTTATTTTAATGGGTAAAAGCTATGTACGATTACAATAGAGTTTATTTAGAAACTAAACCTCTCCGTGATTAGCTTGAGGAGACTTAAAAAATCTTGGATGATAAAACAAAAGAGTTAAATGAAAAGAAAGCAAAATTAGATAAGATTCAATAATAAATTAAGGGACTTGTAGACCTTTACAATTCTAAAGTTCAATTGAAAGAATCCCTTACTAATTAAATGAATGATTGCCAAATTAAGTTAGAAAGAGCTATTAAACTAACTAGTGGTTTATCTGGCGAACAAAAAAGATGGAATTAAGAAATCTTAAATTTGAAGGATGGTGAGCTTTACTTAGCTGGTAATTCAGTAATAGGCGCCGCAATGGTAGCTTACTCAGGTTCTTTCACAAGTCATTACAGAAATGAATTAGAATAATCATGGGTACGCTAATTAACTCTGCATTCTATTATGCACACAGAAAAAATTACTATGCGTTAGTTCCTTGGTGAGGCAGTTAAAATCTAACACTGGAATATTGCTGGTCTTCCTAAGGATGATACCTCTACTGAAAATGGTATCATTATTGACTAAGTAAGTATTTATTTTAATAATTATATTTTAAAAATTCTTTTTTTATCCTTAAAGTCAAGAAGATGGCCTCTTATGATTGACCCTTAGACATAAGCTAATAAATTCATTAAGAATTTAGGTAAAGAACATGTTGAAGGTTTGGATGTTTTGAAGATATCCAATCCTCAATTGATGAGAACATTAGAATTAGCTATTTAGTTTGGTAAGCATGTTCTTCTTGAAAATGTAGGTAGAGATTTAGATCCCTCTTTAGAACCTATTCTATAGTAACAAGTTGTTAAAGTTGGCTCTTAATTAAGTATTACAATTGGTGAAAAGAACTTAACTTATAACCCAAATTTCAAACTATTTATGACTACTACCATCCCTAACCCCCATTATCCTCCAGAGACTTTTGTCAAAGTAACAATTATTAATTTTGGTATCACACCAAGTGGTCTTGAAGAATAAATGTTAGCTCAAATAGTAGCTCTTGAAAATCCTCAACTCGAATAAAAGAAGTTAGACATTGTTATTAAAAATGCTAACGATAAGAAATAATTATTGAATATTGAAGATTCCATTCTTTAAGAATTATCTAGCATTAAGGGTGGTATCGAAGAAGTACTAAAGGATGAAAATCTGATTGAAAAGCTATAAAATTCCAAGAAATTTGCAGAAGGTAACTTTTAATTAAAAAATGATAAAATAAATTTGAAATTAAAATTAAAATTTATAAAGAAATTAACAAAAGAGTCGAAGAAAGTAAGATTACAGAGGCTTAGATCGATGAAACAAGAGAAGGTTATAGGCCAGTCGCATTCAGCTCATCTTGGCTATTCTTCTGTATTTTAGATCTCTGTTTGATTGATCCTATGTACTAGTATTCCTTATAGTGGTTTATGAATCTTTTCGTTATGGCAGTTGAAAATTCAGAAGTCTCCAATGTTCTAGAAGAGCGTCTTGATAATTTAGATAAATTCTTCACATACTCTCTTTATGAAAATATTTGTAGATCGCTATTTGAAAAGCATAAACTATTATTCTCTTTGATGCTTACCGTAAAGATCTTATAAGGAAAAGACCTATAGAATAAAGAAGAGTGGAGATATTTACTTGCTGGACCTTCTGGAGAAATAAAGGTAGATAATAAATCATTTAGATAGCCATAAATCATATTAAACAATTTATTTATTAATATTAATAAAAGATTCCTGAGAACCCTACCAAATGGATAAGTGAAAATGCTTGGCCTGATATTTATAGATAAATTTATGGCATGAATCAAATTGAAGCTATTAAAGGAATTGAGGAACATTTCATGAAACGTCCAGATGATTTCAAAATATTATTTGATTCTGTATCTCCTTAAACTGAATTGTTACCTGGTGAGTGGGAAAAGAAACTTGACCAGTTTGAAAAAATTATTGTTTTAAAATCTTTCAGACCTGATAAAGTTGTTCCAGCTATTTAAAATTGGATTGAGAAGATTATGGGTAAGAAATTTATTATGGCACCCGGTTTTGATCTTCCAAAATGTTTCAAAGATTCAACTTAAGCAACTCCTTTAATTTTCGTTCTTTCTACAGGTTCCGATCCTGTTGCAGATTTTATGAGATTTGCTGAAGAATAAAGTATGCTTTAGATGTTTGAATCTATTTCTCTTGGTTAAGGTTAAGGTGTTAAAGCTGAAAGAATGATTCGTGAAGCTATTCAAAAAGGTATGTTAATTGTTTTGATAATTTAATTGTTAAATTATTATTTAATCAAAGGTACTTGGGTATTGCTATAAAATTGTCATTTGGCATCAAGTTGGATGAGCGAATTAGAAAGAGTTTGTGAAGAATTGGATGGAGAAAATGTTTAAAAGACTTTTAGATTATGGTTAACAAGTATGCCTTCTAAAGATTTCCCTATTAGTGTTTTACAAAATGGAGTCAAAATGACATTAGAACCTCCTCAAGGTCTGAGAAATAATCTGCTTAGAACTTACAATAACTTAGATTCAAAAGACTTTGAAGAATGTGCCAAGCCAGCAGAGTTCCGTCGTTTACTCTTTGGTTTCTGTCTTTTCCATGCTATCATTCAAGATAGAAGAAAGTTTGGTCCAATTGGTAAAATTTTTTTATAAAATAAAAATTATTTATGATTATATTAATGAAAGGTTGGAATATTGCTTATGAATTCACAAATGAAGATTTGACTGTATGTAGAAGATAATTAAGAATGTTATTGGATGAGTATGAATTGGTCCCTTACAAAGTACTTAACTTCTTAGGAGCTGAAATTAATTATGGTGGTAGAGTTACTGATGATAAAGATGTCCGTTTGATTAATACTATCTTATAAATATATATTTGCAGTGGTGCTTTAGATGTAGGATATAAATACTCTTAATCCGGAGTTTATTATCAACCCTAAGCTGAAACAATTGATGATTATATTAGATATATCTCTGATTTACCTCTCAATCCAGAACCTGAAGCATTTGGTTTGCATGATAATGCTGAAATTACTAACAGCTAAAACACAACTAGAGAATTACTAGAAACTATCTTAAGTGTTTAACCTCGTTCAAGTTCTTCTGGTGGTAAGAGTAGAGATTAATAAATTGAAGAAATTGCAACTTTCGTATAATCTCGTACACCTGAAGTGTTCGATTTCCCAGAAATATATAAAAAATATCCAACAAAATACGAAGAAAGTATGAACACAGTGCTTGTATAAGAAATTATTAGGTATAATAAATTTAATATTAGTACATTATTATAACTATATATAATAATTATTATTTTAATAGATATAATCGTCTGCTTGCTATCATGAAGGAAAGTTTAGTTAATGTAAAGAAAGCACTGAAGGGTTTAGTTGTAATGAGTGAAGAGTTGGAATTACTTTCAAATAGTTTGTTCGATAATTAAGTTCCTGGAATGTGGGAAGATAAAGGTTTCTTGAGTTTGAAGCCATTGAGTTCTTGGACACAAGACTTGAATGATAGAGTAAATTTCTTGAATGAATGGATTGAAAATGGTACTCCTAAAGTTTTCTGGATATCAGGTAAACAATAATTTTATTTTGATTATTTCATTTTTTTATAATTACAAATTGGAAAACATTTAATTATTTTAAAAATAGGATTCTTCTTCCCTTAGGCATTCATTACAGGAACTTTATAAAATTTTGCCAGACAAGAAATTATTGCAGTAGATAAATTGTCATTTGAATACAAGATTCTTGACAATCTACACCATACAGATATATAAGAAAAACCTAAGAGTGGTTGTTATATTTATGGTATTTATCTTGAAGGAGCTAAATGGAACTTTAAGTCTCACATGATTGACGATCCTCAACCAAAAGAATTGTATTCTGATCTTCCTTTAATTCATTTGGTTCCTAAAGAAAATAGACAAGTTCCAGAGAGTGGAATTTATATGAGTCCTTTATATAAGGTAGTTTCTAGAAGAGGTACCTTGAGTACAACAGGTCACTCCACAAACTTTGTTATGTACATTGAATTACCCTCTGATAAAAAACAAGAGATTTGGATAGTAGCTGGTGTAGCTGCTTTCCTATCCTTAAGATATTGAAAATAAATATAGATTATAAAATTAAAAATTGAAAACAAAGAAAATTAAAAAAACACTGATATATCAAAAACACCAGCAATAATTTTCTCAAGCATTCATTTAAGTGAGAGACATTTCACATTTAAAATGGATAGATAGATAAATAAATTAGTAAGTAAGTAAAAATGTATTGAATCCTACCTAAATAATGTTTGAAATAAATATAGTAGAAGGATATAAGTATTTGTATATAGTATTATAATAATTATTATTAAAAATTCTACTAGTTTTATTCATATTCCATAACGGATATGGGTCTATTCCCTTTATAACATTACAACATATGTTTCAGTTAGCTAGAAAAACCTGATTTTTAAACTTTTTTATTCTTTAGAAAAATTAGAGAGCATTCTATCAAAAAATAACATCACTTATCTATATTTACTAATAATTACATTTTTAAAAAATAAAAATTATATTTCCCTCAAAAACTTAAACTTCTTTTAAGATTGCTAATATCTCTTAACTACAACTCCCTTTCACTTTCTGAAGTTCTTTTATAGAGATTTCAAAAAATGAATAGACCCATATCACTATCATATATTATATATATAGGTGCCCTCATATTTCAATACTGATAGAATTATATATAATTATTTAATCAATCCAATTCCAACAAAAAGATATCTTTAATCTGATTAAATTTTATATTTTGCATCAATAAAAATTATTCTTATTTCTATCTACTATAGATATTTCTTTAACATAATTTATAATAAGCAAGTCTATTTAATAAAAACGTTTATAAGAATGTTTGTCAGAACGCTTTTCAATAATGTTCTCCGTTTAAGAGGAGGTTATTAGTTAAAAAACCACTTAAACTACTTAAGATAAATTCCATTCAACCATAAAATGATTGCCAACACTAAAAGTATGCCTCTTTCATCCTAATTGAATTTTTAAATGAGCTCTTAGTAATAATCTTAAGAAGAATAAGAAGTAATATAGTATATTAAGCAATAAAAGATGAAACTAAAGATGGATATGGAATTTTAATCTTCTACTATAGTAGAAGAGAGTTGTTATGGCCTATATCCAATAATAGTTGAAGAGAGCTCTGCCTCAGAATGCTTAGAATTTGGGTAGTTAATGGTTGATTATGCAAGTAGAATGATGGAAAAAAAAGAACCAGAGAAATCATAAATAATTCATAATCTCAATATTTAAATCATAAAATGTTATGGTCACATAACAATTGCTTTTGGGCATCTGAAAAACGATAATAATGATTGGGCTGATTAAGAATTGAGTAAAGTTTAGAAGGAATTTTAAAATTTTGAATCAAAACTTAATCAAGACTAGAGATTCTTGATCGTATGCCATGTAGTTAGAATTCTTTCTCTAGCAGAAAAAGAAGACAAATGCAAATCTTTAGTGAAGTATATCATTAATGAGTTACAAGCAGCATTTTAAGAACAAGAAAGGTTAGATGAAAATCAATATGAAATAGCATATAAGAGTATTCACTTTTATATATTGAGTTTAATCTAAAAGAAGAAGAATGATGACTTGAAACAAATAATAGAAGAGAGCTAATTTTTGAATCTAGAGTATTTATACAACAATTCTTAATCACTTCCTTTAGCTTTCTCTTCAGCAGGTCATATCTTCAGTTGCCTAGGATTCTATTACTAGCAAAATGATGAAAAGTTAAATGCATATAAGTATTTGAAATTTGCTGCAGATTTGTTTGAATAAATTGAGGGTAAAAGTTCCCCTAATTTCTTATATATTTAGAACGAATTATCAAAATTTAAGTGAAATTTTGATGAAGGTTACTTATTTAGTCTTAATCAAAATAGATTATTAATTAGAGTAAGTATAAAATCTAACTCTCTTGATTGAATAAACGATAAAAAATTAAGTAGAGTTTATCTATATTCTATCTATTTCTAAACAATTTTAATAAATATTTGATCTTTAATCTTATTTGTTAGAAAAATAAATCAAAATAATCTTTAAATAACTATTTTTATAATATTGCTTTATCTAACATCTCAAAGAACTTTATCAAAATAGCACTTTAATCTTCCATAATTTCTTTTAATTCCATTTCTTTTGATGATTATTATTTTTTTATTAGTTCATCGTTTTAAATCTACCTCAATCAGATATATTGAATAATATAAACCAATTACTTAAAACTTTTAAAAGTATCAAAAATAAATTTATTTGAGAATTTCTAGTTCATAATACAATAAGAATTGAATATAAATCTAAGAGATATAAAATTAAAGTAAAAGATGTACGAAGATGTTAGAATATTCACACACTCATCTTTACTAATCTCTTTTGCTTTTCATTTTACTTCTTATAAAAAATATTTCAAAAAAAATTAAGATCTAAACAGTTAAATGGGTCTATTCCAAAAAATAAAGAATTTGTTTAGTAGTAATAAAAAATCAGAAAAGGTTTTTTTACCTAAAATCGATGTTTAGGAATCTCCTAATTATTATTATTTTTGTAGTAAAGTCAGTGAATTAATCAAATTTGATACTCTCCCTTTGACACAAAAGAAGAATATTCTCTATAAAAAATTCACTGCAGCTTTAACAGAAGGAGATAAATCTTAAGTTATTTAGTATTTTAGATGCAAGGAAGATGCTAAATTTCTAAAGAATGTTTAGAATCTACAATAACCTTTAATCATTAACTAAACTGAAACAAGTTATTAATATTAACCTAGCAATACTAAATTGTAATGGTTTGTTAACTTTGCTGATTAACATCTATTTGGTTATTATCATACAGATCTATTCGCTTAAGATGAAATTTAATGTGCAGAGCATCCCCTTCTTTCACACGTTAGGGAAGTAGCCAAATTAAAAGCAGGAGGTGTTAAACCAATCACATATGAAAAAGAGCCAACTCCTATTTTGATAAAAAATGTTCACAGATTAGGCTAAGTAGATATATCAGGAACTCCTGAATATAAAAGTGGGCTCTATGGAAATAACTTTAAGTATGCTAACTAAAGTTACATTGATAAGATGAGTAAAGCTTTTGCAGAAAATAAAAATCTTACTAACTTCATTTGTATGGCTGCTCTAGGATATGGATCAGGAAAATATACATAAAATTAAATAAAGTTTTTATATAATACAGCATATAAGTCTTTTGCTTGTGCTAAAGAATAAAGTAATGGAATGGCAGTTGATTTACATACAGGAAATTGGGGATGTGGCGCTTTTGGAAATAATAAATAATTGATAGCTTGCATACAATTATTTGCAGTTCATCTGAGCGGGGTGGAAGAAATAACCTACCATACTTTTAATGCAGAAGGAACACAAGGATTTATTGAAGGTAAATAATTGTATGAATAATTCTTGAGTGAGTATAAGAGCCAAATGTTTTAAAATAGTGATGCAGTTGATTAATTATTTATTAATTTTCTATTCAGCAAACATTTTAATTGGGGAAAATCTGATGGAAATTGAAGAATTTAGTGAAAGAATTATTGAAACTATTAAATTAATATAATGGTTATATAATTGTAAAAAAATAAGTATTTAGATTGTTAATTTACTTATTAATTATCTATATTTTTTATTAATATTTTAATATTCATTATTATTTAGAAAACATCTAAATATATAAATGATTTATGTTCCTTTATTCTTACTTCTTCAATTCAAGGAATGATTAAATTTAATTTATAACTTTATCTTTTTCAAGATCTACATAGATAGGAAAGGTGAGGATAGTTTACACCTTTACCCAAAAAAAAAATATTTGATTTAAGCTTTAGTTAAAATTATAGAACTTAGTAAAACTCCAGCTCTAATACAATTAAATTTGAAAAATTACTTAAAGGGAAAGTTAATAATAGAATAATTTGATAAAACCTACTCGGCGATTGATAAAAAGATTATATTTACGATTATTATTTACTAGTAAAATACTCAAGATCATTAGCTATCTATACATAAATTATAAGTTTATTATATTATTGTAAAAGCTGTAAAGTAAGATAGTTCCCTAACCTAATAAACCTAATAGTGCATAAATAATAATTAAATAGTTAGATGTAGTTAGCTGTTTCATCAGAAATAGTAAGCTTTAATAAGAAGAGAAATTCCAGAGAAATAGACTTGATAGATTTAATTGTGGATTAAGTGATTTGTAGATATTTAAAAAGGAGTAATCTAAATAATCTTAAACTGATATTTACATAATTTTAATGTAAATATTTTCAATAAGAAGAAAATAATAGCTAGTTCTTAACTATCTTTATATTTTAAATTTGAAATCTTATTAAAATTTACTTGAATTTCTTCATTAAAACAAGTAAACAGCTATAGAAATTATTAAGACTCAGCATCATTTATTAAGAGATTTTATTTGGTAATTCTTTCTAAAAGGGATGAATTGATGAAATTAATTTTACAGACACCCCACAATAAAATAATCAATGAAGCAAATAAGCAAAAAAATTAACAAAGAAACAAAGCAAAGTAATTTATAAGATAAAGTTTAGTAGATGAAAAAAAAAAATATATAAAGTAATTGATAGAACCTTATTCACAGATATAACAAATTTTTAGTTTGATTTAGTTAACAAAGCAAAAAAAAAAAAAACAAAACAAAAGGGAATTTAGAATTTATAAATTGCGTAGAATAGTATTAGTTTGTAATTTGTGAGTGTCTACTCATCTTAATGGCAAAGTATGTCATCATAGCATTTTAAGTACATCAAACATTTGCAGTTCTTATATTTTATTTAGCAAGTACTTAAGCATCTTTTTTGCAGTATTGATTAGATATTTTAAGTTTTAGATTGTTTGGCTAGTCTATTATACACTGCAATCAATTAATGATGCTTGCATAAATTGTTACACAACTTTTAGAAAGGAAATTGATATAAATTCTAATGATTTTTATATTTAATAATTATACAGAAATATTGTTCCTCGTAAATCAATCAGGGATGTGAAATAGGTGGTAGATATGAGTTCTAAGCCATAAAATCAGAATAAGATATCTGAATTATTCATCACTCTAAAGTAATAATCAATCAATCATTCATAAGCAGTGCCAAAATCTTTTTGCAGAATATAAAGCTATAATGTCAAATTATATTCATAATACAATTATATAATCAATAATAAAGAATTATCTTTTGAATTAATACTACTTTTTTTATACTGTTAAAGAGATTATATGGGAGATGATCAACTTGTCTTACTTTCAACCAGTATTTAAAGATTAACTAATCTAAAGGATTTTTTTCTTGATCTATCGTAAGGCTTTTATTTTTAAAAATACTTTGATTTTTTAAATTGAATAAACTACTGGATATAGAATGGAAGGTTATGCCTCTACTTATCGTTTACATGAATTTTAAATATTTTCATATACTATTTTTCAATGTTAAAATAAAATTTTACTTATATTATTAGAGAAATTAGGCTTGGAGATGAAGGTTTACAAGCTATTTTTGGAAATTTAGATTCAATTGAGCATGTTGACTCTCTATCCCTCTTATTGAAGTAAATAGATTGGCAGACTAATTAAATGATAATAGCTGTTTTAAATTAATATAAAAGATATGATAATATAACTGAATAAGGAGCATGGTATATTTCTCAAGTATTAAAGAAGTGTGTTAAAGTAGAAACATTCTATCTCGATTTAGGGTAACCTATTTAAATGAATATTATGGATTATATAATCAACTGGGAAACAATTTAAATCAATTCAATTTGATAATATTATTGATTTTCAATATAAATAAATTATTTGACAAGATTTGAGTTCTAAAACTTAAAATTTATTAGATTAAAAAATATCGCAACACTTTTAATTTGAGGATTATTTATTAAAATTAAAAACAAATACTATTGTGAAGTTTAAGTTATTTAGAAAAATTTCATACTGATGTCAAAATAAAAAGAGTTTTATCACTTTCCAAGAATAATTAATCAAATTTCTTTAGAAAAGCCTTCTCTAGTAAATCTATTATTGAAAATAATCATAATTTAAAATAGAGGAAATGAAATTGGATCAGGAGGAATGAAATCTATTTCTTCAATCTTTTAATCATGTACTAGAATATTTAGCTTATCTCTCAATTTATAGTAATTTTTAATCATTAATTATTAATAGAAGTTATTAACAATGTTTGTTTGTTTATCTTTTCAATTTTATTAATTAGTTGGAATAATATTGGACAGCACGGAGCATAAATATTTAGTTAATCTTTTCGCTAATTTCGCAATCTGCAACGATTGTTCTTAAATTTTAAGTATACATTTGAAAATATTACAATTCTGATACAAATTAATTAATTTTTGTTTGAATTAATAGCCGTAATGAAATTGGAGATTATGGAGTATTTTATATCTCGTAGGTTATAGCCCTTATGCCTACTATCAGAATAATGCACCTTGATTTAGGGTATTTAATTTTGATTTGAAACTATGCTGATTAATTTAGTAATTCTCTTTTAGCTTAAACTTAATTACAGATAATGGAGCAAATTTTCTTCATGAAAACATATTTGAACACTCTAATGCTTCTGAGATTGTTCTTAATTTAAAGTAAACTTCTAAATATTTTGAAGATCTTTCTAACTTGTATTATTTAAATTAGTTAAAATTTAATCGGAAGAGATAAGGATTCAGAAATTAGTTCTATATTTTCTGCTTTAAAAATCCTATAAAAAGTTGAAATATTTTCGATTTCAATGACGTAAATTAATTAATAAATTACAAAAAAAGTTAGAATAAATGGCCTATTATTTTTATTTAGATAAAATTAAATCAAGAATTTTGACCCTTTTGATTTTAAATAATTCATCACCTATTTCAAAGTACTTTGTTGCACAAAAAAGAAAACCTTCAAGACTTTAAAAGACTTTTCAATGGATTTAAGGTGAAATTGACAATACATGGTTTTGGTACCATTATTAATTAAGTTATATTACTGATAAAATAGTTAAAATGTAATTAATGATAACTTGATGAAAGATATTTCTCTCTATTTATCAAGACATGAGAACATATAAATTTTAAATCTCAATTTTATGTAATTAATTTTCGTTTTTACTAATAAAATATAAAATGTCATCCAAATTTATTAGGGGAAATAAGCTCACTTATAAGGGAGTAACTTCACTCTGTGAAAATATTAAAAACCTATAAAAGATCCGCTATCTAACGATAATACTTGAGTAAGCATATATTTATTAAATAATACAATAAAACCAAAAAATAATTAAATAGCGAAAATAAAATAGAAGCTCAGGGAGTTAAAATGTTAGGAGAAACTTTCAAATGTTTTAACAATTTAACTCACTTAAATTTAAGAATTGGGTAAATTTCGTAATTGATTTATAAGTTAATATTTAAGCTTACGTAAATAAATAGACTAACATTTATAAGTGATGAAAATATTTAAGAATTATTCCTTCATCTAAAAGAGTGTAACAGGATTGAAAATCTCATATTATCATTCAGGTACCATAAACAACTATGTTATTATATAAACTGTAAATATCTCGATTTTTATTTAAAATAAAGCCATAATAAGTTGACAGATCAATCTTTGATAAATTTAAATGAATTTATATAAAACCTTACGAATTTAACCAGCTTAGATCTAGACATGAGGTACTATATATTATATTTTCTATCTATCTTATCACTCCTAATATTAAAATTAAAAAATTAGTAATAACTTACTCCAAGAAAAAGGTTTCATATTTCTACTAAAAGGTTTATCCAAATGCACAAAGATGGCATAGCTAAAGATATAATTAAAGTGGAATTGATTATTTTTCTATTGAAAAAATATTAACTTATCAATTGTATAAAAATAGAAAAAATAAAATAGATGATATCGAGACATCACAAGTAGTGACATTTATCTAAAAATGGAAAAGACTTAAATATCTACTGCTTAATTTAAAGTAAATACAATTTATTCATACAATATTAGATTAATTAGCTTGCCTTAAATATTAGGTCAAATAATTTGTCATCATATTTGAAAAAAGATATATCTATTCCACTAAAGAAATTACCCGAATTAGTCTATCTTTCATTTCTTTGCTGAACTGGTTATACAGTTAATGCCTATCAATCTATCTATCCTTCTATCTATTCATCTATCATCCCTTCTAATTTCTTCCATTCTCTTAAGATTTCAAATAATACATAAACATTTTTATAACAAATTAATTTAAATCAAAGCAATTTTTGCTTACTTAAAAGTTATAATCCATCCTTTTCAAGCTAGAGTAATTAATGGCAATAATTACTATATTTAACCAATTAAAGTTTTCCTTAATAAAAATTTAATGTGTTTATGATAACAATAACCTTAATCTAAACTAATGTACATACAAATATAATTTAATTTTAAAAAAGTTATTTTATTAAAGTATTCAATTTGTATAATTAGTCTAAAATAAATTATACTTCTATTCTCTAAATAATTACCTAATCAATTTATTATATATTTTACCATTAAGTTAAGTCTGCTGATAATTGTTTTTTTTTCTTCTTCTAATTATCTTTATTAATTATTAATTTAATATATCTATTTAAATAATTTTAAAATCTTAGTTCCTTAGCTAAGTAAGATGGGTATAAATAAATGAAGGCTAAAAAAATTTCATATTTTTTAAAATAAGATATAATATAAATTTAATTTTACTTATGTGAATAATTTAATTTCATAAAATAATATTTTTTTTATCTTATAAAACTGGTAGATACTCATCTTTTTCTATATGCTATTATTTTAGAAAGGGTATTCGAATTAGTAAAGTAGGAATTAATTTGAAAGAAATATATACTAGTTTAATAGTTTATTTATACAGTAGAAAGAGAGAGATTAAAAGAATATAGAAAATTTACAAGCTAAAGAAATAATATTTATAACCTTCATCACTATTATCTCATTTTTTAGGAGCAAGTTTATAAAACATTAAACCAGCAGTGGCAACAACACTTGCTCCAATAATTAAACCTTAGACAATTGAATTTGATTTCTATCTTTTATGGCTTCCTGGAGTTACTTTATCATTATTAATTTCAAGATTTTTATTGTTTTTCAAAGATACACAATCTGAAGATACCTAAACAGAAGCAGCTATTCTAGGCCTTGATGGAATGTCTTTTTATGAACAAACTAATTATGATTTTTTAGGGGTATCTTCTAAATTCTCAGGCTTTTCATAGATTTTTTAGCTTTCATAAATATTAGGAGATTATAACTGTTTAAGATCATTATTTATAGAAGTATTTGAAGAAGACATATCACCATAATTTGTTGTAGCTCTATTTCTTTATATATTTTTATTTATTGACTAGATAATTTATTGCTTTGTCGGAGTTTATTTTTACTGTGATGATGCTTATTGTTATGGTTATTATGCATTCTATTGATTTTATTAAACATACTAAGATTAAAATATTTATTGTTGTTGCAGCTTTGGTTATTGAGTTTGACCTTAAGATGATATTTAAGATGATGAATTCTATTTAGATTATACTTATTATAATTATTATCTATATGATGGGATTTTATTTTCTTAAATAGTTTATAATTTCTATTAATTACCTCCTGAAATTTATTTTTTTTATTATTGTGATTGTTATTATAATTTGGTTAGTATTTAAGGGTTTTTTGGTTGTTGTTATTGTTGTTATTAAGAAGAATCTTTTTATGCTTGAATATTTGGCTTGATAGAACTATTTAAATTTCTACTTCTTTATTATAATAAGCCAGGTGGAGCAGCAAGTTATAAGTTAGATAATTCAGTATTAAAAGAAGGTGCAGAAGGGGCATGCTTTACCGATAAAAATTGGTTGCTCTCGTTATCATTATTATCAGGTAAGTTATTGGAGTTAAAATCAGTTACTTTGATCTTATTCATGAAAGAACTCTCTTAAAAGAGATGAAAAGTCTTACAAGATGTTTCAGATAATTCCTTGTTGTTTTTAGGTTTTTTATCAAAGTCCTCAGGAGTAAGAATCTGTTAAATTTGAGCTAAAGTATGTTACTATCTAGGTTATTTATTAGCTTTAACCTCTTGTTTGATTTAAACAAAACTAGTATGCATTTCTGAGACCTATCCTTGCAAAGAGGAATTTTACAAAGAGAGATTTTACATTTGCTTGGTGTATTTATTTTTCTCTTTATCTAAGCATGACTGCAATTCCTTGATACTCTTTTCATTCATTTTCAACTATTAGTACTTCTTCAAAAGAGCTTCAAGTCTCTCCTTTGAAAATTGAATTTCAGTATCTATCTTTTGAATTTTTATATTATTTTACTCGAGTTATTTTTTATACTCATCTATTGTTTATTCCATTATACTAGCATTTTCTATGCTATTTGAGTGGATATTATTGATATTCTCCAAATTCTTCTTAACATCCTACAAGTAATTAATTTTCCGATTCATTTGCTGTATTATTTACATATTCTGCTACGATTCTAGTTCAGTTTCTTCAATTTATTTTTGCAAATAACTGTTCCGCAAAAAAGATTCATTAGCTGTTTATTATAATTCCTCATTTTCATTTCGAATTATCGAAAGCTTCTATTTCATTCTTTCAATTTCTCTCTCCCTGTCTTCTAATTCCTTTTATCTTTCATAACTCTGCAGACTGGCTTCTTTATATTCTTTCTCTATTTAGAATACCAATTCTTAAATTCTTTGTTTCTAATTTTCATATTTTTTTTGTATTTATTGAGAGTTCATTGTTCAGATTAAATAAGACTACGTAAATATCAATCTTATTCTATAATAATCTTATGATAAATTCTTCCTAATTTTTGTCAGTTATAGAACCTACTCTAATGGTTTATCTCTACTTAAAATTTAATATCTTAATCCCTTCTAATTAAGGTTTAGTTTATCCTTAGGTATTTGCTAAAATTTAAAATATTTCTTCAAAAGGATTTGATTAACTAGAAGAATTCTTATTGTTAATATTTTTTTTCTATCTATCTTATTCCTATGAAATTAATATAATGAATCTTGAAATCGATATTCGTGGAATGATTTTACATAGATATATATTCTTTAAGAAACACACTATTTAATATTATGAACAAAAATTTATTGGTCAGTATAAATCCTCTACAAAATTTTAATTCGTTTAATTACATACTCTTTATATTAATTTAAAAATAAGTTTTTGATAGAATAATAAGGTTTTTCTTACGAAAAAGATGTTCAATTTTAAGAGGATAGATACTTCAAAAATTCATTTAAGGAGTTAAATAATTATTTAATTCTAAAAGTATGAATTTAGAATTAGAAAATTGATAAAAAGCACTTTAGCCCTACAGTTAGTTGTCTCTGATGGACTTAACGATCAAAAAAAATTAAATCTTGTAAAGATTTGTTAGAGTGAAGGATAATTAGTTAGAATTATTTAAGAACAAAGTAATTGTTTTTCCAATTGTAAAGTATTTTTAAATTTTACAGAAAATTTTTAAAATAAGTGATAAAAGAATAAATATTTTTGAGTGAGCGTTTAAATTAACTTAATAAAATTTACTTTTGGATCATCTATTAGATTATTAGATAGACTTGTTAGTTAGGCAGAGATATAAGAAATTCATAAATATTTTTTAATTTTGATAATGAATTTAAATTTAATATATTATCTTGATTAATAACTTTATTAAATATATATTTACTTTTAGATTTAATAAGGGAGATAAATGATATTTTGACTATTTTTTCCTTTATTTGAGAATTAAATTACAAATATGAATAAATCTAATAAAAGTAATATTAAAAATAAGATCAACATGTAGCTATTATAACATAAAATTAATTGTAAAACAGAAAAATTAAAGAAATTTAGAACATTTTGAGTAAGAAGAAAGGTTGGCTCACTTATCAAACTGAATGAATTAATACTTCAAAATCAAAATTCAAACAAACAAAAAGTTTAACAAATATAGATCTATCTAAATTTTAGTTATTAAATTAATTATAAGTTAAGAAAGATGTTCTCCTTTTGATTTCTCAGTTAAATAAACAAATACTATTTAATTAATTAAAATTTGAAGAGAAAGTAATACATAAACAATCAAATAAATAAAGTTTGTAAAAGTAAAATAAGTAAGGAAAGAAAGTAAGTAATAATAGTAGTAGAAAATAAATTAGTTAAAACAAAACACTCATAGTGAAGCTGTTAGCTAAGGAATTTATACCGGAATTTGGAATTAATCCTAATATATAGAAGGAAAACATTTTCTAAAATTGATAGGAAAGTAGAAATTTAGATAAATAAGACAAACTAAAAATGGGCAATTGTTAACAATAGATGCATCAATAAAAGATATTTGATGATAACAATACAGTCGATTCTAAAGACTATAATTTTCAAAAACCAGAAAAAAGCAACAGTAATTAAGACTTTAATTCATAAAATATTTTCCTCATCGTTTTAAATTATGCAAGCCATATTAATCTTGATTTAATCATTTTTTGTCCTCCAGTTGAGTTATTTGCTTAAGTAGAATTCAATATAATCAAATTGCATAGCAATATAAAGATTCCGCAGTTTTCAAAGAATATAATAGACTTATATTTAAATTTTTCTGATTGCTCTTTTATATTTACTGTTTATTTATATATAGAATAAGACAACCACTTACAGCCTTAGGAGAAGTCTAAGATGAGTAAAAAAAAAGAGTAGAAAAATGATAATGCTTCTCTTTCTCAATTAAATGATTGTCCTTACACATTTATAAGACGTCCTGCTCCTAATTTCACAGGAATGGCATATTATAATAATGGATTTAAGAAAGTATCATTAAGAGATTTCAAGGGTTAATACGTAGTTCTCTTCTTTTTCCCTTATGATTTCTCAGATGTCTGCAGAAAGGAGATATTAGCTTTCTCTGACTTGAACGATAAATTTTAAAAGGCTGCCTGTTAGGTAATTGGATGCTCTTAAGACAGCTAATTTGCTCATATGAATTTCTGTTAGAAGAAAAGAAGTGATGGTGGTTTGGGTAGTTTAGAAATTCCACTTCTTTCAGATGTTGATAAACAGATATCTACCAGTTATGGTGTTGTCATCGAAGATGGTGACGCAGGAGAGAAAGGTGAGTGTATCTCATTTTATTTACTTTGATATAATTTATATTTGAAGAAGAAAAGAAATTTTTTATTATTCCAACATATGAGTCAATAAAAGGCAATAAATCTAATAGTGAAAACTATTCCTTTGAAAATTGAATTCTCAAAAAAAAAAAAAACTAAAATAAGAATAATAGAAAATCTCTAATTTTCTCAAGATTGATATCACTGGTTAATATTTCAAAAATTCATTTATTTTTAATAATAAAAAGGTGCAGCTTTTAGATCCACTTTCATCATTGATAGCCACTAGATTTTGAGACATATGAGTATAAATGATATTTCTATTAGTGTTAATCCTGAAGAAGTTTTAAGACTAGTTCACACATTTTAATAGAATGACAGAGAGAATCCAGTTAAATAAGGAACTGTCGGAGGCTGTCCATTTGCTGCTCATGCAAAGGAAATGTAAAGCAATTAGGATATCGATACATTCTCAAGATACAACAGAAAGAAATCAGGTAAATATTCTTTTCTTAATTCTTAATTTAAATTATTCTTTAATTATTTCTAATAATAGAAGATGGAAGTAACAAGAATGGTAGTGCTAAACAAGATGGAAAATCTGATAAGAAATATTAAAGCAAGCTATAACCTGCTAAAATAGAAGAAAAATTAGAAAGTTTACTAGTCAGATTAGGTGGAGAATAAGTAGTTCAAGATATTGCTGATAAATTTGTTAATGAATTGTTTGGAGATCCATTATTGAAACCTTTCTTCTTAAATATTACAAGCTAATCCAAGCAAAAGAAAGCTATAGGTTCATTCTTTTAAGCTTACTTTGGAAGTCCTACACCGTAATTAACTAATAGATATAATTTCTTTTATAATTTTAATTACTTTCAATTCAAGATTCAAAGTATTTACTTTTATTCTAATCAATTTAATAGATATAATGGAAAAAATATGAGAGATGCTCACAAAGATTTAGGTTTAAACGATGATCACTTTAATAAAGCTTCTGAATATCTGAAAAAAATATTAAAAGATGAGATAAAGGTTCAACCTGCTCTTGTGTAAGAAGTAATGATGTATATTGAACCTCTTCGTTCTTAGATTACATAAAAGCCTACATAATCCCTCTTCCATAGAGTTAATGGTGAGGCAGGTATCAGAAAAGCCGTACAACACTACTTTAATAAGATTCTTTAAATAAATGAAATCAAACCTATTTTTAGTAAGGTTGATACTAACTAGATCTAAGAATCATATATTCAATATTTGTCTCTTGTATTTGGAGGTTCTTCAAAGTAAAATTAAATATAATAAGTACAATATTTACTAAAATAAAATACTATTTTTTTACTAAGATATAAAGGAAAATAAATGAGAGAAGCACATTCTAACCTCCATATCCCAGAAAAGATCTTTAGCTTTTGTGTTGTTTAAATCTAGCATGCATTCAAAGAATAAGGTGTTGATACAAATTCAATTAATGAGATAGGAAGATTGTTGGAATGTCTAAGAAGCGAAATTCCCAAGAAAAGCAACACACTTTGTGATAGATTAGGAGGTATAGTTGTAATTGAAAGGGCTATAAAAAAAATGTATGAAGAAAAGATTATGAATGAACCAAAGATTAAAGATTTTTTCAAGCATGTTGATATGAAATAACTTGGATAAAAAATGACAGACTTCTACATTATGATTACTGGTGGCCCTTTTAGGTAAATTAATAATTTAAATATCATTATCGATCACTAATTAATCCATTTATATTTTTATAGATACACTGGTAAGAGTGCAAAGGATGCTCACCACAAGTTTAACATTATGTCAACTTAATTTGATATCTATAAAAATATTTTGAGAGATACTTTCTTAGAGCTTGGATCAACAAAAGAGAGCGTTTAAGAATTCTCCAATTTAATTGATACTATTAAAATTGATGTAATTGGAGGAAGGCCACCATCTCTATTTGAAAAAATTGGTGGTGATGATGCAGTAGGTAATTTCACTGAAAAGCTCTTTGAAAAGATTATGGAAGAAAAAAGAATTAGACATTATTTCATTAATGTGGATTTGAAGAGTGTTAAATTGCATTTTAAGGAATACTTAAATATGGCATCTGGTGGTAATTAGAAGTAATAAATAATTATTTAAATCAATAGTTGCTAATGATTTTTACAATTTAAACTAGATATCAAGGTCAAAATATTAGAGATCATCATGAGTAAATGGATATTAGCGAGAAAGATTTCAATGTATTTATGGAGGTAGTGAAGGCTACTATTTAAGCAGTCAAGGTTAAAGAAGAGTTATAAGGTGAAATGTTGAATTTCTTTGAGAACATGCGTACAATGATCGTATCAGTCGATGATTGATAAAAAGGAATAGATTTTATCATTTAGTAATGATAAAGAAATTAACCAAATAAAAATTATGACCATTTTATAGTTAAATAAAAATAACTATTAATATATCATTTTCCTGTATAGAAATCTTAAACTAATTATTAGAGATAAAAATACAAAATATACAATTTAGATGGAATCGATTGGAATTAACTTAATACCTTAATCAAATATCAAACAATCTATCAATATATAAAACAAATAAACAAACTGACAAAGAAAGAAAGAAAGAATGAATAAATAAATAAATCAAAAAGTAAATTCTGAAAGTAGAAATTAATAATGTATACATCAATTTAAAATATAAAATTATTATATAAATTATAAACTATATATATATATATAACACTATTTACTTAGTCTTCTTCGTATAGTTAGTAAGTAAGTATATCTTTGTATTCCTTCTTACACGTATTTCTTTTTTATTTCCTTCATTTCTTCTAATATATTAAAAATAAATTATTTATTTATAATATATACATTTTTTTAACAAAAATTCAAATTTTATAGATACATCTTTCATGTAAAATCAAAATTTATTTATTTAATTTACAATTTTTATTGCATTTATTTCTTATTTAAAATAGTAATATTTTAATAAAATTATTAATAATAATCATAAATCTAAAACAAAAAATTTTAAATGATAATTAAAATTTATTTTAAAATATTACTCTTATTAGATGAAGCAATCATTAAACAATAAGGTAGTTTTTCAGGTATCATTTATGTACCTTAATTAAAAATCGAATTTAACCCATTTTGTTTTAAATAAAGATTTTATAAATAAATTTTAAGTCTAATGATATAGCTATTAAAAATTCACCTTAAATATAAGATTTAATTTTCTTTTGAAAGACAAAGAAGAATAAAGTCAAAGTTTTATTTAAATTTAATTGTTTTAATATTTACTTTCTTTTAATTTTAATAAATCCTAATTTAATTAAATTTATTGCATTATTCATGTTAACTACTATTTTGTTTATTTGTCTAAAATTCGATTTATTTCCTCTCTATTAGTTTGCTGATAAAAACCTTTCTCTTTAAAATATTTCATTCCTTTTCTTAGCAAGAATTGTATGTATATACTTTAAAAAAATTGATATTGGGAAATAAGAGAAAAATTTTATGAAAATTATATGAAGAAGGATAGATAATATATTCTCTATTGCTAATTGAAAATATGAAATTACAATCCTAAAACATTCGAATTTATTACATTCTTCTAGTTAAGTAGGTATTTTTAAATCAAAATCTTTTTGGCAGAAGCCTTAATAATAAGAAATGCTTTTATAATATTTCTAAAAATGAAGAAATAAATTTTAAAATAACGATATAATTCATTTAAATGAAAAATAATATTTTATTATCATATTTTATTTATAAAAATTTGGTAATAGTGAAGAATTTTTTAGATATAATAAAACTAATTATGAATTAAATTTATTCTCAAATAAAAAAATAAAATAGTATTTTAGAAATTATAAATGAAAGAAATAAATAGACAATTAATCATTCAAGATCAAATAAAAATAATTAAATTTTTTATGGAAAATAATAATCCAATCATTACTTAATTTATTATTCCACTTTTATTTGTTATGCTAATTAATGTCATTGTTATTATTATGGTTATTGTTGTTATTATTATGGTTATTGTTGTTATTGTTATTGTTATTGTTATTGTTGTTGTTATTGTTATTGTTATTGTTGTTGTTATTGTTATTGTTATTGTTGCTATTGATGCTGTATCTTCGATTTTTATTGTCTCTTCTATTGTTATTACTATAATGGTTGCTATTGTAGTATTGGTTACTATTGTTATAGATTTTATTGTTATAGTTATTGCTACAGTTAATACTATAATTAGTTTTAGAGATGAAGAGGTTATTATTGTGAATATGGATGTTATTAAATATGATTCAATTGATTTTGTGGCACTTATTGAGGCATTCCTTATTTATTCTGTTATAAAGGTTGTTATTGGTTTATTTATTATTAATACTAAGGATTATTTTAGTATTAGAAAAGTGGTTGTTATTGTTGTTATTATTATTATTATTACTATTATTATTACTTTTATTATTAAACTTATTATTAAAGCTATTATTATACATTGTTTCTGAAACTATTAGAGGGAGCGGATTATTAATTCATGAGTTAACGCGTAGCACCTTACATTTACTATTGTCCTTATTATTGTTAATAAAGTATAGGCTAAGCATTTTTGTAACTTATTTCAACTTAATTTTTTAATTCTTAAAGCTTTTCTTTGTTTTTTGGATGAGATTTATCTAAAGAATTTAAAGTTTCTTTAAGAATTTATTAACCTTAAGCGAATTGTCTTTTTTCTGATAAATGTAAAGCTTACTCAATAGCTTATGCAGAGATAACTCTCAAATAATTTAATTCAACACTTTAATCAATCTCAGAATCTTCAGATATATCTTCTCTTTAAGTAAAAAGAGTCAATGACAAATTAGCACTCTTTTAAATGTTAGCCTCTTGTGTTTAATTAATTGGCTAAAGATAGGCATTTACTTATAGCATTTCTAAGTGCCTTTCAAAATCCTATATAGAGAGTATAGTTTTTTTAGGGAATTTCATTACAAATATAAAGTCTCTTGAAACACCAGAAATTAACTAATTCAGTTTGATTTAGTATTATTGGTCTTACTTGATTATCTTCCACATTTATCCAAATGTATTTGAAACAGATGAGTTACTAAAGAATTTTTTAAAATTCTCATCTTCTCTGCAAATGGTAATATCTATGACAATATTTTAAGCTATAACTGAAAAAAGTCCACCAAGAGCATCAACAAAGAACTCATCAACCTGATCAAGTTGATCAACGTAATAAAAATTTCCATCTTTCAAATTAGCAATTTTATTCATCAGAATACCATCATGATCTGAACCATAGCCAAATGAATTTATCGAAAAAGTCTCTAAAGCTAAAAAACGATTATTAGCTTCAATTCTATTTTTAATAATTTATTCAGACTGAGTATCTTAACCATCAGAAAGAAGAAACACAGAAGTTACAGCATTTTTAAATTAACGATATTAAATATAGTTTAAGGCTATTTCCATCCCAGCACCTATATTAGTACCTCCAGAAGCTTAGATAGAATTTATCAAATTAATTAAAATTGGTTTATTAATAGAATCAACTCTGATTAAATGGCATAAAGATTTAGCTTTATCGTTAAAAGTAATCAATGAGATACGATCTTTCTCATTTAGCATTTCAATGAGTTAAAGTAGAGTTTATTTAACACTCATTATTTTTTAGCCTGACATAGAACCTGAGTTATCAATTACGCAAAGGAGATCTAAAGGAGGCCTTTATATTATATTTTCTTCATCTTCACTAGTAGATTCAAGAGAACTCAGAGATACCATAAAAGGAATAGATTAATCTTATAATGAGTTAAATTAGAAATATTTCTAAAGAGCCTTTACATCAAGTTTTATACCTTTTTCGAGATCATAAGGTTTATTTTAATTTTGTTAATCCTACATTGTTTCTACTTATAGGGCTTATTCTTAGTTATGAATTTCTGCGCTTAAATGTCCAGGGCTACTCTATCTCACAGTTTAGTTTTTGTTAGCAGCAGGTACCTACTACTTATCTTTGCTAATAGGTTTTTCTACCCTAGTAGGCGTAGGAGGGGTATTAGGATTAGTATCGGTATTAAGTTTTCCCATTTAGCAAATCTGATTTTTTTAGATTTTTTACTTTTTAATTAAATTATGAAAATTAATCAATATTATTGATTAGAATTTAAGCACAAAAGCCATATTTATTTACTTAGTGTCTCCTACATAAATAAAAGTATTGTATTTTTTTGCAAATTAAATAAATTTCTTCATTATTAAATAAAGCTCAATTCAATTAAATTCCTATGCTTTTTTGTTTTGCGTCTCCTACAAATTCTATTATTTAATCAAATTAGATAGATAGATAGAAAATTACAAATCTAATAAAATATAATTGATTTGATCTTTTTAGTTAGTTAGCATAATAAATATAGAAATTAGTATTTTAAAACTTAATTCTAAAAATTAATATTCTTTTCATTACTTAAAATATAAAGTTATTTATTATTTCAAAAAGTCATTCTATCAAAAAATTTTATTAATTAATTTCAAAGCCAAGCAGATTTAAACTTACCAGAGAATAAGACATATACGCAGAATTTTTCACTTGGAAAAAAAATAACATTCAGAAACACCATTTTACTTGCTTCCCAATCCAACATCAAGTCCCTCCTTGATTTTCCGCCATTTCTAGAGTTTATTTTTTTTCCAAGTGAAAAATTCTGCGTATATGTTTTATTCTCTCTTACCATTTTTTTTTTGCAATAGAATAAATAAATTATTATTTTTTAAAAATATCATCAATTATCGCATAAAAAACATAAAAGTAATCTTTTATGTTTAGGGAAAAATAATAAAAAATTATTCCAAAAAATTCTTAATTTTGAAATAAAAGAGTTTTGTTAAACTCAGCTTTATGTATTGAAGTAAATAAGAATATAAGTAATTTAATGAGAACAAATAAAAATAGAAGGATGGATGGATGGAAAGTTATAGATTAAAATTTTTCTTAATTTAATTATAGAATACTTTAAGAGATAGATAAATATGTGAATACAATCTAATTAAATATAATGGATAGAGTTAGTAGAAATTTAGTGCAATCATTTAAATGAAATTTATTTAGTAAAATTTTTTTTGCTTTCCATTTTAGTAGATAATTAGCTAAAAGTAGGTAAGTTAGTTAGTAAGTAAGTATAACATTAATTAGTTCAATGTTTAGGAGTTTTAGCAGTTTTTGTTTTTATTTTTTAAAGAGTATCATTTTTTTCATTATTCTTTGAGTTTAGCTTTTCTAGACTTGATTTCTTCACAGAAACAGGCTCTGCAAGCTTTTATATTTCAATATCTTCAAGAGTCCTTAAACTTTCAACATAAGTGTGAACTCTTTCATTATCGCTACTTCCTTTATGAATAGCTAGAATATTAGCATTACTATTTGATTTTGGCTTTTGGTTTTCAATATCATCTTCTGAGTTGCAATCTTAATTTGAAGGAGCTTCTTCATCAGCCTCTTATCTTTTTGGATACTTAATCTAATTATTATCACCTTCATCTGACATCTATCCTAAATCTTAATCACCATTATGAATTTAAATTTTAGGACCAGGAGGACCTTGGTTCTTCTACTCGGCAGAGTTATCTGAGGCAGCTGAACCAGAGCGAGATATATGATTCTTAGATTAGAATATGCTTTCACTCTAGAATCTACTATGATTTTACTTCTTTTAAATAGCAATTCTAATAGAATCATCATTATCTTCTTCTTAAGTAGGCATCTCTTCACAAATTCTACTGTTTTATTTTTTAATTTCACGAACTCTTGATGTCTATTAATTAATAGCATTTGAAAAAGCACTTAATTTAATTAATCTACCACTCTATTCAGAGTTTAAAATATCGTCTCCTTAAATGTCCGTTTTTGAAGTATATTTGGTTGGTTGAGCTTATTCGGTAAGTTAAGTATCAGGAGGACAATTATTATCAAAATCAATATTATTCTAAGGAGTCATAGGATTAGATTCATCATCATCATCGATTTCTTCGCTAAGAACATCCTTTTAAATACTTTATTGAGGAGTCTAGTACATCATAACTAGATTATTAGTGTTTAATACTTTATTGAAAGAATAATCGAGTTAACGAGAATATTCTTGATAGAATTTCTTATTACCCTTGTTTCTATACCAATAAACGATCTTATCATAGTAGAAGTATTTAACATAGTGGAATATACCAATAGTATTCTTTATGAAGAAATAAATAGATCCAAATGCACCTAGAGCCATAATAACAAGAGGTGTCGAGGAGTTCAAGAGGTTAGCAATAAGCAAGACAGTAAGAAGGACAGCATTCAAGAGAATCCATTTACCTACAAATTCAATTTTTTCTGTGTATTACTTGCTTACACCACTTCCACTGGTTAGACCCTTTGTACCCCAAGTTGCATCATCAATGTTACAGAAAGAAAAGATCATAAGAATATGATTATAAATGGGGGAGTAAATTTAATAGCTTATGAAAGATTTAATGACATTCCAAACTATGAAAGGTTATCTGAGATGAACAAGCATAGAAAGATAGAAACTACCATAGTTAAGACCAATCATAACATAGATATAAATGAGAAATTCTTTTTTCAATTTCTTAAAACCTGTGATAATGCCATAACTGTCATTCATAGCATTGAAGAAAATTGTTGCCATTACAATAAGATAGACAATTAAACTCTATTATATTTAATCAATTGTAAGTTAATTAATAATTTATTAATAATAAATAGAATTACAGTGATTGACACAATTGAAGCCAAAACTTTGAAGACATCATTTTAGAATCTCTATGACATCTTATTTTAGATTTCTATTCTAATCTTCTTCTTTTCAGGAGTTAATGGAATATTCTTCTTAACTTTAGTATTAAATTCGTTAAGAAGCTTTTCCTCCTCTTCAGAAATATCAACATCCTTAGGCTTGAAGACTAGACTTGAGAAGATAATCAAAAGAATGACAATAACGAACATAGCAGGGACAAAATTTAGCAAAGTAAAGAAGACGCTTTAATTAGATAAAATATTAATTAGATATATGTTAATCAAAAGATTAATAATCTTACTTAGGAATCTTATATGTAACGCACAAGATGTAGCAATCGTTGACTAAAGTTCCTTAGCACATAGGGAAAGGTTCTTCTTCCCTTTCTATGCAACGGAGATTATTCATTTGCTAGAATTGTTCTTTGGTCTCAATATAAGAATAACTTTAATTGACAGAGGGTTAAAGGAACTGATAACTACTCAAAATAGAGACGAATAAATAGAGAGCAGGAATAAAGTAGGTAGTCCATTTACCAATTCTTGCAAATGTCATATTGAATGGAAGAGTGAATTTCTTTGAAAATTCAGAGTGGGAACTTTCTTCTACATGGAATTCATAGTTTTAGAGTACATAATTCAATGCAAACCATGAACTATTAATCCATCTTCTTCTTTAGTTTAAGAATTCTTCAAATTTATCAACTGGATCAGTAAAAGCCTTAGCATCAGGAACAAACTTCAAGAAATAATTTGATTGAAGCTAGCAATAGATACCCAAACAAAGAATTCTATCTTCAGCTAAGAACATATTCAATTCTTGAATATTGTTAGTCATCAATTAACTGTACATAATTTACTTCAAATATCTCTTTTAAATCAAGTTTTCACGATTTTCCTTACTGAGGTTGAGTGCTTTATATCTATTTTTATGTAAAAAATAGATTAATTAAATTAATAAGTTATTTCACTATAAATTTTAAAATAATTTATCAATTTCTTTTTCTATTGCTTTCTAAGAAAATATTTCATCTATAATTTATTAAATACCTATAGGCAGACCAAGCACCAGGCAGAACGTGCAGGAAACCAAGAGCCGATTCAAAATTCTTATCAATCATGTGTGCAGTTGTATATTCGAAGTTTTGAGCTGCAGGAAGAGATGCGAGATTGAGATAAGATTTAAGACACCATACAATGATCTTAAAGATGGATTAAATGATAAATTTGAAAATTGCAAAGATAAGTAAAAATAGAGACTAGACAAGGAAGAAGACATTAAAAATTATAAGCAAATCTGTAGTATATTTTCTTTTCTTCTATTCAACTCTTAATTATTCACTAAGAATTTCAGCAACATTGCTGTCACTCTTCAAATTGTTAAAAGCTGGTTTGAAAGAGTATTTCTTAGAACCTCTACTAGGTTGCTATTAAATCTTTCTTAATTTCTCCTCTTTTTGGTTTTTTTCATATTCTTAATCAATCCAAGTGTGCTCCTTTTTGTATTCAGTAATTTATTTGTTTATCATATCTTTTATTTCTAGTTGTTGATTTTCTGTTAATTCTGATTGTTAGATGACAGGAGCCTTTAAACCCATAAAACCACAAACACCACCTATCTAACTGTCACCTTCTAATGCCTTGTACATTTGAACTAAACCATCTTTAGCTGGCTAATAAATTTTGATTAATAGAGACAAAATTAATATTTGGTTAGATAATAATCCTAAATAATGAAGTGAAATTATCAATCATAAAACTAATAAACTGAATTTATTTCTTTTAAAATTGAATGAATAATAAATTGCCTATGACGTCACAATGTATTTCTTCAGTATATGGTTATCGTATAATTTAAATGAACTAATAAAAACTAATTAAATAAATAATAAACTTACAAGAGTACCAACATCAACAAGAGCGCAATACTTTGGTTGGAATTATCTGCAGAAACCTTCGAAGAACCACAAGTGAGAGGATAATTTCTTACCATTTAGATGCTTGAAGACTGAGAAAGTGACAAGTTTATCTTTCTTATTGAAACAAATTTCATTTTGATAGAGAAGGGCAGTCTTTGTAGGAATTGTAGTGGGGAGACCATTATTAAATTTAATTGACTATTCCTTTTTTTGGATTTGCATGTAGTTCAATTATTGTTCTATCATGAATCTTCTTTCATTCAAGTAATATTTACGCTCTAAAAACTTATCTTGCTCATTATAAAATTCCTCCATTTCTTCTTTCATCTTCATGATTCCATCTTGTAAAACAACAACTACAATTTGCTTTTGGGAAATACCATACTTAGCAAATTCAGGCAAGTTAGCAGCGATAGAAGAAAGAGTATTTTCAAGGAAAGCACGAGGTTCTCCGTACATAGTAACACAAACCAACATTTAAATTGTGTTTGTTTCTTTCTTAAGTTGATTGATATCAGCTCTAAGTAATTTATTCTTAGAATAGAAATAGATCAAGCCATGACTTCTGTCAAAATTTTTTAAATTTCTATTATAGTAAATTAATACGAATTAATAAATAGTTGATCAAATTATAGAGTTAATTAAATTGTTTTCTTTTTGTTGTTGGTCTTTGATGTAATAAACTATTAATTAACTCATTAGATTAAAATTATTAATTTGTTTTTGCTTAAACATTAAATTTCTTGCTATATTTCTTTATTATCAATAAATTGTTAATGAATTGATTTTCTACTCCTAATCTTTCTTTTAATTAACTTTAAAAAATATTTTACTCCTTATAGCCTTCTTTTTCATCAAAGTTGTCATAACCATAAACTTCTTCACCATTTTCCTTTTTGTGAGTAACTTTGTATTTAGGGTTTATGTCTTGAGTATAGACTTATAGAGGCTTACCATGAGTAGCCTTACCGTTAACAAAGGAAGGAGTCATAAAAATATCGATGGGAGGATACATATTTACATTACTTTCGAGCGTTATGTGAGGCTTATTGAGAAATGTATGAGTCTTATTGCTCATTTAACTCATAGGACTTGCTATAAGTTCCCTCTTAAGCTTAGGAACTTATAAGGAGAATCTCTTCAAATGATCAAAGTTAGCATGTTGTTACAAAGAAATTTGATTGCTCATCTTTATTTGTTTTAGTTATAATGTGAATAAGGATGTGATCTAGCTTTAAAGTATTTTTGTTGGAGTAGCAGCTGATTTCACTATATTTCACTTTTTGCTATTTTTTTAGTTTAATAAAATTTATGAAGTGCTGATATCTTTTCAATTCATCTCTTTAAACGAGCTATTAATTCAGTTAATAAAAATGTTAATCCAGTAAGTTCTTGTTGTTAATTATGTACTGGATCTTAAAATTTTTGGATATATGTGGATAATTTCTATTTATTTATTAACTTTTAACAGTAATTAAAACGCATTAAATTATATAAAATAAAAGGATATTTTTATGTGTAAGCTTGCAAAGTCACTGGACAAGGTTACGAATTTCATAATTGAACTGGACATTTCCCATTTCAAGCTATTGAGGCATTTAATAAATATTTTCTTAAATATTATTGTTATTTAAATTTTGTCAAGAATATTTATTTGAATAATATATAAATTTATTGAGAGGGTAGTAGAATAAATATATAAAAAATAAAAAATAAAATAGAATGAATTTCATTAAAAAAGAAAAGAAAATATAATATAATTTTACTATTTTAAAATCAAATTTATAAAAAATAAAAATAGATACCCACCCACCCACCAACCCATTTGCTTTTAAATAATTGTTTATTTGCCATTTGAAATGCACCTAATTTTAATAATATAAAGCTGGTCATATCTTTTTAAATATTATTTCACTAATAAATATTATAACTGGGTATATTTTTAAGGTATTTATAAATGCTATTAACCTACATTAAATAAATTCGCAGCTCAAGTTAATTAACAAGATAAATTTAGAGATAAAATATTACTTTTGACAATAAGAATCCAAAAGAATCAATGCGTTATTATTTAAAATAATAAATTTCCTTATTAAATGTACTTTGAATTTGATGGCTCACTGATTGGTTTAAATTATTAATCATTGATCCAATTAGTTAATTTATTAGTACTATCAGAATTAAATGAAAAAAGGGATTATTTAATAATGAGATTTCATCGTATTCTATAAATTTACTGGAGTGCTTAATATTTCCAATAAAAGAATATCCCAATTATTAATAACTTTTGCTAGATCCAACTCGTTTTGATTAAACCTATATATTTAAATCAAGAAAATTAATAATTTAATTTATAGGATTATATTATTGATTCACTTTTATTTTAGATCATTACAAAAAAAAAAGAGTTAGATTGGTTGTTCGGTGATAGGCAAATTCATAGCTTATTATTGAAATAAATCAATTTTTTAAATATTACCCTTGGCATTATAATCCAGTCGAATGCCTTATACCACATAATAAAATTTATCTTACTTAATGGAAAAGTAATTGATTAATAATAGAAATAGAAGCAAAGAAAAGATATAAATAGCAATAAATTAAGTATTTAAAAATTTATTAGAGGCCAAGAAATATTAGCTATTTTTCTTATGAAGTATGACATTAATTGTTAATTAAAATAGATAGATTCTTTGATAAATACAAAATGATATTCATATTTCTTTAATAAAACAAGAAATAGTATGTATCTACTGGATTCTTTTTTTTGACAATATATGTATGCTGATATTATATCTAAGCAAAATAGATATTAAACTGGAGAGTAGGAACAACAATAAATATAGACACGAACATGCATGCAATAATAATAAGTTGGTTTGTATTAGATTTAGAATAGAAAATTAAGTAGAAATATAAGAATTGTAAGTATTTTATTGTGAATCTCCCATCATATCAACAATCCAAAACTTAATCTTGGATGGTTGGATGATTGATCAATCAACTCAAGAAGAAGGAGGAACCTTCCAGTTCTTAGGAACTTCAATATCAGTGATAATTTCTCTGTGAGAAGTCCAGACTGCTTTAATGGCTTCAGGAGTACCAATACCAGCACCTCTAGGATCACCGCAAGGACCGAACCAGTGATTTTGAGGAGCACCAGTAGTTCTAGCTCTAATACCAGTATATGTAACACCATTAACAGTATTAGAAGTAACATAATTAATGAACTTAACATCATTAGAAACAACAGCAGCAGTCAAATGGTTTTCCATTCTTTCCATATGAGATAAGACAGTGTCTAATTGAGAATCCTTATAATCAGTAATAATCTAGAAGGGTCCGAAGAGTTCCTTGCAAACAATATCGAAATGCTTGGTAATAATATCCAAAGGAACATAAATGGCAGTGGGTTCATAAGCTCCATAAACGGAAGGAATAGAGTGGTTGGCCAAAGGCTTACCTCCGAAAAGAACTTTAGTACCAGGCAAAGCGAGAATGGAATCAATGTGATTCTTGATCTTTTGGTTATCCCAAGTTAAAATGGGACCAATAGTTAAGTCAGAAAGCTTTCTTCTAGCAGCAAGAGCCTTAATCTTGTCAATAATACCTGCCTTCATCCAGTTTTCATGAGCAAACATAATACTTTAGGCAGAACACTTCTAACCTGAAGCAGCGTAGGCATCTTAATCACACTACCAAGCAACGTAATCAACATCAGAAACATCAGGTCCAAGTAATTTCCAATCAAAGCCAGCATCTTCAATCTTCACCTTACCATGAGTTAACTTACTCAATCTTTCAGCAACAGTTGAAGAACCTATTTAAATTAAAATAAATTAATAAGCAAAAAATCTATTAAATTATAATAATATATTTTGTTTTGAACTTAATTATTTTATTAAAAATGTAATAATATTAGAATACTATTCATTATTAGCATTATTATTTTAGATTTTAATAAATTAAGACTCGAATAAGTGCTTGTTGAAAATATTAAGATGGGGATTAAATTTTATTATTTTCAGAATAGATGATTAGAGCATATTTATGAAAAAGGAAGAAGAAATATTTATTTATTTTGAGAAAAAAAGAATTGTTTGGTTGTTTAAATGATGAGATGGATTTCTTTATTTATTTATTTTTTATAAGAAGTAGTCTAGGTATTTTATGCATCATCATTACTTAAATTTTGTCACTTTTGATTAAATCCTAATATTTAGTCATTAAATTCATTCAATCTTCAATATTTTAAAAACGATGTTTCTCATAATAAAAATAAAAGAAAGAAGGAATATTCCTTCTAATATATCTTTTTAATTTCTGTTCAAAACTCTAAATGGATAATAAAAATGATTTATAATTTAATCTAAATACCAGTAAATTGAATGACTCTGTAGTTAGAATCGAGGACAATCTTTTCCATGGCTTGAGGTCCAGAGTGGATGAGATCAACATCTTCAGCGGGCATACCACAATCTATGGCAAGTCTCAAGAATTGTTCCATAACTAAAGAAACCTTTGAGTCAATTTTTAAAGTAGGTCTATTACCAGCAATCAAACATCCGAAAAGTTGAAGGCAAGGAATTTCAATGGGGAAATTGAAAGGAGCAATCAAGGCTACGGGTCCATAAGGCCATCTGTAACCAGATGATTGTTAACCTTGGTGATCACCTGCAACGTTGAAGGAGCGGCATAAGAATCTGGGATTATCACCAGCAAAGTTTTCAAAGAATCTACGAGTAACAGTAACTTCACCTTTAATTTGAACATCACTCTTGGGCATAACCTAAATTCATAAAAAATGAAATCAATAATTAATTGAGATCTGATAATTGATTTTATATTTAGGAAATATTTAGGATTTCTAAAAAAAATCTCATTTTTCATTTTGAAATAATGTATAATGATCAATTAATTACTCTTTGAGTGAGCTTGCAGAGGAAGTTTTCAATTTCTGGCTTTTTCATTTCTTCAGCAATCTTACCACAAACATTACCATAAAGTTAATATCTGTCAGGGTTCTTGATGGGATTATGTAAACCAGATTTAGGTACTTTCTTAGCATTGGCAATAAATTCGTTGATTTCATCTCCCTTAGTATCAGGAACTCTTAAGAATTTTTCGCCATTAAGGGGATCAATAATGGTTGTGTATTCGTTGGATCCTTTCCATTTACCTCCTGCTAAGTTCTAAAGAGTGTAAGGCTTTGCTCCACTTACAGTGTAAGGATCACAAGTAGCCCACTTAGGGATAGTGGAGAAACCGTATCTATGCTTCAAAAGCAAATTTCTAGCTATGATTTAAGTGTACATAATTACTAAATTTTTTATTTATTTTCTTGAAATTGAAAAGTAAAATTTGTTTAATATTATTATGATTTTATAAAAAATATCTTTGCTTGTAAAGAGATAGTATCTAAATTCGTTATAAATAATAAATAGTACCTCTTTTCAAATATTTAGTTATTACTAATAAACTACTATTCAAATCAAAATCAAGAGTCTTTGACTCTTAAAATAAAAGCAAATTAAACTATAATTTAAAACTAAAGAATAGAATAAACTAATTATTAAAGTAATTTATTATGTTAAAATAATTCTTTAGATGTAATTACTTTTTTAAATTTAGTATTTATAAATGAGTGTTTAGTTGGTGTTACAGAGAGATTGCAGAGAGTAATGAAAAAGATGAATAAAGAGCTGTAACCAAAGTATTTAATATATTGTTTAACACTTTTTTAAGAATATAAAGAGAGTATAACCATTTTTTCCATAAATAGAAACTCTAATAATGCACTATAACTAAAAAAGATATTAAAAATAAAGTGCTTTTACACTATAAATGCATTCCTAGTAATATTCTTGTAGACTTCGCAAGATCTGTAAATCAAGCACTTTAATTAAAAAAAGTATTGTATATTTTTAATCCTGATAAATTTTGTTTATTTTGCTCTTTCATTCTCTTTTCTCACCACAATTTTTGCAAAGTGTTCAAAAATTTTATAAAAACACTTACAAAATTAATTCTTTTCTAATTTTTAGATTAGTTTCTTTCTCTCAGAAAAATAATTAAATAAAGTTAAGTTATTTACATTATTACAAAAATTAGTATCTTCTTGTAGATTCTAAAATCCTTTGAACAAAAAAACATACAAATAATTAATTTTCTGATAAAATGAAAATATCTTCTTATTCTTTTGTTAATTCAATACTGCTTTCATTCATATCTTTTTAATTAAACTAATACCAAAACATGAAAATTTCTAAATTCATGTAAACTGATTGTGATTATAAATTAAAGTAATAATGAATTAAAGATTGAATTCAATCAACTATAATATCATAATTATTTTAACCTTTTTAAACTTTAATTATCTCTAATTTAAAATGCTAATTATCTAATTACTTTATTAATAGAAAGTGTGATTTTTATATTTATTTTATCATTTAAAAGTAAAAAGTTGATTAACTAGATAAAATATGAATATTTTATTAAGTCTACATAGTAAATTAAAAATTTAGAATAATTTGTCAGAATTTCTGAAATCTTTTTGTTTAAATTTCATTTTTTATGTTTCCTCAATAAAGATTAAAGAAAAATAAATCAATTTGAATATTTTATGATAAAAAAAATTGATTTCGTACTTTGATAAAATTGATGAGTTTAGAGCTCAGCTTGAAAATAACTAGAACATAGATGAGTGTTTAGAAGCATTTATATATATAGATAAGGAAGGGTATGGATCATTAAATAAAGGATCTTTATTATTGTTTTAATATTTGTTATCAATTTTATTTATACTCTAAATAAACTTCTTTGATCATGAAATCACTAATTCATCTAAATCTTAATCAATGTTATTTAGCACTTTTGATTGAACAGTTTCTTCAAATTAATTATTTTTTTCATTTTATTTTACATCTATTTCAGAATTTGCTTAATTTTTTATTTATTGCAATGATTATAATTTTTTATAACTATTAACATTATTTTTTGCTTAATAGGATTGGTAAGGTTAATTTGGGAGAGATTTAATAGATTCATTTATATTATTATTCATATTTTATTTATTAAAATTTTTATTTTAATTTTCTTCTTCAGTTTAAAGATTTTTAAAATTCTCAATTGAATTTACTATTTCTTCTATTTAGTGATCGTTGTTAAACTTAAATGTGCTTTAACTCTAGAACTTTTAAGGAGAATTTTATTTTTATAAAGATAATTAGGATTGTGATGATAAACGACCATTAAGTTATTAAGCAGAGAAAATATCTTAAGTTTGAAATGAAAAAAGAGAATCCTAGCGATTTTATCTCATTTAAGAAGCTTAAGTTGTAAATTTATAAGGTAGTTATTTAGATTCTCTCTTTTAAAAGTTACTAGCTTGATTTATAGAATCCTACAATTCTAGATTTACTGTTCCTTAACCGAGCGAAGGTTAAGATAAAAAATATTTAAAATGAGGAGAGGACATAGTTTTAGGGCTTTATAAGTTAGGTTGCATTTCTATTTCCTCAAGTTTATTAATTATGATATTATTAAGGGTTTTGCTTTTTAAAGAAAGAGGAGATTATTCTTTGATAAATTCATCTATTCCACTTTCCATGTTACTTTTAATATTTGAAGAAGATTAAGATGTATAGGATAAACAAGATTCTTCGCCTGAAGAGGAGCTCATAGTCATGAAAACTTTATTCTATCCTTTAATAGATATATCTTCAGATCTAGGGGTATTTAATTTAGAAGGTGATTATCTAATAACAGAAGGATACTAATTCAAATTATCATTGTCTTTGAATTTAGAAGGACTTAAATTTGCACCACTATTGAAAAGGAGAAAATTTGATTCTTCTTGGAGGTTCTAAGCAGAATATTGGTAAATTGATTTCTACAAAGAATTTCCACACATACTATTCTGTAGAATTGAAAGTTAGTTACTACTCTAAATGCTATCTTTCCCTTTTTGTAATCCAGGTGTTAAAAATTAACTAGTAACACTGCTCTTGTGTTTTTAAAGTTTAGTTTAAGAATTAATATTATCTTCAATTTTACTCACAGAAAAAGGGTTCTAACTTTAAAGTTAGATAATATTAGTTGGAGACTCTAAAGAGAAAGGTAAAGTTGGAGATATATCAGATGATCTAAATTAAACTTGGTTGAATTGATTATTCGTATCAGTTGAGGGATTTTAAGAATTATTTATTGATGATCTATAAGGTGAATTAGATTAGCTTATTATATTTGCTTTAGATAACCTAACTTTTTTATCATTACTTATATTTTTATTTAATCGAGGAAGAGCTCTGGTTGATTGAGGAGAAGGGACACCATTTTCAGTTTATTTTTTTAATTTTTAATGGGAGGGGGACGAAATACCTTGATCTGAGATAGTTTTATGAGTTCTGTTTGAGTTGATCACATTGATTAAATTATATTAAATCTCTTAAATGTAATTCTAGTAAGGCTTTCTTAATTATTCAATAGACGTAATGTGATTTCCATTCTAACTTTGTTTGATGATAATATTTTTCGCTATCTAAACTTTACGCCAGTTTGCACTTGATCTAATCGAATTAATAGGAGGTTGTAGCTTGATAAAAGAGAACAATAAAGGGAGTATTTACTTTAAATGTACCAAAAGCTTGTATAAAAAGGTTCTGTAGCGTGTTTTAATCTTAGTGATAAGAAATTTGAATAATAAAAAGAAGAGGATAGAATTATGTAAAAGGACGCAGATGTAATATAATATCTCATAAAGAACATCGTTTTCTCTGCTATGCAAAAACATATTGAGCAAAATTAAAATGAAAATGGAAATAGTGATTTTCTAATCAATAGTATTGCAATTCTTAACTAAATAAGGTTATTTTTTAATGCAAAAGACTAAATAACTCACAATGATAGCACAAATGATAATCTGCTTTGTATAAAATAGCTCATCAAACATGTTTGATACCACCATGATAATGACTTTTTCGTATATCTTAATGAACTCCCAGTAAAAATATTTCTAGTTGTAATCAACATATAAGAATCCGAATTTTAATCTCATTTCGTATTCATCTAATCTACCTCTATTCTTTTTTATATTTAAAAGTATGAATATCGGAATCAAAATCCCCCAGAGAATTATACCAGGTAAAATAAGGATCAAAATATATTCATAATACTCTCTTGTATAACATTCGTACGCTATTTCGGCTGAAATATAGTATTTTCCTCCAATTTGCCTACAAGAAATCACTTGAAAAAGATTGGAAACTAACCCAGGTTAAAATAAGACTAGCATAAAAAGTAATCCATTGTAGATAAAGAATCTATTATGCCTTTTAGATTTTTTCATAATGTAGATGCTTAAATAAATTACTCCAATCGTTATCATATAATAAAAGGGAATTATTAAAGACCAAGCTGACCTTAAATAGACGATAGGAATCTACTCTCCAATAGATCCAAAAACACAGTCAAATGAATACACTGTGTTTCTAATTGGAGAGCTAACTAGCTAAGGAAGATAATCTGTTACATAAGGAACATCAAAGTCATGACTATTAATAATCACAGAAATCTACAAATAGTGCATGAACTGCTTTATATAAAATTAGGCTTGATTTTTTGTGATAGAAGTACCAATATGGATCATACCTAGCTTTCTAAAGTAATAAGAGTAAATATATCCTTTAGAGAGTTGTATTGTTACCTTTAATTTTGCATTAAAAATAAATTTAAAATTATAATCAATTGTGTTTGTTTAATAACTTAAAGATTAAGAAGAATAACTAAAAGATTTATTTTAATTATCAAAATTTAATTAAACATTAAATTAATTGTATCAAAAATTTTAATTACCCTGATTGAAAAGATGATGTAGAAGACCATTACCAAAAATATTAATAGGAATGGAAGAACAGAAACAAAATTGTTTAAATCTTTACAAGCAATACATTTGAAATTATTTTATCTCATATAAGGTTCACCCCAATGTTATCCATAAGAATCACACACTTCACAAAGTGGTCCAATATGGCCTTTAACGCAAATAAAATTACCTGAAAATTATTCTGTTTCAGTGTCACCTATATTATGGAAAATATGTGTTTATTATTTCAAAATAAATTTAAATAGTACCTTAGCAATTAGAGGGCATATTAGTACATTAGATTATTTAGTCTGTAGAATTTGATATTCTCCAATATCCTTTCTTTAGAAAGATTTAGTCTTTTTAGCATAAAAAGGCTGAATCAGGACATAATTCACAAACTTATCTAGAATGTGAATCGTTAAATACTTAAAGAGAATACTACCCTTGAGGGCAAGGAGTGCAAGTACAAAATTAACTATCTTCATCACAATTATATATCTCTCCTCTAATACAAGAACGGAAATCAATAGTAACAAGGAGCTCATATGAAGGGAAATCAGTTATGAGAAATTTTTTATTTTCTAGGTAGTTGTACATATCATATTATTTAATCTATCCCATTATTATCCTAAATTTCTTTTAGACTTGATTAGGATGTCCAATTATTTTTGTATCATTTAAATGCCACTATTTATCTTGCGCAGAAGTACTTTCTATACTAATTTAATTAGCCCCTGATATCTTTACACTGTTAGTACTCTCTGGGATAGCCATTATATAGAAGGTAGATAATAATTTTATGCTTTATTCGTTGTAATATTTTTTATCTTTCTACAGATAGATTTCTTTACCTTCTTCATCGAGCATTTTTATTGATAAACTTAACAAATCCCCACTTCTAAAATTGGTTATAGAAACAGTTGCATTCACATTGTTTTAAATATCAATTTATTCATAAAATTCTTCCCCTGATTAAGTCGTATTTTATTAGTACTAATCTTTACTTTAACTTTCTACTCTTTCATTTTCATTGATTGAAACTTCAAATAAATTTCTATTTAAATTATTATTCTACAAATTTGTAGTGCTACTATTTTAACTTTTGATTATGATCTTATTTGGGAAGGAACCAATGTTCTAGCCATAAATAAAGGCAATATTATTCTACACTACCACACCTTAAAATTATTTATTATAGAAAGAATTGTAATAAATCCCTCCTCCAATATCAGCATTATTTTACTCAATAAAAGTATTCGAAAATAAAATTTTATCTAAATTATCAAAGTATATTGCTCCACCATATGAAAGAGCACTATTTCTATAAAATCTACAACCTGAAATTTCAATGACATTTGTACTTTAAATATAGAGAGCACCACCCATTAAGCCAAGATTATCACTCATCTCAACATTTATCATAGTGGCATAAACTGTATTGTATATAATTAAATTAGTTCCTCGATAGCAAAGTGGACAGTAATTCTTTGAAAATGTGGAATTAGTTATTTTAAAATTCGCTGATTATACATCTATAACTGATAAATAACTTTCAGTGTTAAAATTATTTGTAACATTTAAATTGGACATAATGATACATTCGTATTTCAATGTGATTATTTAATACATTTTGTCATAAGAATTAATGTAAGATAGAAATTAAGAGTTTTCATTATTCTCTACTAAACCTTGATCTATCACTGTATATTAAGCACCTAAAATATTTACTAGGTTCAAGCATAATAGATTCTAATTTAATTTGTAATCATATAAGTCCCTTATACTATAATACCCTTCAATTTGCTTAGTGTTCTTTATTGTAATATTCATGATTTACAGAAACTTAACATCTTAAATCAAAAAGAAGGAACTAAAATCGATCATGTTATTATCTATAAATACTAGATTCTTTATAATTACAATTTCAATATTATAGATATTGAACAAGGTAACGTTTGTCAGCGTTGAATTACTGATTGTTATATTTTTTAATACAAGGCTTGATGCATTTTAGAAGTTTAAGAAATATTCATTACCAATTTATTAATTATGAATTCTTATATTGTTGAATATAATAGAGTCTTAACCAAATAATTGGAGTTGTGGATAGTTAAGTAATTATTCTTCTGTAGTATATTATCTTTCTAAAGAAATATCATCAAATACTACAGTTTTAACTGATGATTAAATTGGATAAATATTTTAATCAGATTTTAATAAAATTTTGAATCCTATTAGCGAAAGTTTCGTAGAGAGGTAGAAGTTAAAGAAGCTAATATCAATAACATTCTTTTCAGAAGGAATGAATTTTATTTGGTATTTATCATCAGAAAAGTAGGAAAGGATATATGGTAAAGGCTATCCAATTTTGTAAATAATTTAAATTGTATTATCATTGATTGAAGAATAATAATCTATTATTTTTCTAGTAATAGAAATAGACTTATTTATCTAATATAATTTTTAGTCAGAACTGACAGCTGTGTAACAAAAATTCTATAAGCCTTGTTAGAATTGGAAAAAATCTTTTCGAGAATTAAGTTGACCTGGCATGAAGAGAGTTTAAGTAGTAGTTGAACTTCCATCATTTTTTATATTAAACTTAATTGACTAAATACCATCAGGATCTTTAATTATTGCATCCATATAGAAATAATCATCATAAAATGTCAATTTCATACTCAATATAATCGACTAGCTAACTGGTAATTGTTTTATTGAAAAGAAAGCTGCTATTTCCTTAGGAAATTATTCTCTAACAATGGAATCATTATATTCCTTCAATTGTATAATGAGTAATGTTGAGTTCGTTGATATAAAAAGGATGTTTTGCTAGTAATAAATTCTATTAATTTGATTAGATGTTGGGATCTATATAATAAATCTATCATTTTTATTATCAAAGATATTTAAGTAATAATCCGAATAGAGTACAAAATTTTATGGACCTAATATTTCTCCTCTTGTCTAACACTTAAAGTAAGTAGGATTCATAAATGACTTTATTTTCTAGATGCTAATCAACTTTTAATTTGTTATTGATGTATCTTATACTTCAATAATTTAGAGTTTTATTGACTTCCTATCTAATATTAAAAGTATTTAAGAATCATCATATACTTTTACATCATAAATTGTTTAGTTAAAAGTAGTAGTAATCAGTTTTGGTGATCTCTTATCGCTAAAATCTTATAATGCAATTTGTAAATTGGTAGAAATCAATAAGCAATCTATTTTTTCTAAATATTTAAGTTTGAAAATGATTTCAGAAGAAGAAAGCTATAATTATAATTTAATAAGTTTATCTATGTAAATATTCCCTAGAGAATCAGAAATAATCATTTTTTAATTCAATTGAGAGTAGGTAAAGCGAGTTATTTAGGCTTACTTATTTGCTAGCTCAAATGAATTTAATCTAAAAATTAAGCTAAAATCCATACTTACTTAGTTATAAACTAGCTATCTTATAGTTTATTTTCCCACAAAAAATAAGTATTCTTAATTGTTAAAACGATAGTATTTAGGTAATTCATCTAGAAATATAGGAAAAGTGCTTAAAAGCAAAGAGGTTTAATGATTATAAATCTATAGGATTTTATCTGAAATTATAATCAATTTATCTTAAAATTGTAATAAATGCTATACAGGTCCAGTAGATTTATAAACATTTGTTTGAAAGTATTCGAAATTCTCAAATTTCCAAACCTAAAAATCATCATCGGACATAAAAACAGAGAAATCAGATTACATTAGTACCTATTTTTGGTTACTTGATGCAGGCTTCCATCTTTCAGCATTTTCAGAATCATATGATAATATTGTAATCTAATTAGAATTCTTCTCAATCATTAAAAATGAATTGCCCTATTCCATATAAATAAGTTGAGTATTTAAAGAAGAATAAAATATTGATTGCTTTGATCTAGAAAGTTTCAAATCTATAAAATCTAACTTTGTTGGCAGTTAGAGAATTATTATTTATTTCTTCTCCAAATAAAAAAAATCTATCAAATTTATTTAAATCGGCAGAAGGAACTTCACTTTCCCTGTATAAGCCTCACTCACATAAATGCTTGATTGCTTTTTCTTAATCACCAAAAACAAATCATGAATATAAAGAGCTTTTTATACAATATCTTCTTCATCAACCCACTTATCAATTACTGAATAATCCTCTAAATTTAATATTACTCCTCTATTATTTTAATTAAAAAAAAATTAATCTTAGAAGTTTATTTAATTAATGCTAATCTAAATCCAATCAGAAATGATGGTTTAAATTAAATTTGTTTGAATTATAGGGTATTTGTTTAAATAATAATCCATTAATTCATTAGAATAGTAATAAATGTAATTTTAATTTCTACGAAAATGAAGAGATCACAACAAGGTAAAGAGGTTCAACTTTAATGGAGAGCACATCCTATATTGAAAAGGAGAAAGTCTAAAGATTTTTAGATAGAGAATTAATAGTGATTTCTGTAGATGTGACTCCAATAAATTCGTCCTTTGTATTAGCTTAATAATTAACAATAATATGAAGAAAATCTTAATAGATAGGGAATTTTTAAATAGTTTTATCGATTGTGTTGTATAAGAGAAGATATTGTTGATAAATAAAATAGTCAACATCAGCAATCAAATACCCTCTTATCTAAATAACATTTTAATGTTAAGTTTTTTCGATCGAGATAACCGATGAAAGATATTCTTCTAGATTTTATTATCCTGCTATTTACATTGTGTTGACATCAAGCTAAACTAGATCATATTTGTAAGCGTAAATTAAATAATTTTGGTCATAAGTAAGGAAAATCTAGATATCATTTTAATATAAAAAATCTATCAAACTCTTATCGACTGTATAAGATGTTTCAATTGGAGTGCTATTTTATCTATAATACAAAGTGTATAACTTATTCGTAATTGAATTTTAGAATATTATCATCTCTTTCTTAGGTATAAAAATACAATTTTAAAATTCAAAAGTAATATATGAGACTAAGATAACTTACTCTAAAATGATATCTAAGAATACCATAATCTTACTATGATAATCTACTTTGACCAATACCCCTAGATTCTAATCAAAGAAAACTTTGTCTACATTAAATTATTATTAATCAATTAAAGGAAAATTCATTTCTTCAAACTGAGCTGTACTTTAAAATAGAGTTTTTTAATAAGGATTTTGAAATTAAGTATAGCTGTGAGTCTTATTTTCCCAAGCAAAATGCATGATATTTTTGTTATAATCAAATTTCATAAAAGAAAGCTAATTGATTCTTTAGAACTCTTAATAATGTATTATCCTTAAGGTTATCATATCAAAGAATATTAATATTTATCTATTTATCATAAAAGCAAATAGCTCAAGATCTTTTGACGTTATGAACACTTCTTTCTCAGCTACTTAATAGTAAATAGGTGCCCACTACTTAGATTGTGTTATTTTTTTAATCATGTCAATTGTAAGTATTTAATAGCCTTGAACAAGTATTAATCTCTATAATTTCATGTTATAAGCGGAAAGAATGACCTATTCTTCTATATTGTCTCTACTGCCAATGACTTAAAATCCACTCGAGTTGTATTGAAGAATGAATAGAGTGCTATTCACTAAATTAACAGTAAATGTGTTTTAATAATTAGAATGCAAATAATTTTAAATTCCAACACTTTAATAAACTTAGAATTAAATACTTTGTTAATCAGGTAGATTTATATCTCTTAATTCAAATAACCCCACATTTTTAAATACATTTAATAGTAAATTTTAAGTGAAATGAGTGGTAACATTTTTAAATGTTGCTGTGGTATTTGATGCTTTGTAGATTTTACTATCTACAAATAAGAACTATTCATTGACAATAAATTGGTAGAGTTTGCCAGGAGAAGTAATTATATATACATTATTTTTATAGTAATAAAAATTGGTCGTTAAATAGTCTGTATTTAATCCATCTATAATAGATAATCTATTAGCATAATTGTTACCTATCTCATATAATTACATATTACTCCAGCAGAGGAAAGATAGGAGAGAACAAGAGAGATCTCTATATACAAATAGTTTATTCTTATCAATCGCTAACAATTTATTGTTGCCCTCACTTTGAAAATCTATTGTATAGAGTAGAGTATGATCTCTATAGCTCCAGATGTATATGCTCTGAGGGAATGAAATAGCATAGTAATCTTCAAAGTAAACAATTGCTTGAGGCTTAACTTCCTGTTTAGGTGCTACAATCCTCTAATGAGCAATATTCTTTAAACTGTAAACATCAACTAAAGAGGAGCTCTCAACTGCCTTTACAATTTTCTATGCAATTATTTCATCATTTTAGGGTATCCAAATTAATTCATTTTCAGATATTTTTATCTTTTTATTTGCTTAAAGCACAGCCACCGTTGTAAATTAATTATCGAAAAATTAAGTGGGTTGACTTTACTATATTCCTGTATCAGTTCTTTCTAATATCATCGATTTATTATTTAAACCCAAGATAATATATTTTCCTTTATTGTAAATTTAAATTGTAATTGGATCTAGTGCAAAAATTATGTTGTGAGTGTGTTTGAGAATAAACTTAGTTGTCTATAAATTATAGATATAAATATCAAACGAATCAACTAAATACACTTCATTCAGGAATTTATTTATTGCATATTATTAGAAATCAACAAGAGGAATATCTCCTTCATAGGGTTATCTATACGATATTATTTCGCTACTTATTTCTTCAGCTTTCACTATTGTTAGTTTTATGTCAGTTAATAACTCCAAAAAGAGTCCACTAATAATATCCTAGCCCTAGGACAAACTTAATTTAAATGATAAATTGAATACAACTATTTTTTCAAATATTATTATTGGATTATCTTAATTAGTATCCCAAAATAAGAGATTTCCTTAATTAGTTAGAGCAAATACTCTTTGCTATGATATCATTTCTATGGTCTTAATGTCCTCTCTTTATGGAATATTTTTATACTTCTCGATGAAGATAGAATGCATAGCGCCATCATAAAGCATAGTTTAATCAATTAATATAACAGCAAATAAATTAAATGATTCAGTGAATGCTATAAGTTAGTCTATTCTTCCAGATTGATCATCTTCTGTATATTTCACCATATTTTTCTTAAAGTACAGGTCAGCATTACTGCCCAAATTTATTTCATCGATTTTCTATAATATTAAATAACATTACATTTTATCTCATTTATTTATTAACACTAATTAATCAATCAACTCCTTTGAAAAAATTAACATAAATGAATTGATTTTTAATTTATATTTCTGAATTTAAACAATAATTACATAACAATCCTCAATACTCCATATGAGTACTTACTTTCGAGAAAAAGAATAGAAATACTTCCCATCAGAGCTAAATTAAACATGGAAAATGCTACTCTATTATTCACTTGAATTATTAATCATCTTAATTCTACTATTATCTATCTTCCAAATAATAAACTTATCTATGGAGAAACTAACAATCCACTAATCTTAGTACACTGATATTCCATCTATTGGATAAATATGAGATGTCTGTCCAGCACAAAGATTCTCTGGACATTATAAAAGTTTCTCGCAAAGTGATGTTAATTTATTTTCCTAGTAACCTACTTCGCAAACATAGACACAATCTTTCTTCTCAAAAGAATAATATTGAGTAGAAAAGATACATACAGGAGTACAATTACCAGCTTCATTAAGTTTATATCCTTCTTTACATTAGGAACAAGTTGATTAATCTGATTACAATTGGCAGTGGTCATTAGATTATGCTAATATTTAAATAGTTTAATAAAAAATAATTAAACCGAAATGGCCATGATGATAATCTTTATCAATATGAAGAAAAGAAATTACCTCGAATCGATTGAAAATAATTAAATATGTATATAAAAATTATGGATTATAATAATAACTATGAGATAGCACTCATTTACACCCAAAGAATAATTTAAAGAAAAAATAAGAGAAGTATTTTTATAAAGCCTGGACTATCTAACTAACTATCTATCTATCTCTCTCTCTCTACTATTATTGACGATTAGATTCAAAACTGAATTAGTTTAATGAATAAAATAATCAACAAAGATTTCTTGTATTTTTTTGTAATTATTTGATTAAAATTGCTTAGTTTATTGTTATATAATGAAAAGAAAAATAAATAAATAAATGAGAATTCTTAATAGTTAGCCTTTTAACCATTATTATATTCTCTATTTACTTATTTAATTTGTACAATATGTATTTTGGATAAAAATCTTTAAAGTTATTTTAACTATCTGCTATTGTACATTTCTTATAAATTATCACTCTTCAATTATATTCATTTCTTGCTTTTTTCTTAAAATTAAAGCTTTCCTTCCATTCTAAAAATATCTTCACTCTCACTTGGGTGTGTAAATTATTTCATTTGTTAAATCTGTTTATATGCACCTAAATAGATAGATAGATATCTGAGGACTTAATTTTTCTAAAATTTCTAATGATTAATATATCAGAAAAATTAAATAATATAGTTTTTAATCATTAGAAAATTCAGAGTAAAAAGGTACTTTCAAATTGGATTAATAGAAATTATGTATTTTAATTCCAAAAATAATCTATATTAGATGGATATTTCTAAATTAGATAGTATTATTTTTAATATAATTAGAAATATTTTTTATCTTTTATCCATAATAAATTATCAAAATCCTAGCTGGATTTTTTTACTATCTTAAATTAAATTTTGAGAAAAAAATAAATTAATTTTAGAATTTTAAGATTTTAAATAAAATCTGTTTAGGATTTAAACGATCGAAATAATTTGCTTTTTTTTTTCATTAATTTTATAAATTCTATAAGAAATATAATCAAAACTAATATTAAAAAAATTCTGAAATGACTTATTGATAAATAAGAATAAATTATAAAAAAAGATTAGATAAGTTTGAATGTTAGGAATAGTTTATTGGATTTAGCAATCTACTACTTTATTAACAAATGTGTAAAATTACATACTTTTATATGTAAAACAAATAACTCATACTTGTATAATTTTTAAAGCCAATAGAATAACATTAAAAAATATATTAAAAAATTAAAAAATTAATAAGGAGATTTAAAATTAGCACTTGACTAAAACAATTAATTTACTAATTTTTTTCACTATTTTATATATCTATCTACATAACTAATTGAACTAAATTTCCTATAGAATTGATAGTGAGGATAATTTACTCTATCAATTAAATTTCTTAATCATCAATTATTAAGTATAGCAACTTCATTAGTAATTATTAATGAAATATTTGAGGTTAATATTAACAATTTGAAGATTTCTTTTATTTGTTTTGATTAATTATATTTAATTTGCTTGTGTTGTTATTCCTCTCAAAGTTTAATGTAATTAGAAAATTAAATTTTTGCCATAATTCATTCGATAAGCTAAATATTAATTTGGAAATGAGTTTAAAGTATCTGGCATTAATTTTAATATTGGAAGTAATTAACTTATAGATAATTATGGGGCAAATCAAAGATTTTTGCCAAGACAATTAATATAAGGATATTGAAGATATGACCTGCAAATAGTGTAGAGAAGATTGCGTTTAATGTACTTCATAAATTTATTGTTTGAATTGTTCTTTTTCATTTGATTACCTTATGAGTAATTGTTTATCTTCTACTTAAGAATGTGAAGGCGGATTTTATCTAAACCAATTAAAAAAGAAATGCATTGAATGTAAAACTTAATTCTGTGAAAAGTGTTCACCCGAAACTGAAGAGTGTACATAATGTTAAAGCAATTTTGAATTAAAAAATATTGGTGGCATATAGTATTGTATTCTTAATGAATCTATCGCTCAAGATAGATATACTAGCTATAATGGATAACAAGGGTATAAATTAATAGATACTTGCGAGATAGGAACAAATCAGAATATTTTGAGCAAATAATGTGAATAAATAAACCAATGCCAAAAAGATGAACTCAAATATCAATACTTTTATTTTAAGAATGGAATAATTAACTTTGTCTCTTTCAGCGATTCTCTAACTATTATAGCTAATCAATATTAAGTCATAGCTTTCAATAAGAAAGATCTCAATTTTGAATTTTAAGTAGTAGATTTTGAGTTTCTAAACTCAAAAGAAAGGATAAAATCGATTATCAACATTGATCAGTCAATATCTATTTTTACTAATTTTTAATTATTTGTCTATAATCCCTTAAACCACTAGATTTTATCAAAAATAAGCTTACTTTAAGGAAATAATACTTCACCCCTTTCTATACTTTAAGTGAGTTACGAAAAAGATTAATCTCTATTACTCTTAATTTCATGCGATGATTAACTCAAGAATTTATTTTTTTACCAATTTTTATATAAGATAGATTCAAGCACTAATGAATATAAAGTAAGCTTAGAAAGCATGAAAATAATATATAAATTCATCATAGAAATAGTATCTTTTAAATATTTTTCTGAAAATAAATCTTTGGTTGTTACAGATAAATATTAGATATATGTATTCAAATTAAAAAGCTAATCATAATTTGAATAGAGCTACGTTATTAGTTTAGATTTTGGTGACATCATAAAATAGCCAGATATAATTAATAGCTATATTGGATAATCTGAAGTCGTTGTGATAGTTAGAAATTAAAACTTATAAATTATTCTATTTTCTCCAGAGAATCCTGAATAAATAATATAAAAGCAAATAATAGAACAGAATACTTACAAGATAGATATGACATAATAAGGAAATAACATTTATGTTTTTATATATAAAAATGATTCTACTATTAGTATTTGTGATATTAGATATTATTCCGAAGAAAATAATTTATTTAAGAAGACACAAATTAAAAGTACATTTCGTTTAGATAAGGAATCTAATCAATCATCCCTGTTTAGTAAAGAAGGAGAAGAATACAAGATAAAATATTTTTTATTATCTCAAAATGGATTACTTACTTGCTACGATTTATCAGACTTTGAAAATCCATCTGCATATTTTACTATTTCTTTGAATAGCTAATATATATCATATTTTTACTAAGATTTTACAAATAATAAATAGGAATAGTTTATTTACATTACCAATGGCCAGGAAATATTAAAATTAGACTTAAATAATAAAACTTATATCATCAGTAAGTCTTACATTTCTAATCAAAAGACAGAATATGGTATTAGCTAAATATTTATTATAGAAGATTGGAATTAAGGTTACTTCTACTTGGTTGCTGAGAAATAAGCTTCATATAATTATGAGATAAAGAAATTTGATATAAATGGAAGATTAATTAAATCTTTATCCATTGCTTATCAAACTGATGATGATAATAATAACAAAATTCTGATAGGAGAATCGTCATTTTTTGATGAGGAGAATAGTATTCTTGTGATAGTAAAACTAAATGGGATTGATATAGTAGATTCTAAAGAGCTAAGTGTAATTGAAAATATATCGTTTATAAGATTAATAGATATTTAAAAAAAGAACTATTTCTTAGTGTTATCTGACATTATAGATTTAAGTGTATGCTATTATTCTATTTTCTAGTATGCTAATGGTTAATTTAAGCAAATAGATAATCATCTAATATAACCTACCAGCTCAGATATTAATCAAATTTAATTTAGAGTATTAAACGAAGGATAAATAACTAAGACTTTTGCAATACTTTACTATAATGTTTAGAATAATAGTTTTCTTTTATCATATTTAAAAGAAGGTTCATTTATAGTTTAGAATTATGAGCTATTCTTAGAGAAGTATAAAGATTTTTACATAATATCAGAGACTAAAGTATTATTTTTAAGCCTAGATTTAAATTAACAACAATTGAATTATTTGACAATAGAATTCTTAGAAAATCAAATTGTTGAAGAGAGTTCTTTACCTTTTCCTATTTAAAACAACATACCTATGATGTAATTCACTCCTTAAGACTGTATTTTGATTGAAAAATATAACTTAGTTATTTGCTTTGGAGATTATTTTAATTCAGAAATGTATGATCTATTAATGATGGATTTTTGTGTTCATTTATAAAATCTTTTTACTTAAGAAATTATGTACAGTTTCTGTGATGGATAATTTTCACGAGGGTTACATAGTTATCAATCACATTTCATCGATTTAGAATTAAATAATATAATAGTTTACTTGAAACATTAAGAAACAATAGACAAAAAAAACAAAGTATATAGGTATACCTATTCTGCAATTTATATCTATTTATAAGAGTGGGAAGGTAATCAATATGCAATCGTTTCTAAAATAGATCTCTAAAGCGTTTTTGAATCAGAAAATATAGCCAAACCTTTATCTCATCATTCCTTGTTTTAAAATATCATTAATAAATCAAATCAAGGATTTCAATATATAATAAATTAAAATAGTTAATAATCGTATATTTAAATAGATTCTGTTCAAAAAATTATAAATAATACTGCATAATAATCATATTCTTTAATATCAGCGAGTGAATTAATAGGAAAACTGTATTATTTTTAGGATAATAATGTGTATACAAATCCTATCTCACTTACTATAAAAAAATTGGGAGGGGTATTTAGCTCGCAGATAGATAAAAAATAATCTTTACAATTTTAAATTGTTAATCAGAATACGATAGTTGTGAGCACCTTAGATACAGATGAGATAATAACTTAAATTGATATTAATTACCAAGGCTCATTTTAGGGATTAGTTTGGAATGAAGAATTTCAATAAATTATCCTAATCTATGATGAAACAATATTAAAGTATAAATTGTTTCTAAATAATTTAGAATTTGTTTCTACAACTACTATTTCTATTCCTATTTATGGCTCTTTTGTTAAAAATCTAAGAGATTCACAATTAGTTATAATCAGTTATGGCACATTATATGACTACAACGCAGATAAAATAGTTTTTATTAGTTAAAGTATTATAGATGAAAACTAATATTCTTATAATTAGAAATTTTTATTCTACCGTGAATATTTGAATTCTAACGTATTGGTAATTAAAGTCTATGATATTATCCTTCAACAACTAAACGAAATTAGTTTTGATAAAATTCCTAAAGTAATCTAACCAATACTAATGCTTAAAACAGCTAAAATTGATTTTATTTTAGGTGAATTACACTTACTGGTGGTATGGGAACCTCCTAATGGCTGCTATATTCTAGATGTGATAAATTTAGTAATCATATATCAATTTACTTAGGCTGAGCACAGTTAAGAAAACTTTGCTTGTATATTTCATCGAGAGACATCTTCATTCATTATTTAGTAATCTCTTGCTCTTTATGTATATAGATATCCAAAAATTTACAGCTAGCAAGAGTACTTCTTAAAAGTAAACTAAATTATTGAAGAATTTTATCTAAATCACTTAGATCATTATTTATGTATATCAGCCTCAAAGCTTATAGATTTGGATAGTGGCGAAATAAAATTAATAGAATTCCCAATGATGAACTATTTCAAATTCGTTGCAATTGATGACTGGAAGGAGAAGAATATAATTATATATAAAAATTTTATCTATCAAATAAATAATGAAATAAGTTTATTACTGAATAGAGATTTATCAAATCCCCTTATTGACTCATATTAATATTATACAAAAGATTTAGAAAATAATTACCTCTATTACTATTCCAATAGCGGACTTAGTATATACCAAATTGATTTATCTAATCTATACTAAAACTCACTAAGTGATGATAATGAATTTAATAACTTGTAATAGCCACTCATTAAGTCTCTAAATAGTTAAATAAATAAATTCTTAGGCTCTAACAGTTACATTATAATCCACAACAAATTTGATAATTCTATACATTATCAATTTTTTAATTTAACCACAAAATCCATTCTACAAATTTAAAAATTTGTTCCCAATAATTATGATTCCTCTTTCTTTTCTTCAATTTTTAGTTTAGATAGCTATAATCCAGATACTTATGCTTTCTTTACTTCTTGTAAAATCTTAATCTTTAATATGATAGAATCAATTTAAGAGTTTGATTTAGGAGCATTTAACTGCTAGATTTAGGCTTAATAAAAATATAATTTCCCCTAATTAGAATTAAACAAGTAAGGTGGACAATCTGGATATCTCTATTTCATTTAAAACAATCTTATTATTAAGATGTTATAATATGATTTAAATTAATAATAATTTAAAATCAGTCTAGTTGAAAATCTAACATAACTAGAATCAAATTGTTCTATTATAGAATTTAAATCATACATTCTGAATAATGAAGATTCCTTAAGTATAATCTCTTATTTGTAAGATAATTTAGTAAAAATCATGATAACCAAATAAAATAAATAAATTGTTCATTCCTTTCAATAAGAATTTGCTTCCGATGTTTAGTTTATAAAAATCATCAACTTAATTTAAATTTTAGATCAAACTCTATTAGTGTTAAATATTAATACATCAATAAAAATAAGTGATATTTTTCTAGATGAGTTAGATTAACTATAAGTTCGTGAAATATACAGTAAGGAAATATTAAGTGGAGAAATTCATTAGATAGAAGTTTATTAACATAGGGTAAACACAATTTTCTTTTACATGACAACCAAATATAGAATTCACCTTATTTAAGGGCAGTACGATTAATCATAAAAAATATTCTAATTTACTTTATTGAATTATGCAAGTAAGCATACCAGATTTTGGCATAAGCTAAAGATTCTCCCTAAGCTTCAGTTAATTTGTGTATTATCAGAATAACAAATTAATATTTATTCACTATCTCTAAAATTCATTACAAGAATTAGTGAGCCTTAATTTAAGTATCTAACAGATATTTAGGAATGTAAACATTAGAACGAAAGCAATCAATAATAGAAGAATATTTTATTCCTAGTAGATTCTGCTCACATTTATGTTTTTAACTTAAGAGTTCAATAAAAAAGAAATAAAAATAAACTAATGCTTTAATAATAAGTTAATGTATAAGCTTATCCTTCAATCGGATACATTGAAGATATAACTCCTTAACTTTCATTTGATCATTCTATATTTTTAATTTATGGATTTAACTAAATAGGGGTGTTTTAATAAAAACTAATCTATCATTTTAATTTTGAGCCACTGAAATAATAATTTAATTCTACCTTAAATAATTAATGTCTTTTTTAGCTTGAAAATTATGAAGAAATATGGCAATAGAGGTAATAAATTCTTTAGTTCATCCATAAAGGTTATGTAAATTATTTATTAGAAATAACATAAGATCAACAAATTATGTTACCTTCTTAATTAGAATTTAGCAACTTAGATAAGCAAGTTGAAATTAATATCGATATTAATCTTAATAATAAATCAATTAAAAATTTTATCCAATAACCTTCCACAAAGGATAATAATAATCTCTCAGTTAAACAATTTAAAATGATTGATGGAATTTTAGACATTTAGAATTAATTCACTTTTGAAAATTAAGAATTGATGATATTTAAAAATGTAACATTCAACTTTAATGAGAACTCTCATCTGATATTTACAAATATATCTTAAATATTTTTTTAAGACATCAAAATAACACAGTTATTGGCTTTAAAACCATAATAAAGTTTAATTTCAATATCTAATGTTACTAAATTAAATCTATCAAATATTTAGCTCAATAACTTTCAATTATTCAATCAAAGCTTATTCTCTATTGAGAATGTAAATAGTACAATACTAAATAGATTAAAAATAAATAATTCACTATTTGTTGATCCAATTTTCTTATTTTTAAAGAATAATGATGATTTAAGAGCTGCTGAAATGAATATAACTGATTGTTAGATGAATAATTTTATTACATTAACAAATTCAAAATACGTCTCTATCTAGTAATTGAAAGTAGAAATGATTAATAGAAAATCCTCAAGATAACTTTAGAATTTCGATCAAAATTTAACAATAAATACTAATTCTTTTATAGTAGCCTAATTAATATAAGACTAACTAATTCTTTAAGATATAGAAGCTAGTGATATTTACAATTTAGATGGATTTTTATTAGTTAAAGATTGGTATGTAGAAAAGTAACAATTAACTACTTAGAATACTAATGAATAGGAAGATTTGGAATTAAAATTCAGCTCTATAGAATAAAAATTGAATGAAACTAATGTAAAAATGGTAAACAGCTAATTTAATAAATACTTTTAGCAAATAGAATGTAATAAAGCTTATTTCTAAAATATATCATTCATGAATAATACAAACATTCTAACAAATCTAACAAACTAAAAGAATGGATCTACTATAAATAAATTAATTGCTATTAACAACACTCTATTTGATTCTCAGATAATATTAACTTAGTCTAATTCCATTCAATGGTCAAATATTCAATTTAAAGATAATATTATTGTAAGCTAAAAAAACCAGATTTGTGGAATGCTCTTAAAAGAATCTATAAATATTGATTTGTAATTATTCACAGCTTCAAATAATAAACAAACATCTCATTTACTCTGTATTGAAGATCTTGATTAATCAGAAAAAATAGATAGCATTAGATACAATTAAGAATATCACTTTAATAAATTAACTATTGAAAATAACTACCAAGGAGGAATAAAATTAAAAAATTTAATAAAAATAATTATTAAAAATAGTAATATAACATCAAATCATGGTGCCAATAAAGGAGGAGGAGTATCAGCGACAGACGTTCAATCAATCATTTTATAAGACTGTATTTTATTCAATAATTCTGCTAATTTGTATGGAGGAGCTGTTTATTTAGAGGATAGTGATTTAAAACTTTAAAAGAGTAAGATTTATCTAAATTAAGCACAAATTGGAGGAGGTATAAATTATTAGAATAGTATAGTGTTCCCTTCTTTTATCAATTAACTAGATTTAAAACAATAAATATATGATAATCTCGCTATAATTTATGGATAAAATTATGGTTCATTCCCTACTAAAATTAATATGATTTCTTAATTAGATGATATAGTGAGTAGTTCGAATTAATATAAAACAAATATTGAATTTTAAATTATAGACGAAGAAGCCAATGTAATTAATTTACCTTCTCTAATTAATAGTGACGATTCTCTCTTAGATGAAATTCTTTCTTTGTATAATTATGAAATTGTATCCTATGAAGATATTTATGTATAATAATAAGCAACACCTAGCACCTACAATGAATAGAATTCTACTTTCATTTTTTCAAAATATATTATGAACTCAGGATATCAGCAAATAATGCAAAAGATATAATAACATTAATCGGTATTAACCTAAGAATAAAAAAGAAAGTTAACTATTAAATCATCAGATAAATTTTATATACCTGATTACTTAAATAAATTAATCAATCATGAATATTTGTCAGTCTCTTTTCATTTAACATTTAGAAAATGCTTAAAAGGTGAAATAATTCAATAATTCTAAGGAATCAATTTTTATGAGTGTAAAACATGCGATCAAAATACATATAGCTTAGAAGATCCATATAATTAAGATTAAAGTCAGTTGGTCTGCAAAGAATGTCCCTAAAATACAGTTTCGTGCAATGGAAATGTGATCACTCCCCTTTAAGGATATTGGCATTTCTAAAACTCAGAAGAGATTCTGTAATGCTTTAATAATAAAAACAATTGTATTAACAATAGTGAGCTTTCAATAGATGGCTGCACAGAAGGTGCTACAGGTCCTCTATGTGAAAGCTGTGATTATGAAGGCAAAATATGGAATAAAGGAGATTTAAAAAATAACTAATATGTTAAAATTGGTAAATTTTCTTGTGGTGTATGCTTTTAAACTTTAGATTCTTTATCGATAGCTAGGTTCTATGCCATCCCTATTTTGATTTAGTTATTCTTGATTTTATATTTATTTTGCTAGATATTATACAGCCAAAGGAAGATAAGGATTAAGATTAAAGCTATAATATTATTAAAGATGAACATTATTCATATAAGAAAGTAGATCCTTAAAAAAAATCACATGACTGCATTTATTAGAATATTTTTTACATACATTTAAGTATTGAGTATAGCCTAAAATTTTAACATTAGTTTTAAATTCATATCAAACTCTAAAAAGAGCACGCAAGATGAAGAAGAAAATGGATATTTTATCTAATATTTCGCATTGGTAGGAGATATGCTATAATCAACAAAATACCTCACAGATTGTTTTTATTTAAGCCCATAAATCCTAGGTTTTTCTGCTAAAGATTTACCTCCTATGGTTTATGTGAGATTAATTTAAAGTGTAATTATTAACATACTATTCTATATTCTGGCTTTAGCAGCTATCTACTTGGTTACTTATAAGATAATAAAATGCAAAACTAAATACACTTAAAGTTAATTGAAAAGAAGAAAAAATTTAATTATCTCTGGAGCAATACAATTCTTTTTTACTTTTTATCCTTCTGTTTTGTAGCAGTGCCTTGGTGCTCTCTCATGCCGTAAAATTGGAAACGATAAAAACCACCCAAACTATTATATTTATGCAGATGTTTAATTCGAGTGTTTTGATTACTACTACTACTTATTCAATGGATTGATATCTATTCCCATCATTATTCTTATTACTTTGGTAATTCCTTATATAATATACTCTAAAATGAAGAAGAGAAAGAAAAATCTGCTTGACATTAACCTATACCTCTCATACGGATTCATGTTTTCAGGATACAGAAATGAAACCTTTTATTGGGAATTTATCAAACAATATATGAAGAACCTGATATTCTTAATTTTCAATTTATTGAATTTCAGTACTCTTTTATCAACCGTTGTTGTTTCTATGGTAATTATTATCTATATAAGATATTCTAATTATATCAAGCCCTATGAAAGCCATCAGCTCAACTCTTTAGATGGTATTTCTTAAATGACCATTTTGGTGATGCTATTTCTGATTATTATAAATGAGTAGTCCCAAGATCAATTCATTTCTATCTTTACTGGAACTGCTATTATAATTTCTAATTTATATTTCCTTTCCTGCTCATTGATTTATTTATCGACACTCTTTCTACCACAAAAAATTAGAAGAATTGAATGTCTTATTTTTTACCTCAACAAATTAATACAATTTGAAGGGAATGGCTTATTTTAAAAATCTTAAACAAATAGCAGGAGATTAACTAAGAATATTCATAAAATATAGAAATTTATAATGAGCACTACAATAGTACGAAACAACTTTTAAAATATTTTGAAATCTTATTAAAAAAAGTAGACTGCTTATAGTTAAAATGTGAATGCTGTTGTGAGCACCAATTTCCTATTAAATGAAAATAACACTTAAATCACAACATTAAACTAAATGAAAGATACAGGAATTAAAAATAATAGATATTCTAAATCAAGGGAAGAAATTGATACCCCAACAATAATTCATCATAATTAATTTTTCTTATTAAAAAGTAATGATTACAAATAATATCCTATTAAAGAGATTAACACAGATAAAGATTATGAATTGGTTTCTATAGAAATTTAATCTTTAGAAGAAGATCTTAACAGAAATAATGTACTAAATTAGGAAGATATATTTAAATAGCTAGCTAATCTTAATGTAAAATAATGATGAATTAAAAGAATAAATAATCAAATTATATTCATGTAAAAATTAATCTTTATAACTATAATAAATAATATTATTTAATGCAAAAATATCATAAATTTGATATTAAAATTATCAACCAAAAAAATAAGTGTATTTAAGAGTGAAATCAATGTAAATTTTTCTCAAACCCTTGAGATTATCTCCTATCCCATTAGATATTTTACTATTAAATGGTTTGGACCTATCTCTATTTATAATAAAATGTCAATTTTCCTATTTCTTTTTGTAAATTATGTCCTCTATAATATCAACTTAATAAAGTTTTTCTACAACTATTAGGATTTAATAATGAAGTAGCTCTTTTTTATTTAAAAAATTAATAATTGTAATTAATTTACTATAAATATATTATTCATAAACACATTATCATCAGATTATTTTGTCACAGTAAATAAAATTGTTATTTAGTAGCAAAAGGGGGATGCAATATCAAACAAAATTTAGACTTTTTTCTAGTCAGTGAATATTTACACTATTTATTTATTCATTCAATTTTCTTATTTAGTGCTAAACAATGGCAAAGTAATATTTTCAATTTTCCAATATATTTACTTATAAAAAAAGAAAAACAAACTAAAGAAGAAAGAAGAGCTAAGACAAAATTTTAAAAAATGAATAATAATATTGATATTTCTCAATTTGAGAATATTTTTAGACATGACAAATAGATTCAATAAGCATTAAAGTAAGAAAACCCTGATTTCTAATAAATATTTTAATAGATAAAAAAGGAGTCTGAAAAAGAACAGAAAAATTAATAATTTGAAAAAATAAATGACAGTAGCTCCTTAATAAAAATAAAAGAAAACAAGAAAAATAAAGGAGTGAATTAGAAGAGAACGAAATTGAAGTAAACCTGTAAGTATTTGGAATAAGAGACTAAGAGAAAGTTATGATAATATAAATAAAAAGATAAGATTTAATCTTAAATCCTTGAAGGAATTATTTAAAATAATCTTAATTTAGTAAATAAATCTATTGATAAATATTGATTGAATATAAAATAGTTTTTAATTTAGTAATATCCATTAATTAATTTGTTAGCAAAATTTAATCTGTTTTCTTAATCCCTTTTTAAGGAAGTTTCTTTTATATATTTGTTTGTTTGTTTGTTTATTGAATGAGATTTTCAGTATTCTTATTTATTATCAGATTAGCTACTATTGCTACTTGAATTAAGTGAATCTTCATCCTCACTACTATTTTCACTATCATTTTAATAAGCCATTTTTCTTTCTTTCTTTTTATTTTTAATTCTTGTTTGTTTAAATTAATCTGATAGATTTTATTTTTAAAAACTATCACTCAATGATTTTGAGAGTTACCTCTTATGCAGAGTTTTCTTTTAATTTCCATTACAGTTTTAATTATGACTAACATTACTCATTTAATTCATATTGTTAATTTAAAATTATTATTTTGAAGGCTATAAGGTGATTGCATTTTGTGTTTAATATAATGTTTTTATAGGCTTATCTAGCTATCGTTTTGCATGGGTAGGTGAATAATTTTAGAACATTGATGGCTGTAATTTTTTAACTGACGCTCCTGCCTATTAATTGTTTTAGTAAAGTTTTTTCACAGGTTTTTTTATAAATTTCTTTTCGTAAATTGAATGATTTGTTTCTAACGAAATCATTTTAGTGCTACATGGTTATTCATTAATTTAATTCTAATATTAACTTGACAATATTTGCTCTTAGTTTTAAGATAAATCTTATTCTAATATTTGATTTAATAGTGGCTGAGCAATAGAGGACATAGTATTCTAAGTATTAAGCACATTTTTTGATTTTTATCTCAGTACATTAGTACTATCGAAATTGCATAGACTTTCTTTATTATTTAATCCTTCAACAAATTCACTTATTAAAGGATTTGAAATAGGTTCTTATTCTTCACTCTTTTAATCTTTTTCGCAATCTTTTACAGTAGGAACATCTACTTAAATATATTGAATTTCCTTGATTTAATCATTGTTGTTTAATTCATTTTTATTCTCATAATAACTAAAATCTACGTGGGGAGTTTAATGAGGAGAATTTCCAATTCCAATCAGTGATAAGTTTGGACTATTAGGAGAAGATTAAAATTATTAAATTAATTTCTCATTATTTAAATTTTCAATCTATTTTTCTAAACTAGGTTATTTAGTAGATTAAAGATCTTGATTGCTTTAGAAATCTGTAGCAGAAAATAAATTATTGTTAATATTTTCTATCATTTCAATATTTATTTGTTTAGCATTAAGATTCTATTCTTCATTTAATTATTTATCTGCTTAAAATAGGAAATTATTTGAACAAATCTAACTGCTTATTACACTATAACCACTGACTTATTTAATATAAAAAGGAGAGAGTTAATCATCTCCTCTTTGTGTAATGCTAAAAGGATTAGAAATTACATGTTTCTATATATCATTATTTTTCACTTCTAACTTAGTTATTTTTAGTAAATTTGCCTTTTAAGGCTCCATCTAAGTTGCCATCAATTTTATTTTATTTTGATTATTATTTTAATTATCTTTATTTGAAATATTTTTATTATTAGAAGGAAATTCAGTAGATCTTCTTAGTAGTTCATTATTGAATTCATCTACGCTTAATCCTAATCTGATGATTTAAAGTTATTAATATTTCTTATTTCTGACTACATTACAAACTTTCTTCCAGTTTTTATGTGCTCTAAGTGTATTAATAGGCTCCGAAATATCAAAGAAAGAAAAAATTCTAGGGAATTTATTTTTTAAATTACGTTTTATTTGAAGGATTGTCAATTAATAACGAGAAATGAGTTTAGACTTTACAACTGTATATATGAGGTAAATTAAAAAGGCATAATATACTCCAATATTTACTATCATACATAGAAACTTACCAAGTTAAAAGGTTATTTCTTGCATGCAGATATTTAAAAATATTAGGAAAAGCAAACCTATAATAAGTAATCTATCAATTCTATTGAATCTATTCATCTTGTATGGCCTGTAGCGCTTTGTCTGCAACAGATAAAATAGTAATATAATTCCGATTAAAGAACATTTAATATAAAAATTATTCTGCAGAGTTGTATTCAAGATTACAATAATAATCTTTTTATAAGATTTAATGAATTCCCAAAAGTAGTATTTTTGCTTAAACTCTTAAAATAGAAATCCAAAGTTAAATATCATAGAGACACTATTTAATCTATTTCTATTTTTCCACAATTTGTACATTATTCCAAATGGAATTACAATCTATATTATTATAAGTATTGAATAGAAAATTAATGTAATAAATAAATATTAATTACCATCCATAAAAATAGACCAGGGATAGAAATAATAGCAATAGATTTCAGGTGAGTTTAACTTAAGCATTTATGCATAATATCAGCTTGAATATAAAGATCTCCATCAATTTCTCTACAAAACACTGTTGCAAGGAGAGAAGATATAACATTTGGCTGGATAAATAGAAGAAGGACAAATAATCCATTGCTTAAGAAAAATTTGTTAAACCTCTGCTTCTTAAATAGAAGCATAAAGCTATACATCATAGCAATAGTAATAGCATAAATAATAGGAATGATAAACACCCATATGATTCTAAGGAAGGCAATTTAAATTAAGTCTTCATCTATGGTAGCGAATAAGCAGTCAAATGAATATAAGAAATTAGCTACAGGAAGAGAAATCAAGTTTGGGATAAAAGAAAATACCTTATTTAGTTACAACTCTTCTACACTTACTATATTAGCAATCTTAGGAGTTTAAATAGACATTATTACTAATATGAAATTTAAAAAATAACTTTACTTAGAAGAAATGAATGAGTTATTTAACATAAAATGGTGTTAAATCTTTAACGGCACTAGTTCCCATAGAAATCATACCGATTCTTCTTAAATAATAAGAAATAGCAAATCCTTTTGCCATTTTTATTGCCAACTGTATAATTTTAAAATAAATTTGTAGGCCTGGCCTTACTCAAATTAAATTATGAAATATCAATGTACTTTCAATAAACATTTTAAATAATAATTTCTGTCAATTGTAGTATTATGAAGTAGTGATTATTGTAAAAAAAAGAAAGAATAAATACTTTAATTTAGTAAACGATGTATGTGATCATGAGTATGAATATTATTATCAGAGGGATGTAGTAGTAGAAAGTATATATTTCTTTGCATTTGACACAGCTATTTTTTCAAATAAATTAAATTTATACAAATTAATGATTAGCATGATAAATATGCAATAATAAATTTACTTTTTTTTGTCTTTCATAAAACTCTCTCCCCAAACCTTGCCATAAATATCGCAGGACTCACATAAAGGTCCGACAAAGCCTCTTTTGCAATAGAATTTATTTTCTTCACTTTCGGCTTTTAAGTTGTAAAATATGTATTTAATTAGATTTATAATAAACAATTAATGTACCTTGACAGTTGCTAGGGTTTTTTTCGCAATATAAAATTGAGTCAGTTGAATTACTATGCCTCCAAAAACCATTTTTAAGCTAAATATCTTTCCCTTTACAAGACTTAGCTTAATCAGGGCATTTTAAGCACTAATTATGACTATCTACTTCTATTGAGTGATCTTAAAGAGAATAAAATCCTTCTGGACAAGGGAAGCAGATTTGATACTGATAATCATTCATCAATATTTCTCCAATTTAACATAGTCTAAAAGTGATATTGAGTTTAATTGAATATTTTAATTACACCATGCGATTTTGATCTAATATTTGAGGGATTTTATTCGAATTTGGCCAATTTGGTATCCTCGAAGTAAATCTATCAGAAAAATCTTGGTTTAAATTATCAGAAATATTTTCTAAATATATGATTAAGTAGCCACTGGCAGAGGGTTTACCTAATATGCGAATGTCATCAAATGTCCAAGCATTATTTTCTATATCCGTGTTTTAAAAATTTAAGATCATAGAGCCTGATAATTTTATTCCCTATACCCCGCTCATCACAATAATCTTTATCCTTTACAAAAAGTTTTAGACAAATTAATGAGCTAGAGAATATTTGGATATTTAAACAACGGAATTCTCTTCATCTAAAAGTCTGAGCTATAATTTAATAACTCCTCCACTAACAAAATCATTTATGATGTAGCTATAACTATCTTCAACCTACTTAGCTTGTATTATCTTTGTTGCATTAAATAGTACCATTTTAGTAGGAATACATCCACAATTATTGCCATAAATTAAAGCTGTGTTATTACGAAATTATTACTAAAATTATTTAACCATATCTTAGCATTCTAAGTCGCTTGTAATAAAAATAGCACCTCCAACATTTGCAGAATTATAATCCAAATAACTTGTATTATCTGCATTCAGAATCGAATCCTCTAAATAAATTGCTCCTCCGAATGCTTATGCCTTATTAAACTTCAAAGTACAATCTTTAATAAAATTAATTTCGGAATGTTAAGTTGCGAATATTGCACCTCCGTTTACAGCTGTATTATTAATCATTGAAATATTGCTCATAAGAAGCTTAGAAGATTAAAGAAACAAAAGAGAACCTAACACGCAATCTTCACAACGATTATCTATAAACTGTGAATTGAAAATCATAATAAAGCTAGATCTAATTGTCATTAATTCTTTAGAAAGTGTATTATTAAATATATATAAGTTTTTTAATTCAATCGAGTCTGATTTAAGTTCTTAATTGTAAGAATGGTCAACGAATATATTAGAGGTATTAAGTAAATAAGTATCCTACATACCTTGCATTAAGACTGTATCAATCAAAAGTTAATATACTCCATTTAAATAAAATAAATTACTCTTAATAGCACTCCCAACTTTAAATGGATTATTATCTTCTAATGCTCTATTTTACTTATTGTTGAATCCCTAAATGGTTATATTTTTAACCACTAGGGATTTAACATTAACTAAGGTAAACAATGTTGAATTAATCATAGTTAAATTTTTAATTGTTATATCTTCTATCAATACGCTATCTAATATTTAATTTTAAATAAAATTAGTTAAAAACTTAAATTATCTAATTTGAATTGAAAGAAAATAAATTGATAACATAAAATATTAACCCATTATTCTATTATAGTTGGTTTAATTTCTAATTTTAAATTTAAAAAAAGCTACTTACTTTATCCCTTTAAAGAAAAAAGAGAAGTGTTTTCTTAAAAAGAGTTGATAATTTCAACATTTTTAATGGTAACAAATTACTGATCATAGAAATCAAATATTGGATTATTAATAGCTGTGATATTGATAAGGATTAGGTTTTTAATAAATAAAACTCTTTGTGAAGAGTATTAAAACTATTTAGTTAGTTCTATGGTATCTTAATTAGAGATAGTTATATCCTGCCAGACAATTATTTAAGATTATTTTTAATTAAACTATATATAACAAGGTATAGGTAGTTTAAGCTCGAAATTTTCAATATATAAGTTCTCTAATGAATATTTTTAAAACAAATCTAAATTCAAAGAGTTTTTATTACAATTACCCTCTGAATCATTAGATAATTGTGGGAATATCCTAAATCTTATCTTATCACCTTAGTTATTTATTTCATTGATGATAAAAGGCTTTGCATCAAAGCTTGTATAGTAATTAATAGTTATTTTATATTTGCTAGGCCCTTAATAATAATTTATGCTTGATTAAATGCGTTCAATTGCTTATTTTTATTCATATTTCTTCATCTTTGAATGAAAATTTATATAGCAGTTATTTATGGAGGGAGATATTTCCTATCTCAATGGTATATTTAGCACATTTAAACCTTAATTACTGAATAATATCATTTTAATTAAAGGTATTCCGAGCTAAAATGTTATAACATAATCTGAGATGATTGGATTTATAGCTTGAAAGTAATAATCACGCAGGAAAAGCCAGTTCAAAAAGTTAATTCCTTAATCGGTTGCAATAATAAAAAAAGAATCCTATTCTTTATATTAAATAGATTAAATACTTTGATAATTAAGTAGGATTTCCTTTAACTAGAGAGTATAGAGGTCATAAATATTAATCTAATAGGATGTAAATACAACTAAAAATTTTGTAGAGATAATTTAGATGTTGCTATCGATTGAGGGAGCAAACATTTCATACACTTTTTTTAAAGTGTCTTAATCTATCACTACAATCTTTCTAATACTTTTGGAGTAAAGATAGATATATTTATCGCCACATTTCATCTAATCCATAGAGTAATTTAAACTTGCTTACTTCTCATATTTAATTACTTTTTCCATTTTTTCTTGAGATGTAGGTGGTTACTGCTACTGCTATTATTGGATTGTAAATTTATGGATTGATTATGTTGTTACTAAAAACACTTTGTCTGTAGGCACAGTTTATATAAAAAGAATATTTGGTGCTTAATCTAACTCTTGAATGCTCTACAAAGTAAATATTAATTAATTATAAATTTTTTAAAAGATATACACTTTGAATGTAGCTTTTGAGCTATTTGAAACTAAAAAAAATACTATATTAGTATTTTCTACTGCCTTGCATTAAATCTAAGCAGTAAAATCAAATTAAGAATCTTAGATATCAACGGGATATGCTTTAAATTGAGAACCTTAACTATCATAAGGAAGAGTATCAATGGACATTATTTGTATTGAATTAACAAAAATGAATTTAATGTAGTCCTAACCTACTTCAAATATGTTGTTTTCTTCAACAATGAAATATCCATATTGGAAATTCGTAATATATTATGAAATCTCATTAGTAATTATATTCAAGCTATACAAAGAACCCTATGTCACCAAAATAGGAATCATATTGTTTACTAACTTTAAGCTTAAAATTATGTGATCAAATCTAAACAGAAAAACATTCCCTTTATTTTAATCTATTTGGAACTTCCAAAGTATCATTTAATCATCCACCATAAGATAATATTTTTGATTAACTTTCAATGTAAGCTATTAGTTTTTAGTCCTTTTTGATTCTTTTAGTTATTCAATTGAATTGTAACGAAGCCATTACAAAGAACCATCACTTTTGCTGCAGAAAAGAATCATGTTTATATCTAGCTAATATAGAAATTATCCTGTCAATTATAAAATCTATAAGTCAAATTATAGCTTTAAATTTAATATGTCATAACCAACCAAATTAGAAATAAACTAAACTATGATCAACCCTCTTTCCTCTATATACTTATAATTTACGTATTTGTTTTACTCATCTAACATCCTATAGCGAAAAATTACTTCACTATTTTATTTATCTGCTATTGCAATAGAAGAGCTTTCTATCATAAAAACATAATCTACATCCCTAAAGCACAAGAATTTCTTTAATTACTCTGGCCAATCTGAATATTAGAATATTTTATTACCTTAATTCTCAAAATCTAACACTATTCCTCTTTTAATGATAAAAAATAAATTTTTTGATTTAAGAATATTTTGAAAAATATTTAAAAATAATTGAATTAAAAACTTACAATGTGCTTTAGTAGTTGATATGGAAAAGAAAATCTATTGAATAGGTTTGGGATAGAGCTGTATAAGTTGTAGGCTAAAAAGTCTCAAATATTTCTCCTGATTATCTTAAAAAGATACTCAGTCTACTCTAATAAATGCCAACAATGTAAAGATGGGAATATTCAATAGATATTAGCTCACTGATTTTCTCTTTGAGAAGTAGTATTGAAGAAGTTTACTTAATATAATTATAGAAAATAACATAATATCTGCCTTAAGAATCAATAACCAAAATCTATAATTCTGTAAGAATGGTGTCCATTTTGAGATCTAACACTTAAATTACAAAATTAAATGCTGATTTTATATCAATACTATATTTCTTAACAATATCGGGAAAGGAGTAAATATAAAATATTTATCCTAATTCATCAAAGAAACAAATATCATGAGTAGAAGTAACAGCATCAACTATAACTTTAATGCTACCCAATTCATTTTCTGGAACAAAGAACACTTTTGGTTAATAATCTACATTTATATTAATTAAATCTATGATTATCACTTCTTATCTCCTAGAGGATATTAAAAGGAGCTTCTAAATATAATCAAACGTAATAATCCTTTACACGTTAAACTGAAAATCTACTGAAAATACAAGCTGCGTGTCTTAAAGATAATCATAAATTCTAATTTTATTATGGTTTCCGTTTGAAACGATGAAAAGATTTTTAATAGCCGTTAGAAATACCTTATAATTTTTAGATTCAAATGGAGTAACATTTATATTATTTGGCTTAGTAAGAATGGGTGAGGAGTTTTCAATCTACTAGTATTAAATTGTTTTATTTTAATAAATATAAAATATTCTATCGCTGAACCTATCATAGTATATTTTTTTGAGGATATTGGCTGAAGTATGTGTATCTTAAATAATAACTTTTTATAGATTGTACATATCAACTATCATGTATTTTCTAAAATCGAACAGGATATACAACTTTCCAGTATTTCCAAAATCTTGCCACAAGTTAACAGTTTAAGCATTTCCTTAAGTAGAAAACACTTCTAAGTTAGATATTAAATCATAAACCCCAAATTTCTCTCTTTACATAACTGCAATTTAGCTCAGTTCTTTTTAATAATATACACCTAATATACTATTTTTCTTAGATATTTTCTTAGGGATATTGCTAATAATCTTTAATTTTTCGTCAATTACTAAAATTTAATTAAGAGTAGAGCAGACTAGAATTAATGTTGAAGAGTTTTCTTAATATTTCGACATTTCACATTAATCTAAGTTTGCAATATTTACAGAGTTTACTACAGTTGAAAGATTTGAAAAATGCTTTCTTGTAATAAGTCCTTGTGTAGAAAATATTTGAATAAAGTGGCCAGTAAAGCAATTATAATAAAATAAAAATTCATTTTCTTCTGTAAATGTTTAATCTTTATCACTGCTTAAAGTGGTTTTGCTAAGATTGATATCTCCAATATAATAAGTTTTAACAACTTTAGTACTTGCAGTGACTAAGTACGATTAATATATCATTATATTTTTGATTTCTTTATTATCCTCAAATTCTCTTACACCTATTTGATAGAATCCATCTTAACGTATCATTATTATAGAATAGACTACTTTTTAGTTTTTGTAAGAATTTTTTTAGTTTAATGTTATAACAGAGACTGTGCATATAATATTTCCTAAAGCAACCATATTTTATTAAGGAACAGAGAATGAATAAGAATAAACAGCTCTATTAAGTGATAGACTCCACCCAATTAATTCATTTTGAGCAAGACTGTAGTATAAATCTGAGTTATAATAAGTTGTTGTTATTGATTAAATCTAATCAAAATTTTGAGAGTAGACCTTACTGTCAGCAATATTACCTAATAAAGCTAGGAGCTAAAATGATTTTTACTAATCTTTATTAAGTTTATTTGTAAATACTCTAATGTAATTATCATATGTATACACAAACTAAGAAGATATGAATATCTTATTATCTATTTATTTATTTAAAATAATTATTATTACTTATCTTATTTATTCATTTATCTTGTTTTATCTAAAAGAAAATAAATAAATATTCAACAAACTCTATTCATATTTCCTTTCTTTTTATTTTATGATTTTACTTTAATGATCAACATAATTTAAAAAATCAAAATTATTCAATAACAATAACTGAGCTAAGTTAATGGAATTTATAAAAGATCAAAGGAATCTTTATCCTATAATTAATTTATTTTTTTCGAGGAAAATATATTTGATTATTTAATAACTTAATATATGTTGGTATTTGGTATTTTTCAGATGAAAGAAGAATTTATTTATTTATGATTTTTAATTAATTAATTATTTGAGGATTTTTTATTTTTCTAGAAATTAAAGAGAGGATGTTAATAAAATTCTTTGAGATTTTTAATTTAGCTATAGAAAGAATGTAAAGTTATTTTGTAAAGAAAAAAAATATTACCAAATATGATGGGTTTTTAAGAGGTTAAACTTATTATAGAAACATCAGACGAAGAAGGTGATATTTCGAAAATTGAAATGGAATTCTATCTTTTAGAGGATACTATAATAAATTCATCATAATTATTACTAACGTAATACAAAGAACTAGAATCCTTACATACCTTCTAATCATTACAATCAGCTTACTCTATAATACATTTAGCGTTTTTATTTTACATGTCATACTGCCAAACTTAAATAAAAGAGTATATTTTGAGATAGATTAAATTGTTTTTCTCAGTAAAAACAAAATCATTATAAATGTAGTTCTCATAATACTTTAACTATATTTCGAAATCATTATACTATTCTTCATTCTGAGTATATTCAATTATATGTATTGTAGAGTTTTTTAAGTACCAAAGCATCTGTCTATACTATTTCACAGATTACACAGAACTGTCTATTAAAATGGAACTTTACTTTTGATCCCACTCTTTCGAGTAGTTCCATTAAAATAAATTCTAATTATTGGTCAATCCAAATATTCTATGGCCTAAAATGAATAAACTCTAAATTGTTGTGGTATCATTACATGATAGTATTACTTTTTCTTCTACTCCATTATTTCCGTTCGGTATATCTCTTTATTATTCATTGTAGTTAATATCAATGTCATCCAAAATCTTAGGTATCACAAAATAGGCTGAACATATTTATACATCTTTAAATATTAAGCCATCAAATGCAAAATCAACATCGCTTAAGTAAAATTTGGAGGGGTTTGACATAAAATCCACAGTTTTTTCAAGCTATGAATTTAAAAAAATGTTAATTTCTTATATAAATAGGTTTTTAAGAAATGATAAAATAATAATAAATAAAGTTATTTACATAGCCTTATTCTACAGTCCAAATCATCATACGCGTATTAGTCCATCCAATTAATAAAGATTCATTAAAAAATTTGATTCCCAGAAAATATTCACTAGGGTCATTTTGTAACCTATTGGGTATATATCCTACTTCTGAGTTATCAAAGGAACTATCACTAGCAGTGGAGTTAGAGGGATAAATTGATTATGAACTACTCTCAAATTGGTTGACTATTACATTTTGTTGCATATCCCATAAAATAACAGTTTTATAATCAAACGATGCTAAGTATTTATCATTATATGTTGCTAGACCTTTTATATTTCTTTAATGAGACCCTTATCCAAGAAGATATTGCTAAGGGCATTGTAGAATTTCTGTGCAAATCATAGTATTTTCATTCTCAAATAAATTGTCTGGGCAAATGGCAGTGCACTTTAATTCACCTAATATTAAATACATGAAAGGTGGACAAGTACAAGTATCCTATATTTAATTTGGTATTAATTCTCCTTCACATTTCGAGCACACCTTTTATTCTCCATCTAAATACTCCTTACAATATTCTACTACAGAATCAACTACCTTTATGTACACTAAGTTGAGATTAAAGAATTTATTTAATAAAAATGAATATACGAATATATACAAGAAAATGAGAAGTAATTTTATTTGATAATAGAATTTACCAAAAACAAAAATTATTTTAAATAAGAGTGCAGGAAATAATTTATGTATTTTCATTAAAGTAGAGAGATAGATAGATAGAATGAGTTCCTTATTAATTAATTAGTGAGGGCTTATTTATATCTGCTATTTTCTTCAAAAATTAATATTCTTAATTAAAGGATATCAGCTCTTCAATAACCTGATTTGCCATAAGTAAAAATTTATTAAATACAAGGAATATCCCTAATTTCTTGAAATTCTTTGCTTTCTAAACTACTAATAAACAATTTTTTAGTTTCAACCAAGCAAGAAAAGATAAATAAATAAATTGAGTGGATAATTTAATTATATATTCCATTCCTTCATCAATACAAAATAATAAGGATAATTGAAATTATATTTCCAGCAAGTAAAAATTCACTTTTTATAATAACAATAAAACCAATTTAATTTAAAATAAAAGTACTTTTATAATAGAAATAAAATCTATATTTCTTATTTCTTTCAATTTATGTTTACTTTAATAGTATTAAATTTATTGTTATTCTTTTTTGTAATAGATATATAAAAGTAGATTTAAAGATTACTATTATTTGAAAAAAAAAATAAAAAACAAAAGGTGAAAATAAAAGATAATTTTTTAAATTTCGGAAAATAGAAAAAACTGTTTGCAAGAAATTTTATTTGTATTGATTTAATTAAATTATTATTAGATATTAAATGTTTAAATATTTGAAATTTATGTATGATTTAATTATTCATCTATCTTCAATATTATTTTTAATTTCTTTTTATTTATTTATTTGTATTTTTATTTTTTATTTATTTAATTTTTTTATTTATTTATTTGATTTATTTCTTTTATTTTCTTATCTTTTTATTTATATTAGAAAAGTGAAATGCTTTAATTCTTCAAGGCAAGAGCGGAGATGTAGGATGAGCAAGAAGTCTTCAATCTGAGAATCTAGTTTATATTTTTTATAAATTATCAAGTCAGCTTTAAAGAGAGAATTGGATAAAAGAATATATTTGACTATGCAAATGAGGGAAAAGATGAGACTTTTTGATTATTCCAAGAGATCATAGATCTCTAAAGCTTTGAAAGAATTTTCTCAATATTTAGAAAGGAGATGAGGAGATGGTTAAAATGAAATATTTCTTGATTTACAAGTGATGGTTTTGATCTCTAAAATAGAGAAAATATTTCATTTTATCATCTGGAGGTTTAAAAACTTATGATTAATTGAGAAAGATTCTTTCATTACTTTTTATTAATTTTTTTTTAATTTATTTATTGATTATTATTTTTTCAAATTTTTTTCCTCTCTTTTCTTCATGAAGAGAAGGAAATTAATTATCATATATATAAATTTCGAAAAATAATTAATTAATATTTATATTTTTTTACAATAAAATTGAATTTCATTTTAGAACAGTAGATGAAGATGAAATTAAAATAGAAATTTTGAAGAAAGAAAATTATTTAAGTTTTATAATGTATTTATTTATTTAGATATTAATAAAAAATAATAAGTAAATAAATAACTCTATTTTTGTAATTTTTATTGTTATTATTTTCAATATAATTAACTTCATTTAATTTCCTACTAATCTTGAATCTTTATTGTCAAAATACTCTTTTTTGAAAATGAGCTCCTACACATGCTTGATTTATTTTAATTTATTGGTGGAAGTAATTAATTTTAAGGAGATTTATTTCCTTAAAGATTTATTGAATTTCTATTATAACTTGGATTGACTACTTAACCTAATTGACTCATTACTGAACTACGCTTATTGGAACCATTACTAACAATAGATTATCTTTTTGATGATATAGAAGGTCTAGTAGAGATTTTTCTACCAATTTTAGAAATTTAAATGAATACTGACTATTGATTCAAATCGTTTATTAGTTATTTAGCTGCTTATTAATACGATTAAGTTAAATCCTAATTTACATAAGTTAATAAAATAATTTTTAATTTATTATTAAAGGTTTTTAGAAATTGCTATCATTTTTTGTATTTAAATAAATAGATTTTACTTAAAAGTTTCTGGTTTCAAAATTTTTTTCATCTATATTACACATTTATTCCATAATATTGAAATATAATCTATTATCATTTATTTAAATATCACTCATGTTGAAAGGAATCTCTTTAGTGGAATACCTAGGTATTGACATTCTAAGATTTTTCATAAATCCCTTTTTATTTCCTTTTTCAATATTTATATCACTAATCATTCTTTTTTTGAACTCGTGCCAATGTTTTCTCTCCCAATAGATTTGTCTGATATCAGCATCACAGGGGTATTTCTTCAAAGATTCTTTATACATCTAAAAATTATCCTTTGGAATAATCTTATTCAAGTCAAATACTGTTATGTAAATCACTTCACATGGACTTGAACTTATTGCACTAAATTCTTACACTTCTGAATAAAAAACAGATTATTCCCCAAATACATCACCATCATCTTTAAAAATAGAAATTAAAAGTTATTTTATATTACAAATAGGAAGATAAATAAAGGAATATTAGATTTAAATGATAATTTATTGCAACGAAATTTATTTTACTAAACTCATCAACTTCTAGAAAATCACATTTATAATAATAATCTCTATCATTTTCATAGTTTTCAGAAATTTAAAAATCTGCTGGAGGATCAGAAATATCAAATGGTACTTTGTTCTTTGTAAATGGGTCATATTTAAAAGGTATTGATTTTACAGCCTTCACTTATCCTTTTCTCACAAAATATATAGCTGCAGCATCATCTCCTTGCCTCTTTTAAAGTGATTTTGAAAAATTATTTGATTTAAATCACAATTTAAATAACTTACCATAATGATAGTATTAGAAGGGTACTTCTTTATCTAACACTTAGTTGTAATTTCAAGTAAAATATTTTCTGGTAGAAGAGTAAATAAATTCATATTTTCTAAAAAGGCTTATATTTTTTGCAAATGCAAACTCTTTTTTTCTTTTATGAAAGCTTAAAACACATCCTTTTCTAATATGATTAATTCTGTTGGCTAATTTGCCATTATAGTTGCAGTTCTTTTGGAATTAGTGATTAGAGCAATTTCACCAAATGCAGCACCCTTACCTAATCTATTCTTTTCTTTCTTTACATATATTATAAAATGATTTACTAAAATTGAAATTAGTATATCTAAGAATAAGAACAAAATATTTAATAAAATTAAATCAAAATAGAATCTTTAATACCTAAAATTTCATTAAATATTTATGCTTACTTTATTTATTACTTTTAATTAGATAGCAAAATTTACTTTTACTGGATCAGTTTGATAAAAAAGTGATCCATTTTGAATAAATAAATAAATTAAAATCCAAAAGTTTACCAGTTGCATGAAATTTTTATATTCCGTAGGTTCATCAATATAAATGGTGACACCTCCACTCAATATGATATAAAAAGCATCTCCAATATCTCCCTGTAATAATAAGTAGGATTAAATTTATTTTCGTTTTAAGAATTATTTAAATGATACTTATTTAAAAATGTATTGTCTAGTATCAAATGACTTGATATAAAGGTATCTGCAAATGTCATTAAACTCGTTTGTATGCTTATACTTTGAGAGAAATTAAATGCCCTAATTTAATTACAATAAGATTATTTTTCATATTTTTAAATATACATTAGTAGATGCTACTATTGCTTTCTCGAAGAGTATACACAATTAATTAATAAATAAATAATTACACCAACTTATTTTGCAATATCGCTAATATTTTAATCTGATCTTTCTTCTGGAGGAATGTTGAGCAGTTACCTTAATTATTCAAGTAATATCTATTCTGGACTCTACTCTTCTATTGTTTTAGTAGCACTTTATCCTTTCTCCTCTTTGATAAAAATTATAATAAGTAATCAGAGAAATGTATAAAAGAGGTTGAAAATATAAAGAAAACAATTGATCTGCACTTAACTAAACTTTATCAATGTATAAATTTAATAATAGTATTCTTAATCTTAATTAATAATCATCTACTTTAATATTAACTTGCTCTAGAAAACATTATTACTGTAAACTTCTCCTTGACTCTTTCTTTTATTCTTTAATCTTTTATTAATATTCAGTAATTTTTACACTTATTTTAAGAATCACTTATGTAAGTAAAGTTTGTTTTACTTGATGTGATGGATGATAAAATTAACGCAATAATTGAAGTAAAATATCAGATCACACCTTAATTAATTATCAGTGAATAAATTACTTTCACTTATTATCAATAACTTAATCTTGTAGTGTTATTGCTTTAAGTATTAAATAACATCTTGTTGCCAATAAATTCAGCATAAAAATTAAAACTTAATATAATTAAATACTATTTAATTCAACTGCAATAAATTGTACTAATTTAAAAGAAATAGTATATTATGTTTATCAAGATTGTGGTTAAAAATATGAACATAAATACTCAATCAATACTTGAATTTTTAAAATTAGAAATGTGAATAAGTTTTAGATAGCTATTTTGGTTTGAATCTCTTTATATGTAGTTATTATTTTTCAAGATCTTCAGAAATAGAATCGGGATTATGGAAATGTATTTCATTTTCTTCTGTAGAAAGGGGTGTAGGAGAAGCAAGTTGATGCACGTATTAATATAAATCATGGTAATATTCTCCATTAGGATCACGGAATGTTGGCAACTAAATTATTTTCTACTAAGCCCTTTCATATTTTCTGTTTGCAGCTTCATCTAAGTTATATTTAAACTTATTAGTCATTAAGAAATGAGTCATTTGATTGCACCAATCCTTAGAATGTAATCCTGATTTGATACTATATTAGTAAAGTAAATTAGAGAAAATAAGCTTTTTATCTCTTCTTGTAATCTTTTTATTTTTCAAAATTGTATCTAAAAGCACCTTCTTTCTATGTATCTTAAAATCTTCTGAATTATAAAAGTTAATCTCCTTCTACTTCAGCTTTAAGAAGAATAAATTTTCAATATCCTCTAATCTTTTTTATTCTTCTTCAAGCGATTTGATCTACTCTTAAAATTACTTGCTGTAAATATAATCCCCATCGGTTTCTTTATCAATTTGCATGCATACCATATACTTATTGTCAAACTCTGCAGAATCTTATCCTACTAACATCTGTGCAAACTTCTTTGATTTTTAAACATTATTGATATTTTATTCATCATTTTATTGTTGAAGATTTAACTAAAACTTCTTTTATTTATTTTATGCGATAGGATTTTAAAGAGATGAAATAGGAGAAACAGCATCATTTTTAGCAGAGAAGAGAAGAAAAGCATCTGTATTTTCTTCATATTCTCCTATTTATAAATTATCTAAATGATCATTCTCTGTGATCATAATGGTTTAAGAACTCATCCCTTAATTAGAATTTATTAATTCTTTTTCGCTGGCATTTTATTTAAGTTATCTTTTATTCTTTATGGAGGTAATGCTTGGGACTTTCTAATTAGCTTGAGAATATACCTGGAGATTGTTCATTGAAGGCTTTTTCTTTTTGTTTATTAAAGGATCTACATACTCTTTATGGTTCTGATCCTCTTCTAAAATGGATTCATCTTTTTCCTCCTATATTAGATTACTATTCAGTTTAACTTGTTGTAATTTAGGATTCATATTCTACTAAACAAAACTTAAGTACTATTATTTTAATTTTTTTATGTTTTATGTATCATTATTATCTAATGAATCATCGTTATTTTAATCAACTCCACCATAATTAGTATTATTGCTCATGAATTAAAAATTTGACTGTCCAGAATTCTACTAAGGAGAAGTTCCAGCAGCTGTAAGAGCTTAAGGAGAAAGAATTGGAGTTTTCAATTGAGTAGAACTAATTTATTTATCTGTTAAACTAGTTATGCTCTATTGATTCTGATAAGCTTATTAAGCACTAAAAATATTGTTTCCATTTCCTAAACCTATTGGAGAGTTTAGTACCCCTTTTGAACCTGATTCTCCTATCAAATTAGCTGCTATATTTCCTGTTTCCTTTTATGATGGGATGGCTTCTTTTACTATATCTGAAGATGATAATTTAGAATTATGAGAGGCATGAGATGCCTTTCTAAAACTTTATTCTAAAGAAAGTTATTCTTATTCAGTTTTAAGAGGATTTTAAAATCTAGGTTCTTGTACTTTTAAATCATTAATAAAGAATCTAAAATGCTTAACATGGGTCTAAGGTTATTTTGATTTAAAAATACCAATTCTCTCAAAATTTAAGTCCTTTATTCTTTCTCTGTTCCTTGTAACAAAGAATTTTTCTGCATTGAGATCGTTATTTGAAAAATATTTATATCTATTTTCATTAAAGAAAGATAGGAGTTCTTTTCTTTATTCAGAATTGACCTATTCTCTTAATTGGTTTTGAATGGTTTAATGATTTTAAAATTGTTGATTGATCTGATATTTAGTTATAACAACTGGATTACTTAGAATAGGCTCATTAACTTTGCTAATTTATCTATACATTTGAGGAGTAAATGTATTTATGTTACCTATTTAATAATTTTCTGTATATTTTGGCACATTTTAACCTTAATGCATTTAATTCATTCCCTCTTAATTGTGCTGTTAAAATTAGTTATAGCCATTGTTCTCAATATTATTAAAATGTTATTAGTTGTAGGTGCCATTTAATTCATTCATATATGATTCTTGTTAGTTATTTTATCTTTCTCTTATTAGTTTATTTATCATAGAATTATTACTTCCATCTTAACTGTTTGAGATTTAATTCCGTGTTTTCTTTTAACCTTAATATTCTTAATTGTCATCTTTCACTTCTACAAAATAATTTCTCTTCGTTATTGGATTTGAATTTGACTCTTTTAATTCTACTTCAGCATCTAAAAATTTGCGATCACTTGATACCCGTTCAACACTAGACTTTGTTTATCTTTTTGACTACTGGCTTGTATGTGATACACGATTAAAATTATTCTTAAATTCGTTTTTGGTTTCATTCTCTTAATCAAGACGACCAGATAGTATTTTATTTATATTTGAGTTTTAAAACTTCTCTTTAAATTAGTCTTCCAAATTCAACTCTGATTTTATCTAATAATATTATTCATCCTAATCTTCTGAACCTATAATCCTGCTTGCCTTTTCTGACTACATTTAGGATTGCATTTAAGACTATTTATTTGATAATTCATGAAACTTTCTTAAAGGAGCATATCTAATGTTTTGTTTTTACTCAAGAGGCTTTACGAAATATATTTTTTGTTATTCTGCTCTAAGAAATTGCCTAATCTACTCAGGGTCTTCAAAATCTTATTATTGTTTTAATATTTATTATGATTATGCATTTTTTAAGTGAGTTTAATTTTCTGATCCTTCATTCTGATTATCTTTTTTATTACTTCTAAATGTAGCTTATGAACTGGAAGCCTTTATCCTTCTTTTTTAAACTACACTCAAAGTTATTCTATGTTCTTAAGGAACTTTTTAATTTGATACACCACTGCAATGCCTCGTTTCAATTTTACTGTCCTTTTTCTTATGACCTATTGATGATTAATAGTTCTTCTCATCATCAAAAACCTAATTCAATCCCATTTATCTTTTAATCTCTACTGGCAGGCCTTATCCACTCTTCATCTAATTAACAAATGCATCTCTATAAAATTAATTTGTTTTAACTGCTACATTCTTCTGTTAATAATATGGCACATGGCCTGATATGAAATCTATATTAAAGTTGCTTAATCTCATTCACTTTCCTTTTCTGATTTTCTATTTAATAAATACCTATCAGTAGGGAAGCGAATAGTAATGAATAATAAATAATTAATTAACGCGAAATATATTATTTATAGATAAATTATAATCAAGTTATATTCTGCTAATAATTAAAAATCAACTAATGATAATTATAATTTAATTAAATACCTTTGACAACTATTATGAGACAAGAATTGATTCAATCCTTTCAAAAAGGCATCTCTTTTTCTATATCATCTCTCATAAAATTTATTGAAATTTCTTATTTTATTCTTAAACACAAAAACTAAACAATCTTTTAAATTATTTAATATTACAGAATTGAATAACTCCCTTAAAATATTATTAATATATTGGAAATAGTATATTTATTTTAATTTTTAAAGTATTATTTGATATTATATAAGTTAAATAGTAAGGAATATTTATGGTAACTATTCAAATATAAAGTAAAAACTATTAATTTTAAACATTTAAAATTTAACTTTAAACTAATTATTATTATTATTTTTAAAACCAACTAAATAAATAAATTTTTAAATTGAAATAAATTTAAAAGAATTTTAAAATGTATCACAGATAATCTTTAATTAAGAAATCTGCAATCATTTTAGCTTGTGTTTCTAGTAATTCTTTGTAGTTTACAATCTCATTTTTGCCATTCGTGTATTCTACCTCAAATTGAGGATATTCTGGATTATTTTTAGAGAATTTTGTGCTTCTCTTTTGCTTTTTTTAGCTAATTATATTAATAATCTTCGAAATATTTTGGAGTTTATTTTAACTTTGTTATTATTCTAACTCCTTTTCTTCATTATTTATTTTCTTATTATCTTTTTAACTATTTTCTTTTCTTTCAGATTACTCTTTTGGTATGTCTTTTATAGGGGTGTTATCAGTAGAGATAGAAGATTTATCCTTTTGGTTATTCTTAATACTACTTCTTGTAGATCTACCCTTTGGATCAACTTTTTAATTTTTAGAGTTTTGTTATTATTTTTAAGGGGTTTTTAAAATTTCTTAATCAACTTCTGGTTCAATATCTTTTTCTTTTTTACCTCCTTAACTTCTTCTTGTAATTATTTAATTAGTTGACTTGATTTCTTAATCTTAGGCTTATTACTATTCTTCCTTGTTTGGTGTTTTGGAGTTATCTTATTTGATATTTGACAATCTAGATGATGTTCTTGTGCTTCTTTTGTTTTCTAATACAGGAGTGGTTAGTATTTCTTTAATTGGTTCTTGTTGAATTTCCTAATCTTTTGGTACTTGATTTAGTTAATTATTTAATTTATCTTATTTTTCTTAATTCTTTTAATCAATTTTTTCTTCTTTTTTACTCTTTCCTTTGTTAGCTTTAGAGTTAGGTGTAAGATGCTGGTTATTATTTTCTTTATCGCCTTTTTATGAACTCTATGACTCTTTATTCTATTTTTCATGTTTATCTAATGATATTTCTAAATGCTTTACTTATTTTTCTTCTCTATCTTCATTCTCAATATCCATTTTTAAATTATCCTTAGTAGCAGATCTAGAACTATTCTTTTTAATATTTGCTTTGGGATCTATCTTTTAAGTCTTTTTAGTACTACCTTATCTTGAATTTTTCTATTTACTTTATGGAGTAGATTTTTCCTTTAAAGCTGCTGTAGTATCCTTTTTTGGAGTTTCAAAATTAGATTATTTTGTGTTTTTATTTTTAACAGACTACTCTAAACTTAATTGCTATTATTTGGCAATATTATCAAATTTTTTCTACACTCTCGAAACAAGATCTTCTTATTAATCTTATTTTTAAATATTAAACTTCATCTAGCTGAGAGCAGATAAATTATCTTTAGTTGATTCTAAAACAGAATTAATTTACTCTAATTATTATTGTAATTAAACTCTATTCTCTCGTAATTTCATGTGAACTTAGTATGATTCTTTTAGATTCTAAATATCATCTAATTATTTTTTATCAAATTTAAAATTAAATTAAAACATAAATTTTAAAATAAAAGAATACCTTTATCTTTTTACTTTTCTACCTAATTTTCAAGTTGGTCTTCTTTACTTCTATTAGATCTTCTAGAGGGAGTTACATTTTCTCGAAGGGGAGTTCTCTCTTATCTCATTGGGGTTAAGTTTTATCTTGTTGGGGTTTAGTCTTATCTTATTGGGGTAAGTTCGTCATCTGAAGTATAAGAAAATTATCTTCTTCTTTTTCTTTTACTGTTTTCTTCTACTTCCATTGTTTTAGATATAGGTGATTTAAGGTCTTATTTTTTAATTGGAGATTTGGGATCATTTTTACTTATTGGAGATTTAGGATCTTTTTTATTTATTGGTGATTTATTAGCTGATTTTAAAGGAGTTTTATTAATTGATAACTCAACCGTTTTAGTAGGAGTAATAGATTACTATTAATTTTGAGTATCAACTTTTTTATAAGACCATATTGAGTTAATAACAGGTTTATTAGGAGTAATTTGTTGATTTTATCTTGTAGCTCTAACAGTTGTAATGATTCCTTTATTTTCATCTTAGTTTCTTATTTCTTCACGTTTTGGAGTAAGATCTTACCTCTTATTGATAGGAGTATTATCTTACTTGCTTTAAACAGGTGTTTTGATGTTTTTATTATTTGGGGTAACATTTCTCTATTATTTTTTTGGAGTAATTGTTGTTGAAACTGTTACTGATCTAGAATTAGTTGTTGTTCTTCTACGATTGTCAACTTTTGAGTATTCTGCAAATACAGGAACTATATCGTCAACAATTTAGTTTCTTTTCTCCAATGTTTCTATATTTTCAATATCAGAGTCATCATCATCACTTATTTCTATTCTTTTTTGTAATCTTTTTCTTTTAGAATTGCTTTTTTTCACTCCTTTTTAATCAAATATTATAGGAGGGCTTTAGGGAATAGCTGTCTTATCGAAATCTTTTGTTATTAAAGGAGTTTTTCCTATTGGACTTTTGAGTAAATCATGTGATATTTCTATTTCCTTATAAATATTTCTACGATTTACTTTCTAATTTGGAGATTTTGCTGCAACGTCAGGAGTTGGTGTCATGATAGGAGAGGGAGGTATTTCAACTTATTTATTTTAGCGACCTCTTCCTTTCTAAGTAGGGGTTTACTCAAATTAATTTCTTTCCTTATTATCTGTTTCATTATTATTCTGTAAATAGTTTATTTGTTATTATTTTTAATTTTATTGAGGTGTAGCTTTGCTTGCAATAGGGGATTTAGAATTAATAGCATCTTTTTAATTGACGGGAGTGTGGTAGATTAATTGATTATTTTATTTATTTGGAGTTTTAATAGGTGATTTATCATTATTTTAATACAATTTTTAAAATAAATGAGATTCTTTAACTAGTTGCAATAAAGGGGATTTATTTTTATTGTAATATTTATCCTCTGTATCAACTACTCTTTTTTATTCAAAAATTATATCTCCTTCAGAGTTAAAAACTTATTTGATATTAGCATCTTAATTCGCTGCTTATAGATTTTATTTGTTATTTTTTGGAGTTAAATTCTTAAATTACTATTATTTTTTTGAATCCTCAAAAATTTAATTTGTATCTGAATATTGATCAAAAACGCGGGAATCTTTATCATTTTAAATTTTCTTTGATACCTAAAGCATTTCTGGAATGAATTAATTATGTTGAAAAGTAGTATCCGATTTAATGTTGTTCTTTGAATTTGTTTTTGGGGTTAAATAAGGTGATGCGGCTCCTTTCAGATTAGAAGTAGGAATATTAGATTCTTATTATTTCAATCCATTTTTTGTTTAAGGAGTTACTTAATTTTTCCTCATAGGAGATCTACATGATAATTAAGATTAATTATTACTTCTTGAGAGATTAGGAGAAGGCATTTATTTTCTTTAAGTAGGAGTTAGAATAGGAGATTTATTACCTTTTATTTAACTTTTTTTCCCTCCATACAATAAAGTTTCTTCAAATTATTATATTAAATCAAATGCACATATTTAAATATTTTCTGCTGGTTCCCATGTACTTTCTTCTTTCGAAAATTCCACCCATTTAACTAAATACTCAACTTATCCATTAATCATTCTTTTATCTAATAGTACCTCTGGTTCATACATATCTTGATCTTCCTCCTCTTCTACTTACATTTCATCCTATCCTCCTATTTTGTTGTCATAAAATTGGTAATCTTAAGCCCTTTTCTAATAATCATTACTAATATTATTCTTATTTGATTCTTATTTGTGAACATCTGCCATATCATTTTCCCATTCATTTTAAAAGATAGAATGATGAATATTTAGTAGATTATTAGAAACTCCTCCTGAGGTATATTGGGCGCTATCGCGATTAATTGGCTTATTAAAGATATTATTGGCAAATTAAGAATTGAAAGCACCATCATTTTCATTAAATAGTGAATCCTATGAATTATATTATTAAGAAAATGGAAGGAGAACTATTTATTTTTAATCTTTTTTTTAAATATGTTTAGTTGGTTTTTTACTCATCCCTTCTAAATTAAAGTTTGGAAATAATTAAAGTAGAAATCAAAATATTATCAAACCTATCAATTCACTAAATGATGATACATTAAATTTTAATCAATTCCTCTCGTTAAATATTGAAAAGGGGGAAAGTATTTAATTGAAAAGGATTTAAATTCAAAATTTATCAAAATGGGAGCCAATTTTAATTAGCAGATTATATGATAATCTAAAAAATAAAAGAATTGATCAGATATTTCTCTTTCCTTTTTATAATCTATGATATAATAGATTTATATTTATTGAGAAAAATAAATTTATTAAATAATTTAATATTCAACTATCAATTAAGATTTAATATTGAAGTTTAGAATTGAAATAATACTATTTTACAAATTAAATATTAAAGGTTACATAATGGGAATTCCTTTTCCTTTCATTTTTAATTCTATCTTTGAAAGCATTTTAATTCTATTGAATAACTTTTATGAAAGAATTCTATAAATAGGATAAATTTAAATAGCTATTTATTAGAATATTAAATTAAATTTTAGTTTTATTGAAACAAATGACAAATTAATATCAATTTTTAATTTAAATAGTAAATGGTGTTGTAAATTTTCTATGACCTAGAATAAAACAAATCAAAAATATAAAATGATTATAAATTATTGCTTAAAATAACCAGTATAAAATTGAAACACATTATTAAAATGTAAATATAATTAATAAAATATTGAATTTGTAAATAAATTTAATTTTATTTCTTCAACAAAAATAAATTTCATATTAACTAAAATAAGTAAATAAATTTTTAATTTATATATTCATTTTAATTTTTTTAATTATATCCCCTTTAAATAGATCTTTAACACAGAACAAAAACTTAATGAAAATAATCGTAAATAAAGGAGATGTAATTTCATGAACCTTTATTTGATAAATATTCAATTTATAAAAATATAACTATTATTACATTTTTTTTAAAAATGTCACATTTATGTTAATTTCAAAAATAGTAAATAACTAATAATAATATCTTATTCTAACTATTATTAAATTATGTTATATTTTCAAATACTAAAAAGCTTATTATATAAATTAATAATAAAAAATTTAAGATTGAAAGAGGATTATAAGAATTTGTATTTACTTCCAACTAATATGCACAACCCTATATATTAAATATCATATGTTAATTTAAGCCTAATTTATTTAGGTGATCTCTCAATAACATTGGTTTTTCAATAACATCTTCATATGACAATTCACTTTCTTCTTATAATATTAATTTCATGTAATATGTATCTCCTATCATTCCTGAAAAGAGGAGGTGCTCTAGAATATCATTTTAAATTTAATTATCGATATTTTATTTTGAATAAAGAATGTTAATATTATAATTCTCATAGTATTATTTTAATAAGAAAAGAGGAAATTGTTTAATCGATGTTAGATATGTGAATTTTTCTCTGCTATTCAATTATATTTCTATTTCTCTCTTAAATTCCAAATTATCTTTTAATACTTCGTTAAGCTGTTAATATTTTAACTCATAGCTATCAAAAATCTATAACTAAATGAAGAATACCACATACCTTGAATTAATTTAAAATAATTAACCATTTAGATACTTAATATGAGCTATAGTATCTGATAAGAGTTAGTTATATTATTAGTACTTAATATCATATTTGGAATGCATACTTTTGTCTAAAAACTATCGATTTTAGATAAATTCCTCTATATACTAAATAATTTTTCCTTCAGTAAAGTAAATAGTATGAAGTAAAGAAAGAGAACTTTATTTTTATTAATTATTAAATGTAAATGTTTTTTGTTATAGTCTTGTGAGGATAGTATCAAATTAATTAATAATATCTTCAATGTGTTAATTTTCTTTATTTCCTAATAGTTAGCTTATTAAATTGCAAATTTCTATTTATTGGAATTACAATTCAGAACAAAATCCTTCAATTTCTTTAAATATTTTCTAAATCATGATTTAACTATTAGCCATAGAATTATCTATCTTTAATTAAACTTAATTAAGTAGATTGATAACATTTTAAAAGTTAATCTCATATTTTTTCTAATATAGGCAATTATCTATCAGATATAAAAATAAAAATCCTAATTAAACATAATCATTTAGATAACCTTACTTATCTTTAATTTGTTTACTCAAATATGAAAAAGCATTCATTTCTAAAAGTGAATATGCAAAAGATTTTTGACTAATTTCTCCAGTAAAGATGGAGCTAGAATTTTTAACAAGTGAAGCATCAGCAAAATCAATAATAAGTGGGTTAAAATTATTATCTATTACAATATTAGAAGGTCTTAAATCAAAAAATTTGACTCCCTATTAGTGAATTTAGTTCAGAGTAATAGCCAATTGTTTAATGATATTTGTTATCTAGTACAAATTTATAAATTAATTCTAATCTGACATCAATTGTAAATCCTAATTAAAAAGTTACATTTTAAATCCAATAAATCTTTCATCTTCAAAACTGCTATATAACTTTGCTATTCCAACAATACCTTAAAGTTTTTCAAACATTTTTTTTTCATTTTATGATACTAGATTATTTTCCTTAATTTTTAGAGCAAATTAATTTCCTTACTAGTCTATAACTTTATATACAATTTCTAACTCTACTTCTCTAATTTATTAATCTATTCTTAATGATTAACTCTTAATGAAAGTAGTAAGGACAGTATTCATTAAAATTTCCAATATTTGTTTTAAATTACTAACCCTATTATTATTTAATTTTATACAAATCAAATTTTTGAGTTTTGATAAAGCCTCTTCTAATTTATTTGCCCCTACATGACTCATATCATTCCTACTTTTAGAAGAATTACAAAATAGTAAGTTATCATATATTGAAGCAATAAATATAGATATTAAATGTTATCCTAATTATTTATTTTTATTTCATTAACTTACCTTATATTTAAATCTAACTAAATCAGATTTTTAAGCTTTGATAAACCTTCTGCTAATTTACTTATCCCTTCATCGCCGATTTTGTTCTCACTTTTAGAAGTCATAAAAAATAGTAAGTTATCATTTATTTTAGCGATAGATTTTGATTTTATATAAATGGGTTTGTCCTAATTATTTATTTTTATTCAT